>ONZH01013890.1:0-33517 GCA_900303285.1 Rhinella marina
GGCTGGGTGAAAACCTGGAAACCTCAGAAAATGATGGAAACACCACGGAAATGGACAGGAAACAGCAGGGACAGCATGCATGGATGCCTCTGAGGCTGCCTAATCCCACCATTACCCCAAATTCTCCTAGTGGGGCATGTGTGGTATCGATTCTTTTCAGTTTAAAATCGTATACATCCCCTATCTTGGGACCATATATTCATGGATTTTTCGAACACGGAAAAGGAAAAAGTGCTTACTCTGGCCAGGGGAGTGTCTTTTCTACTGCAGCTAAGGGGACGTGTCCATGCTCTGCCTATCACAGGTCAGGAGGCATTAAAAGAAGAACAAAAAAAATATTACAATATCTAATACGTCCCCTATCCGGGTAAATTGTTTGGAGAGAGTGCCTGTAGGTGGGGGCAGACTCGGGGGAAGGAGGTTGAGCTGGAAGAGCCAGAGGAGTGCCCCTGGGCTAGCATGTGTGGTGGTGACAACAGCCGGATGGAGTTCGAATGACGACGCAGGACCCCAACTTAAAAATTTTGCATCAACCGGGTACAGTCGTAAATTATGAGATTGATCAAGTGTGGTATGTGTTCTCTGTATTCTTCTCAGTTTAATACCGTATATAGCAGCTATCCGGAAAAATAGTTTGGAGAGAGAGAAAGATAGGAAAAGACGTAAATTGTTTGGAGAGAGGGCCTGTAGGTGGACCTCCGGAAAAATTGTTTGGAGAGAGGGCCTGTAGGTGGACCTCCGGAAAAATTGTTTGGAGAGAGGGCCTGTAGGTGGACCTCCGGAAAAATTGTTTGTAGAGAGGGCCTGTAGGTGGACCTCCGGAAAAATTGTTTGTAGAGATGGCCGGTAGGTGGACCTCCTGAAAAATTGTTTGGAGAGAGGGCCTGTAGGTGGACCTCCGGAAAAATTGTTTGGACAGAGGGCCTGTAGGTGGACCTCCGGAAAAATTGTTTGGAGAGAGGGCCTGTAGGTGGACCTCTGGAAAAATTGTTTGGAGAGAGGGCCTGTAGGTGGACCTCCGGAAAAATTGTTTGGAGAGAGGGCCTGTAGGTGGACCTTCGGAAAAATTGTTTGGAGAGAGGGCCTGTCGGTGGACCTCCGGAAAAATTGTTTGGAGAGAGGGCCTGTAGGTGGACCTCCGGAAAAATTGTTTGGAGATAGGGCCTGTAGGGGGCCCTCCTGAAAAATTGTGGTAAAATAGTGCCAGTTGGACCTCTAAAAAATGGCGTTTTTTTGGTCAGCGTTAGGCAAAGACGACATGGAGGAGGAGGAGGAGTAGGAGGAGTAGAGAAGAGGAATCGGATACATAAGTAATGTTAATCTTTAGCTGCTTTCCCCCGGAGGAGATTTGAATTCCGGTGAAATCCAGGCTTTGTTCATTTTAATAAGCGTCAGCCTGTCAGCGCTGTCAGTTGACAGGAGTGTACGCTTATTGGTGATGATGCCATCAGCTGCACTGAATACCCTCTCTGACAGCACGCTAGCGGCAGGGCAGGCCAGCACCTCCAAGGTGTACAGAGCCAGTTCAGGCCACGTGTCCAGCTTTGAAACCCAGTAGTTGTATGGAGCAGAGTGATCGCTACGGACGTTGGTATGATCAGCTAGGTACTCCCTCACCATCTTTCTGTACAGCTCCCCCCTACTCTGCCTAGACTGGGGACAGGTGACAGTGTCTTGCTGGGGTGACATAAAACTGGCAAAGGCCTTGGAGAGCGTTCCCCTGCCAGTGCTGGACAAGCTGCCTGCTCGCCTCCTCTCCCCCGCTACTTGGCCCACAGAACCATGCCCTCTGCCGCTAGCGGCGTCAGATGGGAAGGATTGTTTCAGCTTGTGCACCAGGGCCTGTTGATATCTATTCACTCTCATACTCCTTTCCTCTGCAGGGATGAGAGTGGAAAGGTTCTGCTTGTACCGTGGGTCCAGGAGAGTGAACACTCAGTAATCGGTGTTTGAAAAAATGCTTCTAACGCGAGGGTCACGGGATAGGCAGCCTAACATGAAGTCTGCCATGTGCGCCAGAGTCCCAACACGCAAGAATTCCCTCCCCTCACTGGCCTGACTCTCCATTTCCTCCTCCTCCTCCTCCTCCAAGTCCTACTCTTCAGCCCATACACGCTCAAGAGTTAAGGACTGAGCACTGGTACCCTCTACTGTCTCGCCGACATTCTCCTCCTCTTCCTCCTCATCCCCCTCCTCCGATACGCGCTGAGAAACAGACCGGAGGGTGCTCTGGCTATCAAGCGACGTATCTTCCTCCACCGTCTCTTGTGACAAGCGCAAAGCATCCGACTTGATGCAGAGCAGTGAGTTTTTCAACAGGCAAAGCAGCGGGATGGTGAGGCTGATAATGGCGGCATCGCTGCTGACCATCTGTGTTGACTACTCAAAGTTGGTCAACACCTGGCAGATATCAGACATCCACGTCCACTCCACATTGTAGACTTGAGGAATCTGAGTGACCAGACTACCAGTTCTGGTGGAAGTTGACATCTGGCAGTCTACAATCGCTCTGCGCTGCTGGTAAACTCTGGATAACATGTTTAATGTCGAATTCCATCTCGTGGGCACGTCGCACAACAGTCGGTGAGCGGGCAGTTGTAGGCGGCGCTGCGCTGCCCTGAGAGTGGCAGCATCTGTGGTGGACTTGCGGAAATGCGCACAGATGCGGCGCACCTTGGTGAGCAAATCAGACAAATTGGGTATGTCTTGAGGAACCGCTGAACTATTAGATTGAACACGTGGGCCAGGCATGGCACATGTGTCAGTCTGCCGAGTTACAGAGCCGCCACCAGGTTACGCCCGTTGTCACACACAACCATGCCTGGCTTGAGGTTCAGCGGTGACAGCCACACATCGGTCTGCGCCGTGATGCCCTGTAACAGCTCTTGGGCGGTTTGCATTTTGTCACCTAAGCTCAGCAGTTTGAGCACCGCCTGCTGGCGCTTACCCACGGCACTGCTGCTGCGCCTAGAGCTACCGACTGAAGGCGCTGTGCCCACGGATGGTAATTCGGTGGAGGAGGAGGAGGAGGGGTCGGAGGAGGAGGCATAGTACGTCTGAGAGACCGTGACCGAGGTAGGCCCCGCATTCCTCGGTGTGGGCAGTACACGTGAGAGGAAATATACGTGAGAGCAAAAGACCTGGTTGGATTAAGTGACGTACAGAAAGTGTCACCTGGACAGAAAATACGGATTGTAGTGAGTGTACTGAACTGTGACACACAGAATGGTTCCACGCAGCTGTGTGAAATGGATTTGTATCACTGAGCTAAAACAAAAAAAAAACTTTTTTTTTATATATTTTTTTTTTAGTTATGTTTTTTTTGGAACGTGACGTGCAGAAACTATCGTAGAGCTAACTCACACCCTGCTGACGGTGGCTATTTTGACTGCGACCCAGACAAATATCGCACAGAGATTTTTGGGATCAAGCTATATACGTGAGAGCAAAAGACCTGGTTGGATTAAGTGACGTACAGAAAGTGTCACCTGGACAGAAAATACTGATTGTAGTGAGTGGACAGCTGAACTGTGACACACAGAATGGTTCCACACTGCTGTGTGCAATGGATTTGTATCACTGAGATAGAACAATAATAAAAAAAAGGGTTATATATGGCGATAGCTGCACTACTAGTGCCAGCCAGCCAGCCAAGCCAGGAGACAAAAAAAAATTTCTTGTAGCCCTTAGAAGGGCTGTTGGGTTCTTGGGAGATCACTCCTGCCTAACAAAGAACTAAATTCAGGCCCTAACACTCTCCCTGAAACGCAGCAGCTCTGTCCCTAACGACATCCAGACGGCACCTGAGCCGAGCACCGCGGGCAGTCACTAGTATATTCCAGGGTCACCTGATCAGGCCAGCCAACCCCTGCTATCGACATGTAAGGGCCCCATGTGATGCTGGGTGTACCGCAGAGTCTCCTGGCTTGTGATTGGCTGAGTTTATAGGCGCCAAAAAAGCACGATGCGGAAGTTGCCATTTCCTCGAGCATGGCGAGATACTCGTCCGAGCAGCGAGCACTTACGAGTACCCTAATACTCGAACGAGCACCAAGCTCGGACAAGTATGCTCGCTCATCTTTAGTCATTAATAAATTTAACTTGGAGAACCCTTTTAAGAGTAGCCATGAATCAAACATGTTCAGTGATATAGTGAGTGTATGCCTGCTGGCTTACAGAGGCCTTCATTTTTTGTAGCTCTTCTTTGGACCCGTTCTATTTTAGCAATATCCCTTTGCAGGTGTTCAATTCTGGAGACCTCACCTGCAAAGGGATATTGCTAAAATAGAACGGGTCCAAAGAAGAGCTACAAAAATGGTAGAAGGTCTAAAGCATAGTACTTATCAAGAAAGACTCCGAGTTCTTAATATGTATAGTCTGGAGGAAAGAAGAGAAAGGGGGGACATGATTGAAACCTTTAACCACTTCCAGTCTTCCCATTGACTATAAACGTCCTGGTAGTGGATCTCTATCTCTGAATGGCCGTTTTAAAACGTCCTTGAGCTTTGCCCCCTGTGTGCAGCACCTGTACATAGAAGCTCCATGACTCAGCCGCCTCCTGACAGCCAAGAACATGGAGCTTTAACCTGAGACCTTTTTTCCTGGCCTCCAGGCTTTTGATCACTCTGACAAGCTGTCAAAGCCATCACAAATGCTTGTACTATCTCCCTCTCATTACTGCCGGTCACAGAGCACAGAGTTTACAACCACATATGGGGTGTTTCTGCAAACTTCAGAATCAGGAAGATAAATATTCAGGTTTGATTTGCGGTTTACCATTGCTATCTTATAGGAAAAATGAATTAAGAATTGAAAATCTGTAAAAAAATATATATTTATTTTTAAATTTCACCTTCTTTCTGTTTTAATTCTTGTGGGAAATCTAAAGGGTTAACAAACTTTGTAAAAATCAGTTTGGATTACATTGGGGGCTTTAGTTTCTACAATATGTTCATTTATGGGAGGTTTCTATTATTTAAGCCCCTCAAAGTCACTTTAGAACTGCAAAGATCCTTTAAAATTAACTATTGGAAATTTTCATGAAAATCTTAAAAATGATATCTAAAATTCGAAGCCTTCTAACGTCCTCAAAAAATAAAATTACATTTCCAAAATTATGCCAACATAAAGTGGACATATGGTGAATGTTCATTAATAACAATTTTATTAGATATCCCTATGCAACTTAAAAGCAGAGAAATTCATATTTAAAAAATTGGGATTTTTTTCAAAATTTTCAGTAAATTTTGGATTTTTTATAAATAAAGGCAAAATATATTGACTCAAATTTACCATTAACACAAAGTACAATGTGTCACCAGAGCCGCTTCTACCATGAGGCGAGATGAGAATCTCGCCTCAGGCGACAGTTTTATGTAATTCTGAGGGGCGGCATCCACACAGCAGTTAAACACTGCTGGTGGATGCGCTGCGCTCCCCATCAGCTTCTTGTGCCCCCCTCAGACCTCAGATCAGCCCACCCAGCCACTTAAAAAAACATACTTACCTGTCCTGCGCTGCCGCTGCCCTCAGGTTCCGCGCTCCACTGTCTTCCCTTCCGGCGCGCACTATGACTTGACGCAGCTTTAGGTCATAGTGCGCGCTGGAAGGGAAGACAGTGGAGCGCGGGAGCTGAGGGCAGCGCAGAACAGGTAAGTATGTTTTTTTTAAGACGCTGATCTGAGGTCTGATGGGGGCACAAGACGCTGATCTGAGGTCTAATGGGGGCACAAGACGCTGATCTGAGGTCTGATGGGGGCACAAGACGCTGATCTGAGGTCTAATGGGGGCACAAGACGCTGATCTGAGGTCTGATGGGGGCACATTTTGTTGATCTGAGGTCTGATGGGGACACATTTTGTTGATCTGAGGTCTGATAGGGGCATAATGTGTTGATCTGAGGTCTGATGGGGGCATAATGTGTTGATCTGAGGTCTGATGGGGGCACAAGACGCTGATCTGAGGTCTGATGGGGGCACAAGACGCTGATCTGAGGTCTGATGGGGGCATAAGATACTGATCTGAGGTCTGATGGGGGCACAAGATGCTGATCTGAGGTCTGATGGGGGCACAAGATGCTGATCTGAGGTCTGATGGGGGCACAAGACGCTGATCTGAGGTCTGATGGGGGCATAAGATGCTGATCTGAGGTCTGATGGGGGCACAAGATGCTTATCTGAGGTCTGATGGGGGCATAATGTGTTGATCTGAGGTCTGATGGGGGCATAATGTGTTGATCTGAGGTCTGATGGGGGCACAAGACGCTGATCTGAGGTCTGATGGGGGCAATGGAAGAGGCGCCATTTCATTTTTCGCCTCAGGCAGCAGAAAAGCTAGAAGCGGCCCTGTGTGTCACAAGAAAACAATCTATGAATGGCTTGGATAAGTAAAAGTGTTCCAAAGTTATTACCACATGAAGTGACATATGTCAGATTTGCAAAATTAGGCCTGGTCAGGAAGGGGGTAAATGGCCCGGATGGGAAGTGGTTAAATATGTTAAAGGACTGAATAAAGTTCAGGAGGGAAGTGTTATTAATAAGAAACAGAACACAAGAACAAGGGGGCACAATCTAAGGTTAGTTGGGGGAAAAATCAAGAACAACATTAGAAAATATTATTTCACTGAAAGAGTAGTAGAAGCTTGGAACAAACTTCCAGCAGAGGTGGTTGATAAATCCACAATAACTGAATTTAAACATGCCTGGGATAAACATGTATCTATCCTAAGATAACAATAAAAGGATAATAAAAGGGCGACTAGATGGACCAGGTGGGCTTTTTCCACCGTCAATCTTCTATGTTTCTATGTTTCATACATATTCCTCTGAGGCTATGTTACTTAATGAATCTCCAGTATCTGATTCTACAAGTCCACTAGTATTGACCAGTGTGTGGCTGCTGGTTATTACAATCAATAAGAGAACACCACCTACTTGTGAGTATCGGTATAATGCCAGGATCTCAGCCATGGGCACTGTGGATGATGAAGTCTGATCTCCAATAAAACCAGCCACGTTCCTCTTTCCTCTACAGGAATAATTGGGGACGGTCATTCCTGGTCCTGATAGAATCTGTAGGACACTTTTCACAGCTTTCCTACTATTGGAGCACGAGTCGTATACATGATATCCCAGAGAGACATTAGGTAAAATTGTCTGATCTCGGTTAATTTCTTCAATGGCAAAACGGAAAGTCAGAAGGTCTTTGTAATACTGAGGGACTGGTCTGTGGATACATTTTCATTGGTGATGAGATAATGTAAATTAGAGAAGCTTTGAATCAGTAATTGTAGAAATGATATGCTGGTCAAGGACCACAGACACAAGACATGGACTTTACAGTACAGAAAAATTTTGGTAAATCACCAAGTGACCTCAAACCCACAGGCTCTTTTCATTCCACAACTCCATGAACTATAAGTGTCCAGGATTCAATCATTCCCCAACTGCCGACACTTCCCACAATGCAGCACATCTGTCCTGACTGAGTCAGAGATGGTTTGTGCCCAGGCAGGCAACCTACATGGGCCCTGGCTATGCTGATTGTGTAGTCTGTTTCCTACTGTTATCACTAGAGATGAGCGAATCATTCAAAATTTTATTACGTACGTACAGTCAGCGTAGTTAACAGTATGCAATATGTAAGCATTAGCGTACAAAAGTGCGTATGAATCCTTAACATACTATTGATGTGCGAATGCATCATACGCACGAGGCTAGGCCGCGGCCTACAGTCTTTAGAGGAAGACTATATGAACTAGAAAAATAAGGTGCTCACTGCTCTTAGCCTTCAATAAGTTAATAATTTACTAAAAACACCATACAATAAGTGCATAATTGGACACATTGCAGTACCAGAATAAGAATACACACAATGGGTTAAAGTGCTGAACCATTAAAAACAGTGTAGCTAAAATACAGCAAAGACATAATTATGCAAACATTTTAGTGCAACCAATTTCACATTTGCAAGCATTAAAGGCTCAGATATACATTTGAGTCTCTCCTTATGGCTCCTCCTACTTGGCTTGGCAATGATAAAACAGTCTGTCTGGAACACATATTCCAAAATTCAATTGTAATCCACATGAGGTAAAATTGTAATCCAAACAGGTAATGTGTAATTCAAATGGATAATAGAGAATAGCAGTAAATAGAGAGCCCTTTTTGCAAAAGGGGCTCCCAAATAACCTGAGAAGGGGGGAAAAAGGAAAATAGGCGCACTTCGGCGCAATAGTGAATTTTCTGCAGAATGGGAGGAGTCCTGACAGTCATGTCCATCTGGGTGAGAGTCAAACGGGGGCAACACAAACAAACTAAGATGCGATGGTGGAGCTCCAGTGCCCTCTGAGGGAGGAGTCTTCACTCCCTATATGTGCAAATAGTTAGTTCCCGGTGGGCCAGGCTGTTTTTTTCCAGTTCTGAGGGGGGCATATCCTCACTTTCCCGCTCTTGCGTGCGCGTATCGTCATTGTCCCGCATCAGCAGAATGTGTACGTTTCTTACGGTTCATACGTATCGTACGTATAGTTAGCGTGTAAAATTTTGTGTAGATTTACGAATAATACGAAGCGAATCCAAGGAAATTCGGATTCGCTTCGCAGTTGAAAATTTCTAAGATTCAATATGAATCTACGAAGCGACGAATAGATTCGCTCATCTCTAGTTATCACACTCTAAATTACTATATTGAATGCTACTATATATTAAAATGACCCACTTTGGTGTAAAGTACGTGAATGACCAATAAAACAAATGCATATGTGAAAAGGTCCCACACGTAAGTATGACAGCAGATAATGTACAAGGTGCAATGCATATAATAGTCAAACTTTATGAAATCAAAAACTACAATGAACTTATGACTAGTGTTAAGTGAATCGAAGAATTCGAATTTGATTTGCTGTGGGGCTAAATTTTTTAGATGCTGCATAATAAACGTGGCATCTGAGGGGTTCAATGATGGGGGAGCGGTGTAATCACTATTCCCTGCACCAGCTACTTTTAAAAAAATGCACTTCGTGACAAAGTAATTCTACTAACACTAAGCTTCCTTTTTTTTTGTAAAATTGGAGAAACAGCCAAATAAAATTTTTCAGAACGATCGATTTTTTCCTAAAATGGCGACAACATGTGTTACAAAGTGAAAGTAAGAAGTCCGGTAGCATCAGCAGATGGCCGACCCCCATGATGTGACAGCCCTATAAAAATCCTAATCATGACCGGTCTCAGGCATCTTACAGCAAAGTGAGCATAAGGAGAGATGTGACAAGTGCTAGGGACAATGTTTAACAAAGCTTAAATTGTAGAATCTTGGATTGGAGACTGCAGGAACAGTGTAGGGAGATCACGGGGAGTTTTTACAAACTGTAGGGAGAGAGTAGGGTGTGAGTAGGGAGACTGCAGGGACAATACTGGCTGTCTAATCCAAAGCTGAAGGGATTCATATGAGACAGCTCAGTCTGCATCAATCCCTGCACAGAGCTATCTAACTGAACAGTGTCCACCTTGTTTAATAGATAAGTAATTCTATTACACCTTACTTCTCAAATTGGGTTTAATAAGTACTGTATTTGTTCTGTTATTGGGGTGCCCACCTTGTTTAATAGATAAGCAGATCTTTTACGCATTGATTCTCAAATTGGGGTGAATAAGCTGTCTATTATTACTGTTATTGGGGTGCCCACCAATAGATAACAATTAGTGATGATTGAGCACCCAGCTGCTTGTACGCTCGGGTGCTCTGGCCGAGCATTCAGGGGTGCTCGAGTGCTCAGCTGAGCACCCGAGCATAATTGAAGTCTATGGGACTAAACCAGGCACCCCCCGCTCGGAAGAGAGGGGGGTGTCTGGTTTACACAAGTACCCTAAATAAAAAAATAAAAAAAGTACACAGACACAGACACAACTTACCTTTCCCAGCAGCTCCTGACCTGTTCCAGCAGGAAGAGGGCGTGCAGAGTGGTAAGCTTTACCACAGAGCCACCTGCTGGAGGGAGGAGGGAGCTGACATGGAAAGGTAAGGTGACGGATCCGTCATGAACTCTATTGACCGTCAATGGAGGATGGATCCGTTTACTATTGTGTCACACCAAACTGACCCGTCCCCATTGACTTGCATTGGGGTCATGGCGGATCCGTCTTGGTGTGGGGACAGGACTCGAGCATTGCGCTTGAGTACACTCGGTGTACAGCCGAACACCGAGTGGACCCAAGCGTGGGCATGCTTGGCCGAACAGAGAGTGAGTGAGACTCAACTACTATCGAGACATCCTATGTAGTCAGTTGGTCGCTGCCTATGTGTGCCATCACCCATCCTCATAAAGGTCTGACTAGAGGGACCCTCTGCGCTCACGCTCCACTGCCATGGCTGCTGGAGTGGGATGCCATCATTTTGTGCTGTCATTGCCACTGCCGTTGTTCCCCCCTCCCCCACTATGTGACTGGGCCACTATTTTGACTCCTTATGCTGTTGTCACCCTCCCCATTCTGTGACTGGGCCACTATGTTGACCGTCCCTGTTTGGCCTTGTTGACATCACATTTTATTTTACCATTCTCTTGATCTGTTAGAAGAACCGAAAAATTGAAAACACAAAGGATCCATGAAGTCTCTATCACAAGGTCAGTATTTTGTATCAGGATTTGATTATGATTTGGAAGCCAAAAGCCTGACTTTTTTGGGTCCAAAACACAGAAGACATGCAAATATCTCCTTCACTTGTCATCTTTTTTGTACCCACTCCCATTTTTGGCTTAACAATACTGATCAAATACAGATGCAAATAACTGACCAAATACTGACCACGTTATAGAGGCTATTAAAGTTCTGCATACAGGACTTCTTTCCCATCACAATGTCAGATGCAAAACTCATGGAAATTGAGCATGAGGCCTCTATCACATGGTTACTATTTTGCATCAGGATTTGCTTATGATTTGATAGCCAAAAGCAGGAGTGGGTCCAAAACACAGAAGACATGCCAATATTCCCTTCACGTGTCATTTCTATTTTGAACCAGCTCCAATACTGATCAATTACTGACCAAATACTGACCGTGTGAGGTCAGATATTCAAAAGACAGAATCCAGTTTTTTTGGGAGATTGTTCTTCTGACGGATCAGAAGAAGGGAAAAATAAACATTGACATGAACACCCTCTCCATGCTGTCAGGGGCCACTACTTGTATTAACGTGTAACAGAACAGGTTCTGTAGAAATCTATGTGGAATCAGCAGATGGTGTAAAATGAGATCACTCATTTACTCTACAGTAGAATGAGTGGGTAACACAATACCTTATCTATCAATCAATGTGGACACCCCACAGATGGCTCTTTCAGAATCTACTAGAACAAGCAATCTATGTGGAAACAGGAAATGGTGTAAAATGAGACTGCTTTTTTAAAAACTTATGACTGAAAGATGCTGCTTCATGCATCACAGAACTGTATTTTGTGACACAAAATACTACAAAAATGAATTTTGAGTCACATACTGCACTGTGAACAACTGGTGCCCCATACATCTCAGTGTGGTGGGAACCAGAAGCAATTAACCCAGACCATGTGCAGTCTACTGTCTAGTCCAGCCTTACTTTAATGATCCTCAACCCTTTGTAAATGTCTGTTATGCTTTCCCTCAGAGGTCAGTCCTTACTACAGTTGCCTTTTTGTAATGTGCAATCTCACAGGGATGGTATTTCCCTGCACAAGGCAGCAGTGTGCACACACCCCTTTTCTTTCTGGCTTCTTCACCAGACTGTCAACAAGCCCAACACCTAGCAACGGAAACCAAGGCTGCCATTAACTATTTACTCCCATACATGGCCTTAATGGATCACATAATACATAAATCACAATGAGCATAAAATAGCATTAAAATAAAGGACATACTATAGGTATCACCCCTGCATCAATTCATTACAATATTAGCCCTTTAGCAATGATGGTCACTATTAATATATACAGTGGGGAAAAAAGTATTTAATCAGCCACCAATTGTGCAAGTTCTCCTACGTAAAAAGATGAGGTCGGCCTGTAATTGACATCATAGGTAGACCTCAACTATGAGAGACAAAATGAGAAATATCCAGAAAATCACATTGTCTGATTTGTAAAGAATTTATTTGCAAATTATGGTGGAAAATAAGTATTTGGTCACCTACAAACAAGCAAGATTTCTGTCTCTCACAGACCTGTAACTTCTTCTTTAAGAGGCTCCTCTGTCCTCCACTCATTACCTGTAGTAATGGCTCCTGTTTGTTATCAGTATAAAATACACCTGTCCACAACCTCAAACAGTCACACTCCAAACTCCACTATGGTGAAGACCAAAGAGCTGTCGAAGGACACCAGAAACAAAATTGTAGACCTGCACCAGGCTGGGAAGACTGAATCTGCAATAGGCAAGCAGCTTGGTGTGAAGAAATCAACTGTGGGAGCAATAATACAAGACCACTGATAATCTCCCTCCATCAGGGGCTCCACACAAGATCTCACCCCGTGGGGTCAAAATGATCACAAGAACTGTGAGCAAAAATCCCAGAACCACACTGGGGGACCTAGTGAATGACCTGCAGAAAGCTGGGACCAACGTAACAAAGGCTACCGTCAGTAACACACTACACCGCCAGGGACTCAGATCCTGCAGTGCCATACGTGTCCCCCTGCTTAAGCCAGTACATATCCGGGCCCGTCTGAAGTTTGCTAGAGAGCATTTGGATGTTCCAGAAGAGTATTGGGAGAATGTCATATGGTCAGATGAAACCAAAGTAGAACTGTTTGGTACAAACACAACTCGTCGTGTTTGGAGGAGAGTGAATGCTGAGTTGCATCCAAAGAACACCATACCTACTGTGAAGCATGGGGGGGGCAGCATCATGCTTTGGGGTTGTTTCTCTGAGTGCAAACCTCCTTCTATCAGCAAGGGCATTGAAGATGAATGGACACCCCTGGGGTCCAGGGGTGTCAATCCAGGGGGCCCATAGCTTTTCAAATGTAGTCAGGGCACCCCTCTTCCTATAAACCCCCCGTTCCAGATAAAGTAGCCAGTTAATCTTGGCTATGTATTCGGTTCTACTGGGGCTACACTAGTCTAGCCAGAGTTGGGCAATCAGCTTGCGAGCCATATATAACATACTGGCAACTGCTATTTTTCTGGGCTCCATAGTTGGCAAATCCTCCACATACCCCAATATACAGACAAATGGGGTCACATCCAATGTCACATCGTATAAGGAATTAATAAGATGTAGAACAGCACGCCAGAAGCCCTCCAGAGCCGAGCACGACCACAGCATATGCAGCATACTGACACCCTCCTCACTGCACCTAGGAGACTTGGAATCTGAATTATCTGCCAGTTAAATCCAGATAGCGACACACATCCTATTTTTTATTCTGATTCTAGAACAGCTCTTGCCTGAGATGTTCTTAACAGCATTTACAAAGCATTAAAAAAAATTGCTTTACTGCCGTACCATGGGCCAAAGACACAGTGGTTAGGAGGGGACCTCATTGACTTCTATGGGAGAGTCTTCTAGGCTCTGTGACCCGTGCAGAGGTCATTGCACAAGGAAAGAAGAGATACGCTTTGACAATCATTTATTGTGAATGGTGGAAAAAAGAAGGTGTCCCACTAAGAGGGGCCGGTGAAGACACAGAGGATGCCACTGAAAGGCCTCTCTGGGGTTGGAAAGTGGAGGAGCAGAAGGAATGCTGTGACTCCTGGCTCTAAGGCATGGTGGTAGACTCAGAAGTGACCTCTATGTCATCCTTCTGTGACTGAGATAAAGAGCGAGCCATCCAATCCACAATCTCACTTCCAAAGCTAGGGAGCACTCTGGCCTTCTACTACTACTACTTCTTGACACATTGCTGGTGCTCGTACTACTCACTTTCTGGCTCAGGAAGGAGAAGCAATCACTGAAAAAAATGTGGTCTAAAATGGCAGAAAACTGCTCAAACCCCATATGCTGTAGCGCATATCAAACCGGGGGAGCAAATCCTGCACATGTGATCCGTTGCTAACAGCAATCCTCAGCAAAAATGTATACAATAGGGGATGCCTGCAGCGGACCACATGTACCACAAAGACATCCTACACAAGGTAACGAATTGTGCGGATGTGGCGAACTATACAATCAAACAATGTATGTGTGATCTCACGCTGGAGGTAACTAGGAGTTGGTCGCTGTGTGTCGGCCTATATGCTCCTTCCACATCTGCCCATACGGCATAGGTACTGTAGGTTAGTGTTAGGTCCCGAGCCACTCTGAGATACCTTGACGCGGTGCTCGGGCTCCGGTATGTTCTTGATATAAGAATATATTGGCGAAAGTCTCATTTTAACATCAGCGTGAGGGTTTAGCCATATATTATCAATTACATTTACCGCTGCAGTGCACCTTTATCAGTGATTGTCTGTAAGGAGAAGGCCTGGGTCTTTAGTTTTAAATCTGCATATATTACAGACATTTTATTATGAGGCCTAATATAAAATTGCTATTTTCCTAAATGAAGTCATGGATTTGGTTCACACTGAAAAAAAATGTGCAGTTGCTCAACAGCAGAAGGCTATTGCGGTGCTGTGCCAGCAAGATTTACTTGTAGAGACTTGAGGTTTTGGAGAAAAAATAAAACAACTGTCTCTTGATTGAAATGAGAAAAAGGAATATGTTTTCTTGCATGTGCCTGGTTTTGTAGCCCAGAACTTCAAGAATGAGGTTCTGTATTATTAAGCACTGTGTCCCAGCCCCTCAATTACTCAAACTGCTTTCCCTTATCAACGACCCTCAATTACCTCTCTCTATTCTTTCTCTACACCGTCCATTTACACTGGGAGCGATGATTGATCGTGCCTCTGTATACTGTGTAAGATTGTTTTCTGTCAGACTCTGCACAGACCCATCCACTCTCATCAAGAGCTCAACACACAAAGTTCTGCCTGCTCTGCAAAGGCATCTCCCTGCCTGCTGCCCAACTGATTAGCTGACCCAGGATAACTGTCAGCCTTAGAGCCAATCAGGGCAAGCCCTCTCCCAATCCCTCCCAGGTTCATTTCAACATCCTTGTTCTTCCCCCCTCGTGCTTTTCACCACCAACACATGCAGTAAAATGGCACTTAAGTTTCATTTGGCAGATGTATTTTTGTGAAATTTGTAATAAACCTGGTTCGTTATGAATCAATTAGCTTATCCTTAATGTGGACCTGAGAGCTCCTCGACATTGACCTGAGACCTTCACACTTACCTCAAACAAATATAACTAGCAACAAAACTGAGCCAAGTAATTAGATTCATAGAATAATTGACAGTGAAAACTCCTCCGATAATGACGTCTCCATCCTGGAAATATTCATAATCCTCAAAAAAATTAACGAGGTGCAGATAACAGGCCCGTGGTGGGTTCTGGGCTGTACAATGTGTCACACACAGAATCAGGACAAGTAATAGGACCGTCCTGGTGTGTGCAGAGAGCAGAGGTCTGTGCAGGACACCTCTAGATAAAGTCGTACACCCCAATATAACACAGAACAGGAGCAGGTGGCTGTAGAGCTCAGGGTCGTGAGGCATGGTGTAGACAGAGGACAATGCACTAGATGTCAGCATCTCCCCCTCCTTTTATACAGTACAGTGTCATAGATCTCAATGTGGTCTGGATTTAGATGAAGGCTCAGCTGTTCTCTGACTGACACGTTCCTTGTGGTTTTAAAATACAGAAAATCTCCAGGAGAGCAGCAATTACCTCCTTTCTCATTTACAGTTAAAAATGTAAGAGAAATCTTTACTTTTTTTATAATCAAAATGAAAGTTCATTAACATCTATTACAGGAGATGTGAACACAACTAGAAGGTAAATGTACAAAGGATGCACAGAGCTGTTTGAGTGTTCCTTTTGCAGTGTTCACATGGCCTCTCCCCGTCTGTTGCTTTCACATGTATAGCTCTGCTCTGCCCCCTTCTCTGAGATAAGCCCCACCCCATAGTGCATTACATAGCAAATAACTCCAGTATCTCCTTAAACAGCTAATAGCCACTTACATACAGACTGCTGGAACAATACACCAGAGTCTGCTTGTGAGATGGGGGAACATTGTATTCGTGTAAATGAAGTTAAATAATTTGGACTGTGTCCCAAGCATAGCTAAAAAGGACTGCGTTTCTAGATGCATCTGATGTTGAAAACTCTTAGGGAGTGGAGTTACAAAGCCTGTGGAGGAAGGCAGCAGCAGCCATCTTAGGGTGAGCTTGGAAGAGGCATCCAGGAGCTATGTGAAGTGAATCCCTCAACATCCAAGCGTGAGAGCATTCTCCAGGGACCAGAGCTTCAGCCAAGGGGCACTTATTGTGTCCATTAACCCTGATCTTGTCCAGAGGAAGGGGACCTGCCAAAAACTCAGATGGGAGCTGATGAGTTGAGCCACAGACACTGTTGTGCCACACGCTTGCTGGAGAAACCCTTGTTCCATCCACAGTTACCAGCTTATACAGAACAGACCCGTGTTGGTAGACTAATCGTGCACATACTTCATCACAGTTTTGGTGCCTAGGATCCAAAAGACTGAGACCAGGCCTGTAGTTAGTTAGGCTTGCTGTTTGTGTAAGGCTACAAGTGTTGTTAACTGTTCTCAACAAGGACTTCACATTTAAAGTGTCAGTTGACACTGGAAAGCTGAGAAGCTTCACAACTAATTCAAGCCAAACTGGCGTTTATTCAGGAGAAACACTATAGGCTATTTGACCAGTTATCGGGGGTAGGAATATTATAGCATAGAATAAGGTCGTAAGCTGTTGTGCTGTACGCAGGCTAACCCGCATTACGCACCCACATAATTGTTCCTATCTCTAGGGTAATAACAGGTAAGACATGACTGGTCTATTTGAGCTCACCAGTAGGTAAATACCTCCAACATCCACCAGAGGGCACTGCACTGTACAGTATAAGAGCCCCAACCCATGGCTGGGTGTGCAAAAATTAATTTGTGACCAACCAGCATCTCTGGCTGCGTTCATGACCACGTTTAGGTAAAAAATACAGTTTTTGCAAACTTGGTGTTTGAGTTGCGCCAGTGAATGACCAATTTGCTCTGACACTGTCGGGTGAACTGGCCCCAGTGCTGCTGATACAGCCTGCCACTGTCATGGCAGCCCCAGTAGGGTGCATCCCCGTGGGAGCGCTTTTGTGACATCTGCCCAAATTTAATGGTAGAGGTTTGGGACCTCCTTTGAGGATCACCTCCAGAAGCTGCGGCATGTCCTAGGACGGCTGCAAGACCATGGGCTCAAGATCAAGCCCAACAAATGCCAACTGTTTCGATAGCAGATAGAGTATTTGGGAAACGTACTAGTGTTGATCGAGCACCGTAGTGCTCGGGTGCTCGGGTAAACACTAGGTGGTGCTTGAGCACAATGGAAGTCAATGGGAGAACCAGAGCACTAAACCAGGCGCTCACTGCTCCGAAGAGTGGAGGGTGTCTGGTTCATATGGAATGACAATAATACCCCCCAAAACCGAAGATAACATTAATTTTAGAGGAAATATTGTTAGGAAACATATATTTACTTGTATATAAAGCGCAAGTGCTGCCAAAAATTACAAGGAAGAGGCACTCCAATACACCCTTTATTACACATAAAGTAATGCATCAGACACACCTTTGAAAAATTGATTGATTGCCTGCTGCTGACACTCAAAAACATTAGGGGTGAGGGTCTGCTGCTGAACTGACCCTCTAAAACATTAGGGGCAAGTGCCTGCTGCTGATCTGACTGTCTAAAACATTAGGGGTGACTGCCTGCTGCTGATAAAAACATTAGGGGCTGGTGCTTTCTTGCTGAGCTTACCGTCTAGAGAATTATGGTTGAAGGCCTGCTGCTGAGCTGACCGTCTAAAAAATTATGGTTCAGGGCCTGCTGCTGAGCTGACCATATAAAAAATTATGGTTGAGTTCCTGCTGCTGAGCTGACCGTCTATAAAACTATGGTTGAGGGCCTGCTGCTGCGCTGACCTTCTAAAAAATCATGATTGAGGGCCAGCTGCTGATCTGACGGTCCAAAAAACTATGGTTGAGGGCCTGCTGCTGCGCTGACCGTCTAAAAAATCATGATTGAGGGCCTGCTGTTGAGCTGACCGTCTATAAAAATGTGGTTGAGGGCCTGCTGCTGAGCTGGCCGTCTAAATATTATGGTTGAGGGCCTACTGGTGACCGTCTTAAAAATTAGTGGTCAGGGCCTGCTGGTGAACGTCTTAAAAATTAGAGGTGAGGGCCTGCTGGTAATCCTCTTAAAAATTAGGGGTGAGGGCCTGCTGGTGAACGTTGATAGTATCCAAATAAGCAGTTTGATATGAAGGAGAATGAGGAGGAAGAGGGAGGGGTGCATGGGAATACAGCGTATTCAATACACCCTAAAAGCCACATTTAAAGTTCCTTCATGTTTAGCCGCTTTCCTCTGGTGGAGTAGAGAAGTAAGGGGCAATACAGGCCTTCTTCATTTTGGTAAGCGTCAACCTGTCAGCATTTTCAGTTGACAGGCGGATGCTTTTATCAGTTATTATACCCCCAGCGGCACTAAATACCCGCTCCAACAAAATGCTGGAGGCAGGGCAGGCCAGCACCTCCAAGGTGTAGAGTGCCAGTTCGTGCCACGTGTCCAACTTAGACACCCAATAATTATAAGGCACAGAGGGATCACTGAGGACGTTGACTCGGTCAGCAAGGTACTCCTTCACCATCTTCCAAAACTTTTCCCTCCTTGTAATACTAGGCCACTCATCAGGGTGAGGGTGCTGGTGGGGTGTCATAAAACTGTCCCAGGCCTTGGAGAGTGTCGCCCTGCCTCTGTTGGAACTGCTGTGTGTTCCCCTCGTCTCCCCTCCTCAGATGCCCAAGGAACTATGTACTCTGCCTCGAGTGTTATCTGTTATTTTGGAGCAATTTTTCTACAAGGGCCTTCTGGTATTGCACCATTTTGCTAGTCCTCTCCACCACAGGAATAAGAGATGAGAAGTTCTCTGAGAAGCGGGGGTCAAGAAGGGTGAACAACCAGTAATCAGTGTTGGCTAATATGCGTATAACGCGAGGGTCACAGATAAGGCAGCATAGCATGAAGTCAGCCATGTGTGCCAGAGTCCCAACAGACAAGGTATCGCTCTCCTCACTAGAAGGATGACTCTCAATATCTTCCTCCTCTTTGGCCCATCCACGCCGAAGAGAAGGAGTAAACCTGCTATGGGGGCAACTGTCTCCTGCTCCGTCTCCTCTTCCTCATCCATTTCGCGCTGAGAAGACGAACCGAAGGTGGTCTGGCTATCACTCTGTATAGGGTCTTTCCCCATTTCCACCTCTTCCACATGCAAAGCATTTGCCTTTATTGTGAGCAGTGTAGACACAAAAGTGGGATAGTTACGCTGATAATAGTATTATTGCCGCTAACCATCTATGTATATTCATCAGAGTTGCGTAAAACCTCACAGAGGTCAGACATCAATGCCCACTCATCGCTTGAGAAGAGCGGAAGCTGACTGGAAAGGCGCCAACCGTGTTGCAGCTGGTATTCCACTACTGCCCTCTGCTGCTCACAAAGCCTGCCCAACATGTGTAATGTGGAATTCCAGCACGTGCTCAGATCAAACAGCAGTCGGCGAGCTGGCAAGTGCAAGCGCTGCTGCAGCATTGCCAGACCGGCTGAAGCTGTAGGTGACTTTTGGAAATGGGCACACAGGCAGCGCACCTTCACCAGTAGCTGAGGCAATTTGGGGTAGGTTTTGAGGAACCGCTGAACAACTGTTTAATACATGGGCCAGGCATGGTATGTGTGTGAGGTTGCCGAGCTCCAAAGCCGCCACCAAGTTGTGGCCATTATCAAACACAACCATGCCTGAAAATAGGTTGACTGGTGAGAGCCACAGCTCAGTCTGCTCCCTTATGCCCTGCCACAGCTCTGCGGCGGTGTGCTGTTTGTCACCTAAGCAAATAAGCTTCAGCGCGGCCTGTTGCCGCTTCCCGACTGCTGTGCTACACTGCTTCCAGCTACTGACAGAAGTCTGACTGGTGCTGCAAGATGAGAATTCTGCAGTGGAAGTGGAGGAGGAGGTGAAGGAAGAGAAGGAGGGGTTGCAGCCGCTACTGTAGGTGATGGCAGAAATATGGATGGAAGTAGGGCTAGCAATCCTTGGTGTGGGTAGCACCTGTGCCATCCCAGGGTACAACTCGCTCCCGGCCTCCACAGCATCCACCCAGTGTGCTGTCAGGGAAATGTAGTGTCCCTGGCCAGAAGCACTTATCCATGTGTCATTAAGTAGACCTTCCCAATAACTGCATTGGTCAGGGCACGGGTTATGTTTCAGGACACATGCTGGTGTAAGACGGGGACAGCAAACCGGGAAAAATAGTGGCGGCTGGGGACTGCGTAACGAGGGACAGCTGCCGCCATCAGGCTGTGAAAAGCCTCAGTGTCCACCAGCCTAAACTGCAACATTTTAAGGGCCAGCAATTTTGAAACTTGCGTGTTTAGTGCTATGGCCTGTGGGTGGGTGGCTGGGTATTTGTGCTTGCGTTCAAATGCCTGGGGTAAGGACATCTGTAGACTGCTCTGGGACGCTGAAGTGGACGTGCTCGCTGATGGTGCTTACGAAGTTCCAGGTGCAGGACGGGAGGCACCTGGGCCTGCGTCTTGGACAGCACTTAACAGAGGGAAACAGGAGGCAGTGGTCTGACCCGCAGACACCGATCATGTACCCAGGCATTAGGCCCACCTATTAGGTACGGCACAGGTTGCAAATTACAGTTCTTTTATCGTCAGCACTTTCCTCAGAAAAGTGCCAGACTGTGGAACACCAACCCCTTGGCAAGGGAGATTGCTGCAAGGGGCTGCTCCAGGGTACAGTTGCGGGCCTGGTTGGTGTGGCCTGCCTTCTCCCTTTTGCCACTCCACTGTCTCTTCCGGCCTGTTGTGGTGCTGCGGATCCCTCCCCTTCTGTACTGCTGTCCTCACTCGGCTTGTCACCTTCCCAGGTTGGCTCGATGATTTCATTGTCCACCACCTCCTCTTCCACATCCTCACTCTGCTCCTCCTCCTGACATGGTGAACTAACAAGAACCTGACTTAACTGTGTCTCATCCTCATCATCAACCTCTTGAGACACTAATTGCCCTTGACTTATTGGCAACTTTGTCTCATCATCATCATGTACCTCGCCAGATACTAATTGCCGTTCCCCACCGTCATCTTCTTCAGACTGTGGATTCTCATGAGTTTGGGAATCAGGGCACAACATCTCCTCATGTCCCTCTTCAAGACGGCGAGAGGCCCAAATCAAGGAACGGCAATGAAAAAAGCTCCTCGGAATAATCAAGTGTGGGATCACTTGTTTGTCCAGACTCTGCATGGTGGAAGGAAGGAGGATCAGGGTAAGGATTTTGCTGCCCGGACTCTTGGCTACTGAGACTGGACTTTGTGGAGGAGAGGGTGGTGCTTAACCGACTGGAAGCATTATCTGCTGCAATCCAATTGACTACCTGGTTGCACTGGTGTGGCGTCAAGAGTGGTGTCTTGCGCCGCCCTCCAAACTGGGACATGAAGCTAGGAGTTTTGGATGACTTTGTTTCTTGTGCTCTGCCAGCAGGCACAGTTTCACCGCGCCCAGAGCCATGGTCTCTGCATGCACCATCAGCAGCACGCACACTTCCCCGTCCCTTACTGCTCGCCTTGCGCATATTAAATGGTATATATGCAACTATGTCACAAGTAAAGTTTTTAAAGTGTATGAGCAAATAAATTTCACTAAATATCACAGGTATTTAGAATGTGCAAACGTTAAACAGCAGACGCAGAACAGGTAATGTCGCTGTCACCAACAGCAGGAAAAATTTCACCGAATGTCAGAAATATTTACGATACACAAACATTAAACAGCAGAAGCAACGCAGGTAATGTCGCCTTGATTAGCGGCAGAAAAAATACACTGGATTTCAGGTATTTAGGACACAGAAAATCGATCATGTCAAACCAATTTAATCAGTTATTTATGAGGAGGCAAGTTCTAGACTTGACCATGACGAATCAATGGATGTCATATATCTGGACTTTTCCAAAGCATTTGACACTGTACCACATAAAAGGTTAGTATATAAAATGAGAATGCTTGGCCTGGGAGAAAATGTCTGTATGTGGGTAAGTAACTGGCTCAGTGATACAAAAAAAGAGGGTGTTTATTAATGGTACATACTCAGATTGGATCACTGTCACTAGTGGGGTACCACAGGGGTCAGTACTGAAGGGGTTACTGTCACTAGTGGGGTACCACAGGGGTCAGTATTGGGTCCTATTCTCTTCAATATATTTATTAATGATCTTGTAGAAGGCTTGCACAGTAAAACATAATTTTTTGCAGATAACACTAAACTGTGTAGTTAAGTAAATAACACAGAAGAGGACAGTACACTGTATATATACTACAGAGGACAGTATACTGTATATATACTACAGAGGACAGTACACTGTATATATATACTACAGAGGACAGTACACTGTATATATATACTACAGAGGACAGTATACTGTATATATACTACAGAGGACAGTATACTGTATATATAATACAGAGGACAGTATACTGTATATATATACTACAGAGAACAGTACACTGTATATATACTACAGAGGACAGTACACTGCTACAGATGGATCTGGATAGACTGGAGGCTTGGGCAGAGAAGTGGCAGATGAGGTTTAACACTGATAAATGTAAGGTCATGCACATGGGAAGGAATAATGCAAGTCATCAGTACATACTAAATGGTAAAACACTGGGTAACTCTGACATGGAAAAGGATCTAGGAATTTTAGTGAAAGGCAAACTAAGTTGCATAAAACAGTATCAGACAGCTGCTGCCAAGGCCAATAAGATAATGGGTTGCATCAAAAGGGGCATGGATGGCGGTGATGAGAACATAGTCCTGCCACTTTACACATCACTAGTCAGACCACACATGGAGGACTGTGTACAGTTCTGGGCTCCTGTGAACAAGGCAGACATAGCAGAGCTGGAGAGGGTTCAGAGGAGGGCAACTAAAGTCATAACTGGAATGGGTGGACTACAGGACCCAGAAAGATTATCAAAATTAGGGTTATTCACTTTAGAAAAAAGACAACTGAGGGGAGATGTAATAACTATGTATAAATATATCAGAGGTCAGTACAGAGATCTCTCCCATCATCTATTTATCCCGAGGACTGTGACTGTGATGAGGGGACATCCTCTGCGTCTGGAGGAAAGAAGGTTTGTATACAAACATAGAAGAGGATTCTTTACGGTAGGAGCAGTGAGACTATGGACTCTTTACGGTAAGAGCAGTGAGACTATGGACTCTTTACAGTAAGAGCAGTGAGACTATGGATTCTTTACAGTAAGAGCATTGAGACTATGAACTCTCTCCCTGAGGAGGTGGTGATGGTAAGTTCACTATAAGAGATCAGGAGGGGCCTGGATGTATTTCTGGAGGTAATAATATTACAGGTTATAGTTACTAGAGAGGGGTCGTTGATCCAGGGAGTTATTCTGATGCCTGATTGGAGTCGGGAAGGAATTTTTTTCCCTAAAGTGGGGAAAATCGGCTTCTACCTCACAGGTTTTTTTTTGCCTTCCTCTGGATCAACTTGTAGGAAAACAGGCCGAACTGGATGGACAGATGTCTTTTATCGGCCTTATATACTGTTACTGTAACTGTTACTGTTAGAAACGTTAGACTGCACACGCAGCACAGGTAATGTCGCCTTGATTAGCGGCAGAAAAAATGACACCGGATGTCAAGTATTTAGGACACAGAAACGTTATAATGCACACGCTGTGCAGGTGGTGCTTAGTTCAGGCAAACTTGCACAATTTTTGCCCAGACAAAAAAACCAACACTGCAGCCAGATATAACAATAGTCCATAAAAGGACTTTTGGGTCTTTTAAACAGAACTACTAGCCCTACCTAGCCAAATCCTATCCCTACACTATCTTTCACTCCTTGCGCAAACATTATACTGCAGACGCAGCCCAGGTAATGTCGCCTTGATTAAGTGCAGAAAAAAATGACACCAGATGTCAGGTATATAGGATAAAGAAACTAGCCCTGCCTAGCCAATTTCTAACTCTACACTATCTGTCCCTCCTTGTAACAGCTCTCCCTGACTTAGACTGAGCCGGGTCATATGTTAACAGGTGCTATATAACACCCGATGACGCGTTCCCGGCCAGCCAATCACAGTAATGCCAAGTTTTGTCAGATGGCTACAATATTACAGTGAATGCCAGTTCCACCCTACACTCTGATTGGCTGCTTAGCATCCAAGAAACCTGCGGGAGGGGACTCGAGCATGGCGCTTGAGCACATGCGGTGTTCGGCCGAGCATGCTCGCTCATCACTAATGAATATGTAAATGCAGTCTGTTAGCTGTGCTTAGGAAACAGTGTCCTCTTGTGGCCAAACAGCAGAATGTCAGCTCACATCATTTAGCATTATTTACACGAACACAATTTTAACAAATTGAATCCTGTTTCCCCATCTCACAGCAGCTCTGGACCTAGCCAGTTTGATGCACATCCCTTGTCTGGAGCATGTGCTAAATTTGGAGTTGCAGGGGTTCCAAAAGAATTATCCCGACATGTCTGAGCTGCTGTGGGCTGTCTGTGCGCACTTTTGGTGTTCTCTCCCTTTTGGCTGCCCCCTCTGCCTCTTCCACCTACACCGTCATGTCCACCTCCTCCTCCACTTGGACCTCCGCCTCACGGCTCAAAATTATTATTTTTTATTGGCAGAGTATTGGGGTATACCGGCTGCACCCAGCCATTTTTATACTTTTGTGCAGTTTATGCATTCTGTTTGCTATTTCCCAATGTTTGGGGTCCTCTGCAGACTGAAAAAAAAATAAATTGGCTCCCTCCACACCTCTTCTGCCTACACCGCCTCATCTGCCTCCTCCACATCCACCTCCTCGTCCACTAGAACCTCCGTCTCCTGGTTGAAGATTATTATCTGTTATGGCAGAGTAGAGAAGTGTACCGGCCACACCCCCAAAAAAGGCTATAAGTCACACACAGAATTTATTTATTTATTTATTTTATAAAGAAAAACATACACAAAAACAGTGTTGGCTACCCCCTCCATCTCTTCCACCTACACCGACACTTCCACAGCCTCCTCAACCTCCTACTCCACTTGGACCTCGACCTTCTGGTTCAAGATTCTTACTATTTTTTCTGTGTGTTTTATGTTATTTTAAGTCATTTCCCTATCCACATTTGTTTGCAGGGTGATTGTCCTGCTCTTACCCACAGTTTGGATACTTTTATAGCCCTCTAGCCCTTTCTATGACTATTTTACAGCCATTTTTCAGCCCCCAAATTTGGGTCCCAATTATTTCAATGGGGTTCGGGTCCATGGTAAAGTTCGGGTACCCGAACTATACTTTCAAATAAAGTTCGGCCAAACCCGAATATCTACGGGTTCATTCATCCCTAGCCACCATCGTGTTTCACAGTGGGAATGGTGTGAAAAGTGTAAGTTTTCTCCAAGCATAGCATTTTGCATTTAGGTAAAAAAAAAAAAATAACATTGGTCTCCTCTGACAAAACTGTTTTTATGTTTGTTTGCTTTTTATTTTAATTATTTTTGTTCATTTTTTATATATTAATTTTTTTTATTTGTGGAGGCCCCAAAACATTGGAAAATGACAAAACGAACAAACTGCTCTGGAGTATAACAATAGCTGAGTGCGGCCGGTATACTTGTCTACACTGCCCATGTATGGACAAGTCCTGTGGGATCCATGCCTGGTTAATTTTAATGAACGTCAGCTCGACCATGTTCACCCCAACCCCTTGCCGTGGGAGACACACGGTCAGATGATACACTTGCCGCAGGGCAGGTCAGCATCTCCAAGACATAAAGAGCAAGCTCAGGCCATGTGCCCAATTTGGAGACCCAGAAGTTAAATAGTGCAGACCCATCAGTCAGTACTTGCCGACGTGTGGACACGTACTGTTCCACCATGTTGCTGAACCGCTGCCTCCTGCTAAGATGGTCCTTATCAGATGGTGGTGCTGGATGTTCTGGCATGCTGATAAAGTTTTTCCACATTTCTGCCATGCTAATCCTCCCTTCTGAGGTGCTGATGGTGCCCCTGCTGCACTGTCGCAGCCTAAGTCAGGGGGGTCCATGGGGCCCCCCAGGAGAGACGGCGTCCAGGCATGCCAATAAACAATGAAAGCGCTTAGTGTGCAGCCGCAGCGCTAAGTCAATCCCAGAGCAGAGACATACATGTTTACACAGCGATTAGCATACAATACCTATTTACAAAACTTCCACCAAAAGGGTGAGGGCGGGCAGGGGCAGAGCGTGTGTACGTGCAGCCAGTCCTTAGTGTGGCAGAAGACAGAGCGGGGACGTGACGTTGAGCAGCGCGCCTACTGCAGTGAGGTGAGGGGTGACTGAGGAGCATAGCGCAACGCTACAACTTATAAGAGCGCTGGTGCCTGGTAGGAATGGGAGACTTGGAGTACTGTCCAGAATCAGCTTACTGCGCAGCCCTCCTGTGACCTGTCCTACCTGATGTGCCAGTGAAGAGTCGGCCACTACTGCTACAGGCTGGCAGGCAGGGCCAGGGGCCTAGTCACTAGTCTCAGTGGACAGTTTCTATTGGCTTCCCAAGATTGTGTGAGTGACAGTGCTGTAATGTGGCTATACAGCATGTCACTCAGTTTGGGGTACACTGCCACTACTGTATACTGCCTGAGAAATTAATAATCAGCTTGTACTGGGTTGTTGTGCAGGACAAAAAAAAAACGGGTGGAGCTGGACACAGTCTCCCAAGAGTCCCATACCAAACGTCCGCACTGACACCAAAGCTATTAGATCAGTGACACCTAATGCTCAATGCATTCCTATACCCCTGTTACGCGGTATTTCATCAGGAGCAGCCCTAGGTATAGCTTTACAATGTGATCATACAGCTAGTACTAAAGAACGCTGCACACCTTGATGTGGTGTCTGCCTATCCAGCACATGGGCTGCTCCTGATGAAATACAGTTAAGGCCGGACCGGGGGGCGAGGCCTTTAGGGGAGGCCGTCATGACGGGGGTTCGGTCAGCGAGCCCCGGAGGGTGTTGGGGGGACCGGATTGGCCAATTTAAAGGGACAGTGGGCTGGGTCTCAAAGAGGGGCTTAAAAGGGGTGTGAGCAGGTGGGGAAGGAGTCATTTTGTTGGATCATCTCAGCTAGCAGCTCGGTGGCACAGTGAGCTTACCTGTCATAGCGCAATTGGAGTCCCTCATTGCGGAGCTGCGTGCGGCTGCTGGCGTTCGTGGGGTTGATTGGTTACAGGAGCAGGTTCAGGGGCTTCTGCGAGGGGGGATGCTGTTGCAGTCCCTCTTCCTGATTGTCCTCGCTGGCCGGGGCGGGCGAGGCCGCCGGCGCGCTTTAGTCCGGACCACCCCCTCAGAGTTCAGTGCCGCATGAGGAGCCCCTTCAGGGACCCTTCCCGCCGGCAGGAATCCTACCAGTAGGCGGAACCCCTTCATCCTGGGCACATTGTGGGAGCGGAAACAGGGTCAGCGCGCTCTGCTGGAGCCCCTCTGCAGGAGCAAGATGGCGGCAGAATCGGAGCTGCTGCAGGTCTGATGACAGGAGGCAACAGGCTCTTTTCATTACACAAGCAGCATGGTGCTGGCTCCACCCCCTCTCCAGTTCAAGGTGCTGGAAGCAGCAGTGCTAACGTCCAGGCCACGTGGGAGGCTGTGGGACCTGCAAGCGAGGTGTCGTCGCCAGGGTCGGCTAGAACGTCGCTGATGGAGTTGCCGGGAACTTCTGGATCGTCGCAGATGGTGGTTCGGCTGGATTCCAGATCTACGGCTGATGGAAACACAGCATCCAGGCAGCCAGGTGAGATAAATTGGGGAGCTATTTTACCTGTTGTGTTAGGTTCTGAGGGTGTGGGGGGGTCGAGGTTGGGGGCCCCCAGCAGACTTAGGGAGAGGTTTAGGTCAGTTGCTGGGTGGCTTGGCGGGTTTGTTGTCAGGTTTAGGGTCGGCAGGGGGTCACCGTTGCTGGCGTGGGGGTCAGCGGTGTGTCTGGGGGATCCTCAGGTGTAGGGGGAGCTGTTTCTGGGGTTCGGAGGAGTTCCATGTCGGTCGAGACGCAAGTGGGGGGGTCACGGGCGGACGAGGCTGTGAGATTGGACGATAAGGCGAAGTGTATGTCTGCTTCGAGGGTCCGTTGGGAGCGCATCTAAAACAGGAAGTGCGTGAGAAGATATGGAAAGGGGAGTATGTGGAGATATTCTCCTTGCTCCCCTTGGAAAAATTTAATTTAGATAGAAATAAGCGGGATGACGGTAAAAGGGAGAACGAAGAAAAGCGGCGGTATCGGCTGATCCCGCGGACTTTTCCAAATTGGCTGCAGGCGTTTGCGATGGTGGCAAGCGTTATTGGGGAGAAAATGCAGGAATGTTAGGTCTAACATTAGATGGGATCATAAGGATATAGCTTTATGGTTGAAGGTGACGGCCCCAGTCAGGGCCGGGTAGTCCTTTCGAGGGGATTCGGCGGGGGGCGGTGGAGGGCAATCCAGTTTTGCGGCACCATCCGCAAAAGGATTGCGCTTCCTTTTTAATGAGGGGAGCTGCACGTTTCAAGCAAAGTGCAAATTTAAGCAGGAATGCTCCACTTGCTCATGGAGCCTCTCGATGTTTTAAAGGGAGTAAACAAAAAGGGGGGAGGCCCATAGCAAAGGGAGTGACTCCAGTACGGCTGGAAAAGATGGAGCCGTTTCTAGATAATTATCTGGACAAAGAAGCGGTGGCTTTGTTGAGGGAAGAGTTTTCAGTTGGGTTTAGGATCCTGTTTCATCCGTCTGGGCCAGTGTTAGTCACGAAGAATTTGAGATCAGCTTTTGTGAGGGCTGAGGTGGAGTCAGAGAAGTTGTTGAAGGAAGTCAGCTTGGGGAGGATGGCAGGGACGTTTTTGGAACCTCCATTGCCTGATTTACGGGTGTCCCCCCTGGGGGTGGTTCCAAAGAAGGAAATGAATAAGTTTAGACTTATTCACCACCTGTAGTTCCCGAAGGGGTCGTCGGTCAATGACGGTATAGATACGGAGATGTGTTCTGTGGTTTATACCCCATTTGATGCGGCAGTGTCCTGGGTTAGGAAGTTTGGGCAAGTGGCGTTGCTGGCTAAGACGGACATTGAGGCGGTGTTTCGGTTATTGCTGGTGCACCCGGAGTGTTTGCATCTTCTGGGCTGTTTTTGGGAGGGGGGATTTTTTGTTGATAGATGTTTGCCGATGGGGTGTTCAGTTTCGTGTGCGTATTTCGAAAAGTTTAGTTCATTTTTGGAATGGGCGGTGGTAGAAACGGCGGGATGCAAATCGATCGTCCATTATTTGGTTGACTTTTTGTGTATTGGTCCGGCGGGTTCCGGGGTCTGTTTGGTTTTACTGCACACTCTGTGCTCTTTGTTCGCGAGTTTTGGAGTGCCTCTGGCGGCGGATAAGATGGTGGGTCCGGTTACGGAATTAAGTTTTTTGGGAATAGTAATCAATATGGTAAGGATGGAATGTCGGTTACCTTTGGATAAACTTTCCGCGTTGAAAGAGGAGGTGTTGCGAGCGGGGCATTTGCGCAAAATTCAGTTGCGGGATCTTCAATCCCTGTTAGGCAAGCTTAATTTTGCATGCAGAATTATGCCTATAGGGAGGGTGTTTAATCGTCGGTTGGCAGGGGCGACGGCGGGGGTGACCAAGCCGCATGACTACGTCTGTTTGGTTAAGGAGTTGAGGGCAGACTTACATGTTTGGAGTTCCTTTTTGGAGTCATACAATGGTAGGTCTCTGGGAGAGGTTGTTGATTCCTTTAATTTTGAGCTTTTTTCAGACGCGGCTGGGGGGTGCAGTTTTGGGGTGTATTGTAAAGGGCAATGGTGTGAGGAAGCTTGGCCGGAGAGTTGGGTGTTAAACGGGTGGGTTAAAAATTTGGCATTACTAGAGCTCTTTCCAATTGTTGTGGCGGTATTGTTGTGGGGGGATCTTTTCCGTAACAGGAAAATTCGGTTCCACTGTGATAACTTGGGGGTGGTGCAGGTGATCAATCGGTTGTCGGTATCGTCACCTCTAGTGGTACGGTTGTTGCAGCGTTTGGTGCTCGAGGGTCTGCCATTAAACGCGTGGGTGGTGGCGGTGCATATACCTGGGGTGGAAAATTGCATTGCTGATGCCCTCTCTCATTCACAGTGGGATCATTTTTGGCAGCTGGCTCCGGAGGCGGAGGAAGTCAGGCTGGCGTGCCCGGGTCGCCTGTGGGATCTGTTGGCAGCACAATAGTGGGGCTCATTCAGTCTTCTTTGGCGCCCGGTACGTGGGATATCTACAATAAGGCGTGGCGGTGTTGGGAAGAGTGGTGTGTTCAGTTGTGGGTTTATGGCGGTGATTTAGAGATGCCTTTGTTATTGTTTTGGGGGCATTGCAGGGAAGAGGGTTGGTCAGTGTCCAAAGTTATCAGGTATATGGCGGGAATTGCTTTTGGCTTCAAGGTTCGCAGAATGCAGGACGTCACCAAGTCATTTTTGGTGGGTCGGGCATTGAAGGGGTGGCGTAGGTTGAGAGCGGGGGCAGACTGGCGCAGGCCTGTGTCGTTTGCGCTGCTTTTACAGCTGGGGGAGAAATTGGAGCTAGTATCATATCTACATACATATACATGTATACTTACATATCTACATACATACATTGTGAGGGATGAGAATCCATTTTGTATACAAAATGTCCTCCATCTTGTGCATATGTGGAAAATTACTGAGCCAGCTGTGAGGATGTTGGGAGTTTTGTGTGTATAAGATAGTTACAAGGCCGAGGTCAGCAGCTCACTCGCTGTCTCGCTCCCCCTCATTTTCTCATCCTTCTTATCAGAGTTTGATGTTCAGGAGAGTTATGTTTTGTTTTCTCTTATTCTGGAAGTTTCAGGATTTACAGCTGAAGAATGTCAGCTCTGAGATAAGAAACTTTCTAATTAGTAGAACCGTGTTAGTATAGAGCGGAAATATTACCTTTTATGAATAACCAATCAAATCATTAGTTTTGATTTCCACCCCCGCCTTTGTGGTGGGACAGATTTGTCTATGATTATCTGTAGTGTTATAAGATGTATACGTATGAAAAATAAAGGAGAGAGAGAGAGAATTTGATTCATCCAAGGTGCATGTGTCAATTTTCTCAATGAGCGCTCATCAACATTAAATTGGGACCCCAGCAATCATAGAGAAGGGGGTTTTGCCCCAACAAAACTTGGCGCTCAACTCAGGGCTCGACTAAAGGACACTTCATTGATCTCCCGACAACTTGGATAATCCGGGACGGACATATATAAAAGACAGCGCTGCAAGGTAAGAGACTTTATCTTACAATATATCTGTGCCTCCCTGACCGGTTGTCTGGCTCGAGGGATTGTTGAAGGAACATACGTATAAAGTCCTTTTACAGTCAAATCCATATTGATAAAGAACCTTGAAAGTTGAAAATACCTATGATTGTTGGGTTTAGTTTTTGATCAGGAGTACCTTTGATTGGGATGTTTTTGGTCTGGTTTTAGGAGTCACGGTATACGTCTTGTTTGTTCTTTACTAGAGAAGAGCGAGCATACTCGTCCGAGCTTGGTGCTCGTTCGAATATTAGGGTACTCGTAAGTGCTCGCTGCTCGGACGAGTATCTCGCCATGCTCGAGGAAATGGCAACTTCCGCATTGTGCATTTTTGGCGCCTATTAACTCAGCCAATCACAAGCCAGGAGACTCTGTGGTACACCCAGCATCACGTGGGGCCCTTACATGTGGATAGCAGGGGTTGGCTGGCCTGATCAGGTGACCCTGGAATATACTAGTGACTGGCCGCGGTGCTCGGCTCAGATGCTGTCTGGATGTCGTTAGGGATAGAGATGCTGAGTTTCAGGGACAGTGTTAGGGCCTGCATTTAGTTCTCTGTTAGGCAGGAATCACCCACAAAGAACCCAATAGTTTCTGCACGTCACGTTCTAAAAAAAAACAGAACTCCAAAAAAAAAAAAAAAATAGTTTTTTAGTTGTTTTAGCTCAGTGATACAAATCCATTTCACACAGCTGTGTGGAACCATTCTGTGTGTCACAGTTCAGCTGTCCACTCACTACAATCCGTATTTTCTGTCCAGGTGACACTTTCTGTACGTCACTTAATACAACCAAGTCTTTTTCTGCCTGTCACGTATATAGCTTGATCCCAAAAATCTCTGTGCGACATTTGTCTGGGTCGCAGTCTAAATAGCCACCGTCAGTAGGGTGTCAGTTAGCTCTACGATAGTTTCTGCACGTCACGTTCCCAAAAAAACAAAACTACAAAAAAAAAATTTTAAAAAAATAGTTTTTTAGTTGTTTTAGCTCAGTGATACAAATCCATTTCACACAGCTGCGTGTAACCATTCTGTGTGTCACAGTTCAGCTGTCCACTCACTCCAATCCATATTTTCTGTCCAGGTGACACTTTCTGTACGTCACTTAATACAACCAAGTCTTTTGCTGCCTGTCACGTATATAACTTGATCCCAAAAATCTCTGTGCAACATTTTTCTGGGTCGCAGTCTAAATAGCCACCGTCAGCAGGGTGTCAGTTAGCTCTATGATAGTTTCTGCACGTCACGTTCCAAAAAAAAACAAAACTACAAAAAAAAAAAAAAAAAATAGTTTTTTTTGTTGTTTTAGCTCAGTGATACAAATCCATTTCACACAGCTGCGTGGAACCATTCTGTGTGTCACAGTTTAGCTGTCCACTCACTACAATCCGTATTTTCTGTCCAGGTGACACTTTCTGTACGTCACTTAATTAAACCAGACTGAACAAGTTTGTGGGTTTCAGTACAGCAGGCCCATTTATTTTTTATTTTTTATATAATACACTTATATACAGAAAATGTTGAACCCCAGGGCTAAGGGTCGAGGACGAGGGCGTGGGCGTGGGCATTCAATTACTGCAGGGGGCAGAGGCCGTGGTCCTGGGCAGGGTGAGAGAGTACCTGCTGATGAGGGAGCAGGGGAACGCCGCAGAGCTACACTCCCTAGCTTCATGTCTCAACTTACAGGGACACGTGGTAGAGGACTGTTGAAACTGGCTGGTCCACTTTTATTTAATTTATTTATTAATGATATAGAGGGAGGAATCAACAGCACTGTTTCAATTTTTGCAGATGACACTAAGCTTTGTAGTAGAGTCCAGTCTATGGAAGATGTGCAGAAGTTACAAGCTGACTTGCACACACTGAGTGTTTGGGCATCCTCTTGGCAGATGAGGTTCAATGTGGATAAATGTAAAGTTATGCATCTGGGTACTAACAACTTGCATGCCTCCTATGTCCTAGGGGGAGTAACACTGGGAGAGTCACTTGTAGAGAAGGATCTGGGTGTCCTTGTAGACCATAGACTGCAGAATAGCATGCAATGTCAATCGGCTCCTTCTAAGGCCAG
>ONZH01013891.1:0-49344 GCA_900303285.1 Rhinella marina
AGAGGTGAGACCTCTTAAAAATTATGTGGAGGCCCAAGAGGTTGAGACCTCTTAAAATTTGTGGAGGCCCAAGAGGTAGACCTCTTAAAATTATGTGGAGGCCCAAGAGGTGAGGACCTCTTAAAGATTTTGTGCAGGCCCAAGAGGTGAGACCTTCTAAAAATTATGTGGAGGCCCAAGAGGTGAGACCTGTTAAAAATTATGTGGAGGCCCAAGAGGTGACACCTCTTAAACATTTTGTGGAGGCCCAAGAGGTGAGACCTCTTAAAAAATTATTGTGGAGGCCAAGAGGTGAGACCTCTTAAAGATTTGTGGAGGCCCAAGAGGTGAGACCTCTTAAAGATTTGTGCAGGCCCAAGAGGTGAGACCTCTTAAAAATTATGTGGAGGCCCAAGAGGTGAGACCTGCTTAAAAATTATGTGGAGGGCCAAGAGGTGACACCTCTTAAACATTTTGTGGAGGCCCAAGAGGTGAGACCTCTTAAAATTATGTGGAGCCCAAGAGGTGAGACCTCTTAAAGATTTTGTGGAGGCCAAGAGTGAGCTCTTAAACATTTGTGCAGGCCAAGAGGTGAGACCTCTTAAACAGTTTGTGGGAGGCCCAAAGAGGTGAGACCTCTTAAAAATTATGTGGAGGCCAAGAGGTGAGACCTGTTAAAAATTATGTGGAGGCCCAAGAGGTGAGACCTGTTAAAAATTATGTGGAGCGCCCAAGAGGTGAGATCTCTTAAAAAATTATGTGGAGGCCCAAGAGGTGAGACCTCTTAAACATTTTGTGGCAGGCCCAAGAGGTGAGACCTCTTAAAAATTATGTGGAGGCCCAAGAGGTGAGACCTCTTAAAAATTATGTGGAGGCCCAAGAGGTGAGACCTGTTAAAAATTATATGGAGGCCCAAGAGGTGAGACCTCTTAAACATTTTGTGGAGGCCCAAGAGGTGAGCCATAAATATATAAATTTTTCTTATTTACGGAGCAATTCTACGGCGGTTAAGGAGAGGAGGAGGAGGTGGAGGAGGAAATGGCACTTCATACAGATGGCACTTCACTTTTGGCTGCTTTCCACGGTTGGAGAAGCAAAGTCCGGGTCAATCCACTTGCTGTTCATTTTGATTAGCGTCAGCCTGTCCGCACTGTCGGTTGACAGGCGGCTGCGCTTATCGGTTATAATGCCCCCGGCTGCGCTGAACACCCTTTCTGATAGCACGCTGGCGGCAGGGCAGGCAAGCACCTCCAAGGCGTACAGGGACAGTTCCAGCCACGTGTCCAACTTGGAGACCCAGTAAGTGTAGGACGCCGAGGGATCGGGGAGGACAGGGGTACGGTCTGCCAGGTACTCCCGCAACATCCGCCGATACTTGTCCCTCCTGCTGATAGCGGGCCCCGCAGTGATGGAAGTTGCACGAGGGGGTGCCATGAACGTGTCCCACACCTTGGAGAGTGTTCCCCTGGTGGCTGTGGGCCTGATAGATGTTGTGGGACTCTGGGAGACCCTCTCCTCTCTGCCGCCAGCGATGGTGGGTGGGAAAATCTCCATCATGTTCTGCACGAGTTCCCTCTGGTATTCCAGCAATCGATTCGTCCTCTCCTCTACCGGAATAAAAGAAGAGACGTTATCTTTATACCGGGGGTCCAGGATTGCGAAGACCCAGTACAGTTTGTTCTCCACTATCCGGACAACACGTGTGTCCCGGGAAAAGCAGCCCAGCATGAAGTCAGCCATGTGTGCCAGACTCTGAATAGGCATGACCTCACTGCCCCCACCAGAAGGATCACTTGCCATTTCCTCCTCTTCCTCTTCCGCCTCCTCTCCGCCCCATCCGCGCTGAACCAATGGGACGCACACAGCCTGACTGCTACCCTCGCCGCCAGCATCCTCCTCCTCTTCCACAGCCACCTCCACGTCGTCCTCCTCCTCATCCTCCTCCTCCTGCAACTGCCACCGTGAAGCAGACAAAAGTGTGGTCTGACTGTGTAGCTCCGTTGCGTCTCCTCCTACCCCCGTCTCCTCTGCGTGCAATGCGTTCTCCCTTATTGCGATGAGCGATTCTTTAAGGACGCCTAGGAGCGGGATGGTTACGCTCACTATAGCGTCCTCGCTGCTGACCTTCTTGGTGGACTCCTCAAAGATACGCAGTACATCGCATATGTCTGCCATCCATGGCCACTCGTGGTTGGCAAACTGAGGGAGCTGAGTTGGAGGCACGCGTGGATTCATAATCTGGTACTCCATCAATGCTCTCTGCTGCTCACACACCCTGGCCAACATGGAATAGGTGGAATTCCAGCGAGTCGGCAGGTCGCACAACAGCCGATGTTCAGGCAAATGGAGGCGTTGCTGGAGTTTTTTTAAGCTAGCAGCAGCTACAGTTGACTTACGAAAGTGAGCGCACAAGCGCCGCACTTTCACCAGTAGCTCTGCCAGGTTGGGGTAAGTCTTTAGAAATTTTTGGACTACCAGATTAAAAACGTGGGCCAGGCATGGTACGTGATTGAGTTCGGCAAGCTCCAGAGCCGCCACCAGGTTACGGCCGTTATCGCACACGACCATGCCTGGTCCTAGCTGCAGCGGCGACAGCCACATCTCCGTCTGCTGCAATATGGCGTCCCTCACCTCTGGGGCGCTGTGCTTCCTGTCGCCCAAGCTGATGAGCTTTAGCACCGCCTGCTGACGTCTCCCCGCGCCAGTGCTGCAACGCTTCCAGCTAGCGGCTGAGGGAGATGTTAAGGCACAGGAGGAGGAGGAGGAGGAGGAGGGGGGTTTATCAGAACCCATGCTGGCAATCTTGGGCGGGGGTGGTAGGTAGGCCGTCTCTGTTTGCGACCCCGTCCCCGCTTCCACTACATTCACCCAGTGTGCCGTCAAAGAGATGTAGCGTCCCTGGCCGCAAGCGCTTGTCCACGAGTCGGTGGTCAAGTGGACCTTTGCGCTGACTGCGTACCTCAGGGCCCGCCTGATGTTACGCGACACGTGCTGGTGCAGGGCGGGGACGGCACTCCGGGAAAAGTAGTGGCGGCTAGGGACGGAATAGCGAGGTGCGGCAGCCGCCATCAGGTCGCGGAAGGCCTGCGTCTCCACAAGCCTAAACGGCAACATCTCCAGGGCCAGCAGTTTGGAGATGTGGCAGTTTAAGGCTTGGGCTTGGGGGTGACTCGAGGCGTACTTCCGCCTGCGGTCGAACGCCTGCGAGATGGACAGTTGATGGGACGAGGAGTGTGAAGGTGCAGGCGAAGAGGCGGGGGAAGGGGAGGCTGAAGGAGAAGGCCCCAAAGTAGCCGAGGCAGAGGCAGATGTGGAGGTGTCCTGGCTGGAGGTCTGGACCGCAGTGGCAGCACACAACAAAGGGGAAGAGGCAGTGGCAGCAGGACCGGGCGCAGGTTGTATTGCGTTTGCTCTCTCCCACTCAGCCCAGTGCTTGACTTCCAAGTGACGCCGCATGCCTGAGGTGGTCAGATTGCTCTTCTCAGAGCCCCTACTCAGTTTTGAGTGGCAGAGTGTGCAAACCGCGCTCAGTTTGTCATCCGCACAAACATTAAAAAATCTCCACACCACAGAAGTACGAGGCCTCGATGGGGGAGCTTCACGCGACTGCCCGCTGCCGGGAACAGCTTCGGCCGTGCTGGCTGTGGCCTCACTACTCTGTCTGGACTGTCCTCTGCCTCTGGACATCCCTCTGCCTGTGGACATCCCTCTGCCTCTGGACATCCCTCTGCCTCTGGACATCCCTCTGCCTGTGGACATCCCTCTGCCTGTGGACATCCCTCTGCCTCTTGCTGCCTTTTTCGGTGCTGCGCAGACCACCACCTCTCCACTGCTTTCCCCGCTGGACATCACCCCTGGCCAAGTGGGGTCGGTCATTTCGTCATCCACCACCTCCTCTTCCTCACTCTGCTCCTCCTCCTGCCCACTGGACATTCCAACAGCCTCCCTTGATGGCAACTGCGTCTCATCATCATCATCGCTCATGATAACAGATGCTGGTTCAGGGTCCACATCAGCAGGAGATGGCGAAAACTCAAGTGTTTGGGCATCACTACAAACAAATTCCTCTGCTAGCTCCTGGGATTCTTCCGGCACATCTGAAAAAGGACCCGAAAAGAGCTCCTGGGAGGGGTCAAGGGTGGGATGACTCTGTTGGCCAGGTGTGGAGGAAGGAGGGTCAGAGTGAGACTGTGTGGATGACTGGCTGGTGGACAACTGTGTGGAAGCGCTATCGGCTATCCATTGCACCACCTGTTCAACCTGCTCAGGCCTCAACAGCGGTGTAACTCGCCCCCTGCTTAACTGTCCCATAAAGGCAGGGATTCTGGATAAGTGGGATCCTGGCTGACCCTCACCAGCACGCATTGTATCCCCACTGGCTTCAACAAGGCCACCAACAGCATTTCCGCGCCCCCGTCCTCGTCCACGTCCGATTCCGCTAGCCCCCCTCCGCATTTTATTTTTTTTTGGTTGCAAATACAATATTTGGGTATATAATTAGGTATGTGAAATAATTTAGCAAGAGAACGCACAGTACAGTGGCCAATTAAAAGGCCTAGATATTGTATATTTCAAGGTACACAGCCGTGTAGTAACTGAACAGACGGTGGGTATTTACACCAGGTATGTGAAAAAATTTAGCAAGAGAACGCACAGTACAGTGGCCTATTAAAAGGCCTAGATATTGTATATTTCAAGGTACACAGCCGTGTAGTAACTGAACAGACGGTGGGTATTTACACCAGGTATGTGAAATAATTTAGCAAGAGAACGCACAGTACAGTGGCCTATTAAAAGGCCTAGATATTGTATATTTCAAGGTACACAGCCGTGTAGTAACTGAACAGACGGTGGGTATTTACACCAGGTATGTGAAATAATTTAGCAAGAGAACGCACAGTACAGTGGCCAATTAAATGGCCTAGATATTGTATATTTCAAGGTACACAGCCGTGTAGTAACTGAACAGACGGTGGGTATTTACACCAGGTATGTGAAATAATTTAGCAAGAGAACGCACAGTACAGTGGCCAATTAAAAGGCCTAGATATTGTATATTTCAAGGTACACAGCCGTGTAGTAACTGAACAGACGGTGGGTATTTACACCAGGTATGTGAAATAATTTAGCAAGAGAACGCACAGTACAGTGGCCAATTAAAAGGCCTAGATATTGTATATTTCAAGGTACACAGCCGTGTAGTAACTGAACAGACGGTGGGTATTTACACCAGGTATGTGAAATAATTTAGCAAGAGAACGCACAGTACAGTGGCCAATTAAAAGGCCTAGATATTGTATATTTCAAGGTACACAGCCGTGTAGTAACTGAACAGACGGTGGGTATTTACACCAGGTATGTGAAATAATTTAGCAAGAGAACGCACAGTACAGTGGCCAATTAAAAGGCCTAGATATTGTATATTTCAAGGTACACAGCCGTGTAGTAACTGAACAGACGGTGGGTATTTACACCAGGTATGTGAAATAATTTAGCAAGAGAACGCACAGTACAGTGGCCTATTAAAAGGCCTAGATATTGTATATTTCAAGGTACACAGCCGTGTAGTAACTGAACAGACGGTGGGTATTTACACCAGGTATGTGAAATAATTTAGCAAGAGAACGCACAGTACAGTGGCCTATTAAAAGGCCTAGATATTGTATATTTCAAGGTACACAGCCGTGTAGTAACTGAACAGACGGTGGGTATTTACACCAGGTATGTGAAATAATTTAGCAAGAGAACGCACAGTACAGTGGCCAATTAAAAGGCCTAGATATTGTATATTTCAAGGTACACAGCCGTGTAGTAACTGAACAGACGGTGGGTATTTACACCAGGTATGTGAAATAATTTAGCAAGAGAACGCACAGTACAGTGGCCAATTAAAAGGCCTAGATATTGTATATTTCAAGGTACACAGCCGTGTAGTAACTGAACAGACGGTGGGTATTTACACCAGGTATGTGAAATAATTTAGCAAGAGAACGCACAGTACAGTGGCCAATTAAAAGGCCTAGATATTGTATATTTCAAGGTACACAGCCGTGTAGTAACTGAACAGACGGTGGGTATTTACACCAGGTATGTGAAATAATTTAGCAAGAGAACGCACAGTACAGTGGCCAATTAAATGGCCTAGATATTGTATATTTCAAGGTACACAGCCGTGTAGTAACTGAACAGACGGTGGGTATTTACACCAGGTATGTGAAATAATTTAGCAAGAGAACGCACAGTACAGTGGCCAATTAAAAGGCCTAGATATTGTATATTTCAAGGTACACAGCCGTGTAGTAACTGAACAGACGGTGGGTATTTACACCAGGTATGTGAAATAATTTAGCAAGAGAACGCACAGTACAGTGGCCAATTAAAAGGCCTAGATATTGTATATTTCAAGGTACACAGCCGTGTAGTAACTGAACAGACGGTGGGTATTTACACCAGGTATGTGAAATAATTTAGCAAGAGAACGCACAGTACAGTGGCCTATTAAAAGGCCTAGATATTGTATATTTCAAGGTACACAGCCGTGTAGTAACTGAACAGACGGTGGGTATTTACACCAGGTATGTGAAATAATTTAGCAAGAGAACGCACAGTACAGTGGCCAATTAAAAGGCCTAGATATTGTATATTTCAAGGTACACAGCCGTGTAGTAACTGAACAGACGGTGGGTATTTACACCAGGTATGTGAAATAATTTAGCAAGAGAACGCACAGTACAGTGGCCAATTAAAAGGCCTAGATATTGTATATTTCAAGGTACACAGCCGTGTAGTAACTGAACAGACGGTGGGTATTTACACCAGGTATGTGAAATAATTTAGCAAGAGAACGCACAGTACAGTGGCCAATTAAAAGGCCTAGATATTGTATATTTCAAGGTACACAGCCGTGTAGTAACTGAACAGACGGTGGGTATTTACACCAGGTATGTGAAATAATTTAGCAAGAGAACGCACAGTACAGTGGCCAATTAAAAGGCCTAGATATTGTATATTTCAAGGTACACAGCCGTGTAGTAACTGAACAGACGGTGGGTATTTACACCAGGTATGTGAAATAATTTAGCAAGAGAACGCACAGTACAGTGGCCAATTAAAAGGCCTAGATATTGTATATTTCAAGGTACACAGCCGTGTAGTAACTGAACAGACGGTGGGTATTTACACCAGGTATGTGAAATAATTTAGCAAGAGAACGCACAGTACAGTGGCCTATTAAAAGGCCTAGATATTGTATATTTCAAGGTACACAGCCGTGTAGTAACTGAACAGACGGTGGGTATTTACACCAGGTATGTGAAATAATTTAGCAAGAGAACGCACAGTACAGTGGCCAATTAAAAGGCCTAGATATTGTATATTTCAAGGTACACAGCCGTGTAGTAACTGAACAGACGGTGGGTATTTACACCAGGTATGTGAAATAATTTAGCAAGAGAACGCACAGTACAGTGGCCAATTAAAAGGCCTAGATATTGTATATTTCAAGGTACACAGCCGTGTAGTAACTGAACAGACGGTGGGTATTTACACCAGGTATGTGAAATAATTTAGCAAGAGAACGCACAGTACAGTGGCCAATTAAAAGGCCTAGATATTGTATATTTCAAGGTACACAGCCGTGTAGTAACTGAACAGACGGTGGGTATTTACACCAGGTATGTGAAATAATTTAGCAAGAGAACGCACAGTACAGTGGCCAATTAAAAGGCCTAGATATTGTATATTTCAAGGTACACAGCCGTGTAGTAACTGAACAGACGGTGGGTATTTACACCAGGTATGTGAAATAATTTAGCAAGAGAACGCACAGTACAGTGGCCAATTAAAAGGCCTAGATATTGTATATTTCAAGGTACACAGCCGTGTAGTAACTGAACAGACGGTGGGTATTTACACCAGGTATGTGAAATAATTTAGCAAGAGAACGCACAGTACAGTGGCCAATTAAAAGGCCTAGATATTGTATATTTCAAGGTACACAGCCGTGTAGTAACTGAACAGACGGTGGGTATTTACACCAGGTATGTGAAATAATTTAGCAAGAGAACGCACAGTACAGTGGCCAATTAAAAGGCCTAGATATTGTATATTTCAAGGTACACAGCCGTGTAGTAACTGAACAGACGGTGGGTATTTACACCAGGTATGTGAAATAATTTAGCAAGAGAACGCACAGTACAGTGGCCAATTAAAAGGCCTAGATATTGTATATTTCAAGGTACACAGCCGTGTAGTAACTGAACAGACGGTGGGTATTTACACCAGGTATGTGAAATAATTTAGCAAGAGAACGCACAGTACAGTGGCCAATTAAAAGGCCTAGATATTGTATATTTCAAGGTACACAGCCGTGTAGTAACTGAACAGACGGTGGGTATTTACACCAGGTATGTGAAATAATTTAGCAAGAGAACGCACAGTACAGTGGCCTATTAAAAGGCCTAGATATTGTATATTTCAAGGTACACAGCCGTGTAGTAACTGAACAGACGGTGGGTATTTACACCAGGTATGTGAAATAATTTAGCAAGAGAACGCACAGTACAGTGGCCAATTAAAAGGCCTAGATATTGTATATTTCAAGGTACACAGCCGTGTAGTAACTGAACAGACGGTGGGTATTTACACCAGGTATGTGAAATAATTTAGCAAGAGAACGCACAGTACAGTGGCCTATTAAAAGGCCTAGATATTGTATATTTCAAGGTACACAGCCGTGTAGTAACTGAACAGACGGTGGGTATTTACACCAGGTATGTGAAATAATTTAGCAAGAGAACGCACAGTACAGTGGCCAATTAAAAGGCCTAGATATTGTATATTTCAAGGTACACAGCCGTGTAGTAACTGAACAGACGGTGGGTATTTACACCAGGTATGTGAAATAATTTAGCAAGAGAACGCACAGTACAGTGGCCAATTAAAAGGCCTAGATATTGTATATTTCAAGGTACACAGCCGTGTAGTAACTGAACAGACGGTGGGTATTTACACCAGGTATGTGAAATAATTTAGCAAGAGAACGCACAGTACAGTGGCCAATTAAAAGGCCTAGATATTGTATATTTCAAGGTACACAGCCGTGTAGTAACTGAACAGACGGTGGGTATTTACACCAGGTATGTGAAATAATTTAGCAAGAGAACGCACAGTACAGTGGCCAATTAAAAGGCCTAGATATTGTATATTTCAAGGTACACAGCCGTGTAGTAACTGAACAGACGGTGGGTATTTACACCAGGTATGTGAAATAATTTAGCAAGAGAACGCACAGTACAGTGGCCAATTAAAAGGCCTAGATATTGTATATTTCAAGGTACACAGCCGTGTAGTAACTGAACAGACGGTGGGTATTTACACCAGGTATGTGAAATAATTTAGCAAGAGAACGCACAGTACAGTGGCCAATTAAAAGGCCTAGATATTGTATATTTCAAGGTACACAGCCGTGTAGTAACTGAACAGACGGTGGGTATTTACACCAGGTATGTGAAATAATTTAGCAAGAGAACGCACAGTACAGTGGCCAATTAAAGGCCTAGATATTGTATATTTCAAGGTACACAGCCGTGTAGTAACTGAACAGACGGTGGGTATTTACACCAGGTATGTGAAATAATTTAGCAAGAGAACGCACAGTACAGTGGCCAATTAAAAGGCCTAGATATTGTATATTTCAAGGTACACAGCCGTGTAGTAACTGAACAGACGGTGGGTATTTACACCAGGTATGTGAAATAATTTAGCAAGAGAACGCACAGTACAGTGGCCAATTAAAAGGCCTAGATATTGTATATTTCAAGGTACACAGCCGTGTAGTAACTGAACAGACGGTGGGTATTTACACCAGGTATGTGAAATAATTTAGCAAGAGAACGCACAGTACAGTGGCCTATTAAAAGGCCTAGATATTGTATATTTCAAGGTACACAGCCGTGTACTAACTGAACAGACGGTGGGTATTTACACCAGGTATGTGAAATAATTTAGCAAGAGAACGCACAGTACAGTGGCCAATTAAATGGCCTAGATATTGTATATTTCAAGGTACACAGCCGTGTACTAACTGAACAGACGGTGGGTATTTACACCTGGTATACAAAAAGGGTATTGCAGGCACACAGAACCCAGAACACTAGAGCCAAATAAACTGTATTTAAAAAAATAAAATAAAATTCACAGCCGTATACTGCCAGATCAGATGGTGCATATACACACTAGTTATATAACAGGGTTTTTCAGCCAAAAAGAACGCTGAACAGTAGTGCCAAATATAGTTTGGTATGTAGCAGAGCACCTAATACACCACTAATGCCTCTCTCTGTCCCTACTCCAGCAGCTATCCCTGAATACGGCAGCCGTTCTCTGTAAAGTGTATCTTGTAGTAAAGCTATCACTGTAGTGCACTATAGTAGCCCTGATAAGGGCTTTTAATCACGCTCCTGCCTGTCCAACTGCTAAAACCTGTCTGTCCCTTCTCCAGCCTCTGTCCCTGACTAAGTTCACGCAGCATATGCGTACGAGCAGGAAGAGCTGAGTTTTTAATATTCGAGGTCACATGGTTTTTCCAGCCAATCCATGTAGACGCTGTTTTCGCGCTGCCAGCGTGCTCAGCGTGCCTGTCATACCCCCCCTGCATGTTGATTGGTGGAAAAAGAGCGCCAGGGAAGGTGGGAGGGGAAACGAATTCTAAGTGCGCCATCGCCGTTATACTCGATTGAAATCGAGTATGCCGAATAGCGTAGTATTCGATCGAATACCGGCTCGATCGAACACTACTCGCTCATCTCTATTACTTATGTATCCGATTCCTCTTCTCTACTCCTCCTACTCTTCCTCCTCCTTGTCGTCTTTGCCTAACGCTGACCCAAAAAACGCAATTTTTTAGAGGTCCAACTGGCACTCTTTTACCACAATTTTTCCAGAGGGCCCCCTACAGGCCCGCTCTCTAAACAATTTTTCCAGAGGTCCACCTACAGGCCCTCTCTCTAAACAATTTTTCTGGAGGGCCCCCTACAGGCCCTCTCTCCAAACAATTTTTCCAGAGGTCCACCTACAGGCCCTCTCTCTAAACAATTTTTCAAGAGGGCCCCCTACAGGCCCTCTCTCCAAACAATTTTTTCGGAGGTCCACCTACAGGCCCTCTCTCTAAACAATTTTTCCGGAGGGCCCCCTACAGGCCCTCTGTCCAAACAATTTTTCCGGAGGTCCACCTACAGGTCCTCTCTTTAAACAATTTTTCCGGAGGGCCACCTACAGGCCCTCTCTCCAATCAATTTTTCCGCAGGGCCACATAATGCGATAGACGGGAATCAAACCCGGGTCAATTGCTTGGGAAGCAGCTATGCTCACCACGTTACCACCAACAGCCACAGCAACTGATAAGAACAGATACTAAACTTGATGTAAGCTAACTTTTCGACAATTGATAACCCGAAAAGGGTCCGCCGTCGAGCCGAGCGTTCGGCCACCCTGAGCATTTCTCAAGGAGACAGCCTCCAGGCCCTCAACGTCCACATACAGGGCCACGCTAAATTTTTTATGTGCTCTACCTGCTACCGTCGTGTAGCTCGGTCACTCTGACCGAGTCTGACCCTTGGGCCGCACATGTACTGCCCACTTGGAGGATTGCGGGGCCTACCTCGGTCACGGTTTCTCAGACTTACTATGCCTCTTCCTCCAACCCCTCCTCCTCCTCCTTCGAATTACCATCCTTGTTTCACCTCCTGCTACCTCAGTCTAACTTGGTCACTCTGTTGTCACCGCCATGCTGCGTCAGGCTAAATTTTCATCTAACGGTTATTAGTGCACGGCACATCCTGCACGGATGTGGTAGGACTGTTGGGTTATTCCTCTTTGACCTGGTGCCGCCGTGCACTAATAACCATTTGTTCAAGGTTTGCGGGCATGGAATTGCTCTGCCTTCAACTGAGTTCTTAGTATCCCTGTTGCATTAAGGGTACTTAGGTGCATGGCGTTTTTGCTTATATTTTATACAAGAGATACTATCTCTAATTATCTATGTCTCTATTTTTCTAAATATCCTTTTTAAAAGTTATGTTTTAATGTAATCATACACATACAGGTAGTTACCTCTTTGAGATTTACTTTGTTCATGGGCGTTGCCTAGTATTGCAGCTTAGCTCACTTCTGTAGAATAGAACGGAGCTGTGTGAGGGTTTGATTTTTGTGTGACGTCTTGTGGTTTTCATTTGAGGCACATAGCGCTTTTTGATTGCTTTTATTCTCTTGTTTTGGTGACGAATAAACAAAGAGCAGCAATTCCGGCAATTTTTTTAAGCCATTGTTCACTGTGACAGTAATGCAGCTGTTCTGGCATGAATGCTGGCCGTTGGAGAGGCTAGAAATGCTGCAGTATGCATTTTTTGTCTGGCTGAACACCGACATTTATGCCAGAACTTGTTGTGAGTTTATAAGCCCCAGGCTTGCACTGGCTAGCATAAGGACTCTTTCACACGAGCGTGATGGATTTGGTCCGGATGCATTCAGAGTGTGTTCAGGAAAACCATTTTGCAAGCAAGTTCAGTCAGTTTTGTCTGCGATTGCGTTCAGTTGTTCAGTTTTTCCGAGCAGGTGCGTTTTGATGTGTTTTTCACACACGTGATAAAAAAACTGAAGGTTTACAAACCACATCTCTTAGCAACCATCAGTGAAAAACGCTTCCAGATACAATGCTTTTTTCACAGAAGCCCCATTCACTTCTATGGAGCAAGCACTGCATGAAAAACGCAGAATATAGAACATGCTGCAATTCTCACACAACGTAGAACTGATCCATGAAAAAAACGCTCATGTACACAGACCCATTGAAATGAATGGGTCAGGATTCAATGCGGGTGCTATGTGTTCATGTCACGCATTGCACCCGTGAGGAAAACTCGCTCATGTGAAATGGGCCTAAGGGCTGCAAACAGCGGGTCCACAGAATGCGGGCCCCAGCCCAACCGTATCATGAATGAAAAGTGTGGTGCAGAACAGAGGCACGAAACCCCACAGAAACACTATGGAGTGCTTCCTTGTTGCTTCTCACCATGCTTCTGCACCACAAAAAGATAGAACATGTTCTATTTTTTTTTGTGGTGTGGATGGATCAGTGTGTGGAAACCACACACAAATTGCAGTCCGAATGAATGGAATGAGTGGGCAACAGCCGTATGCATGAGCCCTAATACAGTACAAGCAATGTGTATGAGATTAGATAAATCCGATTCTTGTACGCTTTGCTTCTGGGACTGGGACAGTATGTTGGAGGAGCTGAAGGGAGGGAGGAGTAATGTGATTTACATAGGGCTGCATTGGAGGGGCTGATGTTATTTACATGCCACTGTAATATATATATATATACATCCCATGGCAGCCTTCCAACTCTATATGTATTTTACAAAGTGTTCCATACACATTACATAAAAATCAGCTATGCAGCATAAGTATATATGAGTATGCATGCTGCATAGCTGATGTGTGTGTTTATATATATCTAATATATAAAGCTGAGTGTATGTGTGTGTGTGTGTGTGTGTGTATGTCCGCTAAAGGAATCCGCACCGCTGCAGCTACAATCACAAAATTTGGCACACATGTATATCAGTTGTCCGGGAAGGTTTTAGAACAGTTTTCAGCTCTCCAGGACGCACCGTTCCTGAGATATTCCCAAAAAATGCATTAGCCAATAGTATCCTGGTCACATGACCCTTATCAGCCAATAGAAGCTCACAGGCAGTCTCCACACACCAGGTTTCTATGACAACCTAGCCAGTTCACTGCTGTAGGTTTGCATTAAAGAGGCAGAGCACTGTGGATGACAATGGTAAAGAGCATTTCGGTTACCATAAATATAACTTATGTTTTAGACTAATTCATCATCAATCATTACCTCATATAATGTAAATTTCACATATTTACTGTTCAGTAGTAATAAAAGATGTATTCTTCCACTGCTACCCACCTTCCTCCTAAATTACTATGGCATCGACCTGTAATTCAGGCCACTGTCAAAATAAGGACTTAAAAGCCCCACCCCCAGATCCCACTAAGTCACGCCCCTGACTCAGTCAGATCATGCCCAATCCATGCCGCATTTGACCGGGATTAAAAATATAGGTAAAAAGCACCTTCTATCAGCTGCAGGGGTGGGGGAAGTGTGACTATCTCACTGCAGCTCATTGCTCAGACTGCAAAGTGCTGCTGCTGAGAGTGAGCTGTTCAAAAATACATCCCTGTGTCCATCCAGGCCCTGCGCATGACAGAGGACAGGGAGTCTGAAAGCCAGACTGTCCAGCCTAAAACAAGACCTCTGGCCACCTTAAGGCCAGGCTGATGTTAGGGTGGCCAGATGTCCGGCTTTAGGCTGGACAGTCCAGTTTTCTGGCTACCTGTTCTCTGTCCGACGCAGTGCCTGGACAGACACAGGGATGTCCACCCTTTCTGTAGCTCACACTCAGACAGCTTCTCCTCTGTGTCTTCATAGAGCCAGGGGGGCATGGCCTCATGTTTAGTAGTGTGTCTTCATGGGAACTGGGGGCGCTGTTTCACGTTTGGGGGAATGGCCGGTGAGGTCTGGCTTTCTGGAGTGAAGACAGTGGTGACTCTAGCTGCTGTAGAGGTCACTGTTAAAGGGGTGGGCTGCTGTAGAGGTCACTGTTAAAGGGGCGGGAAGCTGTAGAGGTCACTGTTAAAGGGGCGGGCTGCTGTAGAGGTCACTGTTAAAGGGGCGGGCCGCTGTTGAGGTCACTGTTAAAGGGGCAGGCCGCTGTTGAGGTCACTGTTAAAGGGGCAGGCCGCTGTAGAGGTCACTGTTAAAGGGGCGGGCTGCTGTAGAGGTCACTGTTAAAGGGGCGGGCTGCTGTAGAGATCACTGTTAAAGGGGTAGGCCGCTGTAGAGGTCACTGTTAAAGGGGCGGGCTGCTGTAGAGGTCACTGTTAAAGAGATGGGCCGCTGTAGAAGTCACTGTTAAAGGGGCTGGCCGCTGTAGAGGTCACTGTTAAAGGGGCGGGCTGCTGTAGAGGTCACTGTTAAAGGAGCGGGCTGCTGTAGAGGTCACTGTTAAAGGGGCAGGCTGCTGTAGAGGTCACTGTTAAAGGGGCGGGCACTGTAGAGGTCACTCTCGATATCTTTTAACGAAACACACACACATAAACAGTAAATGAAATAAATTAAATATACCCGGGCGAAGCCGGGTCCTTCAGCTAGTATATAGATACGATAGTATCTATAGTAGATAGATACGGGAGCCTTTGTATTATACATACAAAGTTGTAAGGTTGCCTTGGGCATTATTAATATATATATATATATATATATATATATATATTACACACAGTATAAGTGTATATATATATACATTTATATATATATTGACATATATGTATGCTGCATAGCTGATATATATTTATGTGACAATATATGAATATATGTGGCAGCTATGCAGCATCCCTGTGTGTATATATATATCTATATATCATACATATGCACAATTATGCTCAGTACTGTTGCTGTACATATAAATTATAATTATACTTAGTCTCACATAATACTATTATCTATAGTATTATCTGAGACTGAGTATAACATGTACAGTAACAGTACTGACCATAATTATATATGTACATGTACTATTGTATAGACCCAATACTGTGTTTTTAACTTCAACTACACCTAACCTAGGTATAACACTTCCTGACTGAACCTCCTGGTGGAGGACTGGAGGATGACTATGAGAAGGGACACTGGCTGGATTCTGTGAACTGTTGTGACACACACACTGACCGAGAGGGAGTCGGGAGCCTTGGGACTAAGATGGCGCTCTTCTGCTCCTGCCTGAAGTAAGTGACGCAGGGGCACGCAGCAGCGCTGTGACGTCTCCCTGCACAGCGCGCTTGTCTGGGCGTTCCGGACGTGTACCAGGCCCTGCCCCTCCAGAGGTTAACCCCGTCCGCCCTGGTGGAGCAGCGCAGCTAGCCCGGCCGGTTACTTAGTTTGCCTGCCACAGCCTGTAAGTAATATATATATCCAGGGCGCGGCGCCCCCTCTTCCTCCTAGTAACACGCGCCCCGTGCGGTCGAACCCCTCGCCCAGCTATAGAAACGGACCTGAGTTTCGATGTACTGGTTTAACTCCCTTTTGCATCCTATACAGAGATTGCTATATTACAATTCAGTGCTGCCACATGCTGACCTGAATTGTAATATACAGTACAAGTAATAAGCCTAGTACAGGCTCTGGCTTATTACTTCTATGGAAGGTTTTCCCCAATCTCCACCCAAAGGGAAATATGCCCACCCAGCATGCACACACTTCCAGGTTTTGGGGCCCTCAGATGCTGTGGTCACATTTGACCACAGCATATGGGGGTTAAATGTCCATGATTGCCATTACCGCCGATAACGAACATTAGCCCTGGATGTCTGCTGTGTGAAACAGCACACACCCAGTTACTATGTTTTTCATAAACCGGTGCCATCTTTAAAGACCCAATATCCATCGTACATGTACAGCAGATGTCAGGAAGGGGTTAATTAACCTATTTTCCATATTCCATACCAATCCATCCATTTCCTGTCTCTATTATCATCTCCTCTTGTGTATTTGGCTAGGATGGTGGTCTCCTAGCCTTTTTCTTAAACCCTTAGTGGCTGCAGTGTATGTATTAGGCCTTAGTGAGCAAGCAATTTTTTTTTTTCACATTCTAAGAGCTATTTTTCTGTTGTACTTTTCATTGGTATAATTTTGAGATACATAACAGTTTTTGATCGTTTTTACTGTGTTTTTTTGTGAAGAATAAGCAAAAACCAGCAATTCTGGCATTGCTTTTTTGTATTTTTAAATGATGTTCACCCTATTGGGTGGGTGATAGTTGTGTAGTGCTGGTAGTTACAGAAGCGACAATAGCAAATAATCTGGATGATTTTTAACTTGCAATTTTTTATTTAATACATTTTTTTAAACAATTTACTAGTCCCACAGGGGGACTTTTATATTTGATATTCTGATCACTTCTGTAATAAACTTTTCATATTATACTGTCAGTGCCATACTGACAGACACCAACAGGCTGCGCCAGAGTGGTGTAGCCTACTATGCACAGACTACAGGCAGGCCTGGGGCCTTCAATAGGCCACAGGCTGCAATGGAGAGACTTCGGCACCCCGCAATATCATCTAAACCACTTAGAACTGTGGTTGCTATTGACTACAGAATATAAGAGCTTAAAGGGTTTCTGTCACCAGAAATGACCCTATTAAACCAAGTGTCATTTGCAATGAGCAAATGACACTTGATGCCAGTAATGTTACTATTATAGTCCTCAGTAACGCCGTTTTGCTAAAAATTACGATTTTATAATATGCTAATGACCTCCCCTAGGTGCAGTAGGCGTGAACCTGCACCTAGGAGAGGCCGTAATTATGCCTCTTACCACGCCCCCGGTCGCGCTGATTGACAGGGCCGGGCAGCCAGCTCTTTCGGCTCCCGGCCCTGTACGATCCGAAATCCCGCGCCTGCGCAGTAATGAAGCCGGGACCCGGGCGGGCGCCGGCTCTCTAGGCGCGCTGATCGCAATGCGCAGGCGCGGGATCAGCGTGCGTTGAGAGCCGGCGCCCGCCCGGGTCCCGGCTTCATTACTGCGCAGGCGCGGGATTTCGGATCGTACAGGGCCGGGAGCCGAAAGAGCTGGCTGCCCGGCCCTGTCAATCAGCGCGACCGGGGGCGTGGTAAGAGGCATAATTACGGCCTCTCCTAGGTGCAGGTTCACGCCTACTGCACCTAGGGGAGGTCATTAGCATATTATAAAATCGTAATTTTTAGCAAAACGGCGTTACTGAGGACTATAATAGTAACATTACTGGCATCAAGTGTCATTTGCTCATTGCAAATGACACTTGGTTTAATAGGGTCATTTCTGGTGACAGAAACCCTTTAAAAGGCCAGGACTGGTGCTTCTACCGCAGTGGGCAGATAGACCAGGAGCCCAGCTCTCATATGTGCCTTTCGCTGCATCGGGGACTGGGGCAGAGCTTAGACTAGGCTGCCATAACAAAGCAGCGGCCTAGCCTAGAGCCTCTTAGTAACCATCATAAAAAAAAGTGGTCACTAAGGAGTTAAAGAAGTCTCACATTGATGTTTTTCCAATGGTAATTGATTTCATTAACTTCTTAGTTATAGGCTATAAACTAAGCTTAATTACGTAGCCCTTAGTTAATTTTGCTGTGTTATATTAGCTAAATGAAGTGTACTTTAATTTTTGCTTGCTCTTCCTGGGTGATTTAACTTAACCTGATTATTATACCAGTCTTATGGTTTTCTCTGTATGGAAAAAAAGATGGAGAGAATCTAAAATAAGGACCTTTTTCGCCATGGTCAAGTTGCATGACTTTAGCTCAACTGCATATCATGTCAATTGGATTTATGAATATAATCTTCTCAGTTGTGTCATACAGTGAATAATTTTTAGACCTTGGATAGTGAACTGATCAAACTTTATACTATATTTAACTCTTCAGTTAAATTAAATATTCATGTTCAGTGCTTGTATAATAATTAGGTCAAAAACATGTATTCCAGTAATATATTATTTAATCAGCAAACCAAATCAACCTACATATTCACTGGTTCGAAACATACTCATGCAATGTAATCTCTTCACAAGAAAGTGTCATAAACTGAGACTGACCTTATATTCAGTTGGGCATAGTTATTTGGCAGAATTGCCGAAAAGAGATCTGAATGTAAAAATACACATCATGAAAATATTATGTTAACTAGTGAGGTGCGATTACCATGTAAATAAAATGCCTTAGTTCAAAATCGGCTAATGTCTTCAGTTTCTCATGAAACAAACTTAATGTCACAACATGCTGGCAAAAAGCTTGAAAGACTGCAAATTCTAAGCCTTCAAAATCAATTGAATCCTGCACTCTGCATACAGTGCCTTGCGAAAGTATTCGGCCCCCTGGAACTTTTCAACCTTTTGCCACATTTAAGGCTTCAAACAAAAAGATATAACATTTTAAATTTTTGGTGAAGAATCAACAAGTGGGTCACAATTGTGAAGTGGAACGAAATTTATTGGATCATTTGAACTTTTTTTTTATAATAAAACTGAAAAGTGGGGCGTGCAAAATTATTCGGCCCCCTTGCATTAATACTTTGTTGCGCCACCTTTTGCTGCGATTACAGCTGCAAGTCGCTTTGGGGTATGTCTCTATCAGTTTTGCACATCTAGAGACCGAAATTCTTGCCCATTCTTCCTTGCAAAACAGCTCGAGCTCTTTGAGGTTGGAAGGAGAACGTTTATGAACAGCAGTTTTCATCTCTTTCCACATATTTTCAATTGGATTCAGGTCTGGACTTTGACTTGGCCATTCTAAGACCTGGATACGTTTATTTTTGAACCATTCCATTGTAGATTTTGCTTTATGTTTGGGATCACTGTCTTGCTGGAAGATAAATCTCCGTCCTAGTCTCAGGTCTTTTGCAGACTCCAACAGGTTTTCATCCAGAATGGTCCTGTATTTGGCTCCATCCATCTTCCCATCAATTTTAACATCTTCCCTGTCCCTGCTGATGAAAAGCAGGCCCAAACCATGATGCTGCCACCACCATGTTTGAGAGTGGGGATGGTGTGTTCAGGGTGATGAGCTGTGTTGCTTTTATGCCAAACATATCGTTTTGCATTCTTTCCAAAAAGTTCGATTTTGGTTTCATCTGACCAGAGCACCTTCTTCCACATGTTTGGTGTGTCTCCCAGGTGGCTTGTGGCAAACTGTAAACAAGACTTTCTATGGATATCTTTGAGAAATGCCTTTCTTCTTGCCACACTTCCATAAAGGCCAGATTTTTGAAGTGTTCGACTGATTGTTGTCCTATGGACAGACTCTCCCACCTCAGCTGTAGATCTCTGCAGTTCATCCAGAGTGATCATGGGCCTCTTGGCTGCATCTCTGATCAGTCTTCTCCTTGTTTGAGATGAAAGTTTAGAGGGACAGTCGGGTCTTGGTAGATTTGCAGTGGTCTGATACTCCTTCCATTTCAATATGATCGCTTGCACAGTGCTCCTTGGGATGTTTAAAAGCTTGGGAAATCTTTTGGTATCCAAATCCGGCTTTAAACTTCTCCACAAGAGTATCACGGACCTGCCTGGTGTGTTCCTTGGTCTTCATGATGCTCTCTGTGCTTTAAACAGAACGCTGAGACTTCATCAGTCATTTAGGACAACATTGTATCATTCAGAGATCCTCAATGAACTTCTGGAGTGAGTTTTCTGAACTGAAAGTAAATGGGCCGAATAATTTTGCACGCCCAACTTTTCAGTTTTATTATTACAAAAAAAGTTTAAATGATCCAATAAATTTCGTTCCACTTCACAATTGTGACCCACTTGTTGTTGATTCTTCACCAAAATTTTTAAATGTTATATCTTTTTGTTTGAAGCCTGAAATGTGGCAAAAGGTTGAAAAGTTCCAGGGGGCCGAATACTTTCGCAAGGCACTGTATGTCAGATGATGACTTCTCCAGCATATGTGTGATCTTTAACCTGCTCCCAGTGTTTACATCCTGGCGCAAGGTTCATGAGTGATTTTCATGTATCTGCTTCGCCTTCCCCTCCCAGCCCGAACGTAATGGATTCAAGCCTGCTTGAAGCCCTTCTGGAATGACACCATCCTAAGACACAGCATCATTACTGACATTATATCTACAGGGCAGGGAACCAAAACAGCGGAAAATGTATAGTAAGTGATAATATTTGTTGTCTCTAGAGATGAGCGAATCATTCAAAAAATTATTCGCCGAACATTCGCCGAAGTTTTCCTAAGATTCGTATATTCGACGAATAGATTTGTTGTATTTGCGTACAAAATATACGTTATTATGTGCTATTAGTGAACATTCGCGCACTAATAATGAACGTTCATTTAAAAAATGTACGCAACTTCTTAGAAGACGTACGCAAATAGCGTACGAATACTCAGCGTACTATTGTCTACGCGATTACGTGATACGTAGGCACGCACGATGAGAGGCAGCGGCGTGCATTCCTTAGAGGCAGAGCGAATATTCGAAAATGGCATCCAGGCGATCCTCATCATTTAGCTCTGAAGAGCTGGAATTCCTGATCCAGGTAATGGACAGAGAGGATTACGATGGCACACTCCGCCATCCAAACCAGCATAAGAAGGAGGTGATCCAGCAGGTGATCCAAGGCCTGCGCCATCGTTTCCACACCGTGCGGACCCCGGGCCAGATCCAGCAGAAATGGTCCGATCTGAAATTCAAATGCCCAGAGCGGCTTAAAGAGATCCGCGCAGAGATATGGCAGGGTGAGTAACAAAATATTTGAGAAGTAAAAACATGTAAAAAAAATAGTGTACTGTATTGTATATATACCAGCAGTCACTGCGAATAATGAAAAAAAGTATAGAAGGACAATGTGGTCGTGCGTAGTGGCTGCAGTAATTTTGTTTCATGCTAGGCAACACCTCTAACTCTCGACCCAAACAACTTAAGTGAAGGTATTCTAGTCATTATTGTTAATGGTGCTGGCCGTTCTCCCGTTTGTGTCATGCAAATGCACTAGTTCAAAAGAAAGTACCCTTATATGCCCCTTCATAGTTAGCGCTTCCTCCTTCTACACACAGACTCAAAGACGTGCCCATGCTGCAGCTACTGTCAGTGGGCGATATCCAAAGTATTCCTACCGCACCGTGTTAACGATATAAAGAAAGTTATTGTGACGATAACGTTATCTATTGCCATAAATACCTTTTTAGAAGAAAAAAATATGATATGGCCCCCTTCTCACACCCATAATATCTTAATAGTAGTATGTGTTAGTATTAAAAAGAGTCATCATCTAACAATTGTGTACATTTTTATGTTGCAGAGCACCGTCAACGACGGCGTCACCAACATCGAGGCAGGATGGCCGCTGAAGTACCTGCAGCCTCTAGTAAGTGTAAAACATATTTAATTTATTTTTCAGCCAAGCTACGTGGGAGCGCAGCTGCAGTAAGAGCACTAGTGGTTAGGAACTGGATCCTTCAGCCCCAAACTATTCCCATTAGAGATGAGCGAACACTAAAATGCTCGGGTGCTCGTTATTCGAGTCAAACTTTTCCCGATGCTCGGGTGCTCGTTTCGAATAACGAACCCCATTGAAGTCAATGGGAGACTCAAGCATTTTTTTTGCAGGGGACCAAGGCTCTGCCTGGGGAAGGCTGGGTGAAAACCTGGAAACCTCAGAAAATGATGGAAACACCACGGAAATGGACAGGAAACAGCAGGGGCAGCATGCATGGATGCCTCTGAGGCTGCCTAATCCCACCATTACCCCAAATTCTCAGGCAACAGCCTGGTGGTTACCCTCATGGCAATTATGCTCACCCAGACCAAGAAAGGCGAGGCACATGCCCATCACATGTTAGGGAAGCACCCAACTAGGTGCAACGAAGGCCCATCAACGCCGATTTTCAGGGACACGGTAATGGTAACCCACTTGAAAATGCTGCCTGACAACCTGGCGGTGAACCCCTGATTGTCTGTCTTTCAATAAGATTGCAGTGTAAAGCATGGTGGTGAGCCTCAGTATGACTTTTTAGAGGGAGATTGCATGTGGTCACGTACTCCCTGGAACCCCATAGTCACCCCTTCTCTGATGTGCTACCCCAGAACATTCTCTGCCCCAATTCGCAAGACCTTTTGCAGTCTCCGTGTGCTGACAGTGGGGATTTACCAGTGTTGTCTGAGGAGGTGGTGGACAATGGCAAGACATAGGTGTCGGGGGGTGAGGTAGTTGAAAGTGAAGCAAGTTACAGTGGGGACTCCTTGGGGGAACTTTCTCATGATGGGACAGATTCAATTGTGTTTAGAAAGGCTGATGGGCTTCCGTCAGCACTGTGTGTATAGAACCCCATGGCCTTTCATAAAAATAGTCTGGCGATGACCCCAAGGTAATTTTCAGGGACAAGGTAATGGTGACCCACTTAAAAATGCTGCCTGACAACCTGGCGGTGAACCCCTGATTGTCTGTCTTTCAATAAGATTGCAGTGTAAAGCATGGTGGTGAGCTTCAGTAATAAGATTGCAGTGTAAAGCATGGTGGTGAGCCTCAGTATGACTTTTTGGATGGAGATTGGATGTGGTCACGTACTCCCTGGAACCCCATAGTCACCCCTTCTCTGATGTGCTACCCCAGAACATTCTCTGCCCCAATTCGCAAGACCTTTTGCAGTCTCAGTGTGCTGACAGTGGGGATTTACCAGTGTTGTCTGAGGAGGTGGTGGACTATGGCGAGACACAGGTGTCGGGGGGTGAGGTAATTGTATGGGAAGCAAGTTAGTTTTTTTTTTTGTGTTTATTTAACTTTTATTTAGCACAAATAACCACCGAGATATTTATTCGTTCTCTTCGCTGCGCAGTCTGGCGTTGGGGTTCGTCACTTTGATGGCGAGCTGTGCCGCTCTCTCCACAGTCGCCTTTCGGTTCTTTGAGGAGACGTTGAGGAGATCAGTAAAATTTAGTGAATGACTACGCAGGACCCCAACTTAAAAATTTAGCATCAACCGGTACAGTCGTAAATTATGAGCTTGATCAAGTGTGGCATGTGTTCTCTGTATTCTTCTCAGTTTATTACCCTATATGGCAGCTATCCGGAAAAATAGTTTGGAGAGAGAGAAAGATAGGAAAAAGACGTAAATTGTTTGGAGAGAGGGCCTGTAGGTGGACCTCCGGAAAAATTGTTTGGAGAGAGAGCCTGTAGGTAGACCTCCGGAAAAATTGTTTGGAGAGAGGGCCTGTAGGTGGACCTCCGGAAAAACTGTTTGGAGAAAGGGCCTGTAGGTGGACCTTTGGCAAAATTGTTTGAAGAGAGGGCCTGTAGGGGGCCCTCCTGAAAAATTGTGTTAGAGTGCCAGTTGGACCTCTAAAAAATGGCGTTTTTTTGGTCAGCGTTAGGCAAAGACGACATGGAGGAGTAGGAGGAGTAGAGTAGAGGAATCGGATACATAAGTAATGTTAATCTTTAGCTGCTTTCCCCCGGAGGAGATTTGAATGCCGGTGAAATCCAGGCTTTGTTCATTTTAATAAGCGTCAGCCTGTCAGAGCTGTCAGTTGACAGGCGTGTACGCTTATCGGTGATGACGCCACCAGCTGCACTGAATGCCCGCTCTGACAGCATGCTAGCGGCAGGGCAGGCCAGCACCTCCAAGGCATACAGCGCCAGTTCAGGCCACGTGTCCAGCTTTGAAACCCAGTAGTTGTATGGAGCAGAGTGATCGCTACGGACGTTGGTATGGTCAGCTAGGTACTCCCTCACCATCTTTCTGTACAGCTCCCCCCTACTCTGCCTAGACTGGGGACAGGTGACAGTGTCTTGCTGGGGTGACATAAAAGTGGCAAAGGCCTTGGAGAGCGTTCCCCTACCAGTGCTGGACAAGCTGCCTGCTCAGCTCCTCTCCCCCGCTACTTGGCCCACAGAACCATGCCCTCTGCCGCTAGCGGCGTCAGATGGGAAGGATTGTTTCAGCTTGTGCACCAGGGCCTGTTGATATCTATTCACTCTCATACTCCTTTCCTCTACAGGGATGAGAGTGGAAAGGTTCTGCTTGTACTGTGGGTCCAGGAGAGTGAACACCCAGTAATCAGTGTTTGAAAAAATGCTTCTAACGCGAGGGTGACGGGATAGGCAGCATAACATGAAGTCTGCCATGTGCGCCAGAGTCCCAACACGTAAGAATTCCCTCTCCTCACTGGCCTGACTCTCCATTTCCTCCTCCTCCTCCTCCTCCTCTTCAGCCCATACACGCTCAAGAGTTAAGGACTGAGCACTGGTACCCTCTACTGTCTCGCCGACATTCTCCTCCTCTTCCTCCTCATCCTCATCCCCCTCCTCCGATACGCGCTGAGAAACAGACCGGAGGGTGCTCTTGCTATCAAGCGACGTATCTTCCTCCACCGTCTCTTGTGACCAGCGCAAAGCATCCGACTTCATGCTGAGCAGTGAGTTTTTCAACAGGCAAAGCAGCGGGATGGTGAGGCTGATAATGGCGTCATCGCCACTGACCATCTGTGTTGACTCCTCAAAGTTGCTTAACACCTGGCAGATATCAGACATCCACGTCCACTCCTCATTGTAGACTTGAGGAATCTGAGTGACCTGACTACCAGTTCTGGTGGAAGTTGACATCTGGCAGTCTACAATCGCTCTGCGCTGCTGGTAAACTCTGGATAAAATGTTTAATGTCAAATTCCATCTCGTGGGCACGTCGCACAACAGTCGGTGAGCAGGGAGTTGTAGGCGGCGCTGCGCTGCCCTGAGAGTGGCAGCATCTGTGGTCAACTTGCGGAAATGCGCACAGATGCGGCGCACCTTGGTGAGCAAATCAGACAGATTGGGGTATGTCTTGAGGAACCGCTGAACTATTAGATTGAACATTTGGGCCAGGCATTGCACATATGTCAGTCTGCCGAGTTGCAGAGCCGCCACCAGGTTACGCCCGTTGTCACACACAACCATGCCTGGCTTGAGGTTCAGCGGTGCCAGCCACACATCGGTCTGCGCCGTGATGCCCCGTAACAGCTTTTGGGCGGTGTGCCTTTTGTCACCTAAGCTCAGCAGTTTGAGCATCGCCTGCTGGCGCTTACCCACGGCACTGCTGCTGCGCTAGAGCTACCGACTGAAGGCACCGTGCCCACGGATGGTAATTCGGTGGAGGAGGAGGGGTCGGAGGAGGAGGCATAGTACGTCTGAGAGACCGTGACCGAGGTAGGCCCCGCAATCCTCTGTGTGGGCAGTACATGAGAGGCCCCAGGGTCAGTCTCGGTCCCAGCCTCCACCAAGTTAACCCAATGTGCCGTCAGTGAGATATAGTGTCCCTGCCCGGCAGCACTTGTCCACGTGTCCGTGGTTAGGTGGACCGTCTCAGAAACAGCGTTGGTCAGGGCACGGATGATGTTCTCTGACACGTGCTGGTGTAGGGCTGGGACGGCACATCGGGAAAAATAGTGGCGGCTGGGGACCGAATACCGAGGGGCAGCCACCACCAAGAGATTGCGAAAGGCCTCGGTCTCTACCAGCCTATAGGGCAGCATCTCCAGGCTCAGCAATTTGGAGATGTGGACGTTGAGGGCTTGGGCATGTGGGTGGGTGGAACTGTATTTCCTCTTGCGCTCCAGCGTCTGCTGTAAAGACAGCTAAACGCTGCGCTGGGACACATTGGTGGACACTGTGGAGGATCGTGGAGGCGAAGGTGTGGTTTTCCGGCGGGAGGCGCTCGTGCTGGGGTCCTGGGCAGGGGGTTGACTAGCAGAGGCAGCGAGTGACACAGGGGAAGGAGCAGTGGTGTGACCCGCAGGAGGTGGTGAACGGCCTTGGTTCCATTGAGTGGGGTGTTTAGCACTCATATGCCTGCGCATGCTGGTGGTGGTTAGGCTAGTAGTGGTGGCACCTCTGTCGGTCATCCTCACTTTCTTTAAAGAACCTCCAGACTTGCGAACATCTAGGCCTCGCCACGGGAGCTTCACTACGTGAAACAGTTGCTGCTGATGCACCAGCTCTGGCCCTGCTCCTGTTCTAGCGCAGCACTCACCTCCGCCTAAGAAGCACTGTCTTCACTTGGCTTATCAACCCAGCTTGGGTCAGTCACCTTGTCATCCTCCGATTCCTCAGTCTGCTCCCCCCTTGGACTTCCTGCCCTCACAACAACTTCACCACTGTCAGACAACCGTGTCTCCTCATCGTCTGACACCTCTTTACAAACTTCTTCCACTAAATCAACATTGTCATCATCATCATCATCACCCATAGACTGCGACAGTTGGAAAACTTGGGCATCGGGAACGAGGTCAGCAGCAACCTGAGAAGTGGTTTGTGACTCTGGGAAGGGTCCAGAAAACAGTTTCTCAGAGTATGCCTGATTGCATTCCAAATTTTCCTGGGAGGGGGCAGTCTGGGGGGAAGGAGGTTGAGGTGGAGGAGCCAGAGGAGTGCTCCCTTGGGTAACATGGGTGGACTGCGTGGAAGACTGACTGGTGGACAAATTACTTGAAGCATTGTCCACAATCCACGACATCAGCTGTTCGCACTGTTGTGGTTTTAACAGTCCTCTACCACATGTCCCTGTAAGTTGAGACATGAAGCTAGGGAGTGTAGCTCTGCGGCGTTCCCCTGCTCCCTCATCAGCAGGTACTGTCTCACCCTGCCCAGGACCACGGCTTCTGCCCCCTGCAGTAATTGAATGCCCACGCCCACGCCCTCGTCCTCGACCCTTAGCCCTGGGGTTCAACATTTTCTGTATATAAGTGTATTATATAAAAAATAAATGGGCCTGCTGTACTGAAACCCACAAACTTGTTCAGTCTGGTTGAATTAAGTGACGTACAGAAAGTGTCACCTGGACAGAAAATACGGATTGTAGTGAGTGTACTGAACTATGACACACAGAATGGTTCCACACTGCTGTGTGAAATGGATTTGTATTACTGAGCTAAAACAACAAAAAAAACTATTTTTTTAATATATATTTTTTTTACATATATATTTTTTTTTTGTTTTGTTTTTTTTGGAACGTGACGTGCAGAAACTATCGTAGAGCTAACTGACAGCCTGCTGACGGTGGCTATTTTGACTGCGACCCAGACAAATGTCGCACAGAGATTTGTGGGATCAAGCTATATACGTGAGAGCAAAAGACCTGGTTGGATTAAGTGACGTACAGAAAGTATCACCTGGACAGAAAATTCGGATTGTAGTGAGTGTACTGAACTGTGACACACAGAATGGTTCCACTCAGCTGTGTGAAATGGATTTGTATCACTGAGATATAAAAATAAAAAAAAGGGGGTTATATATGGCGATAGCTGCACTACTAGTGCCAGCCAGCCAAGCCAGGAGACAAAAAGAAATTTCTTGTAGAAGGGCTGTTGGGTTCTTTGTTGGTGATTCCTGCCTAACAGAGAACTAAATGCAGGCCCTAACACTCTCCCTGAAACGCAGCAGCTCTATCCCTAACGACATCCAGACAGCATCTGAGCCGAGCACCGTGGCCAGTCACTAGTATATTCCAGAGTCGCCTGATCAGGCCAGCCAACCCCTGCTATCGACATGTAAGGGCCCCACGTGATGCTGGGTGTACCGCAGAGTCTCCTGGCTTGTGATTGGCTGAGTTTATAGGCGCCAAAAATGCACGATGCGGAAGTTGCCATTTCCTTGAGCATGGCGAGATACTCGTCCGAGCAGCGAGCACTTACGAGTACCGTAATTCTCGAACAAGCACCAAGCTCGGACGAGTATGCTCGCTCATCTCTAATTCCCATGTAGCTACAACTGTTCATTAGAGTTAAATGTAAGGCTACTTCTACACTAGCGGCAGCCCGAATCCAGCGGATGAAGGGTCCCTCCGGATCCGTGCTGCCGCAGGTGCACACGTGGGGCCGGACTCACGCTCTGGCCCAAATTCACTGTAATGGGGGTGGGCCATGAATCCGGCCACAGCACATTAACCCCAGCTGAGAGGCAGCCGGAGTGAAAATACAACATGTAACTGTTGTGTTTTCGCTCCGGCTGCCTCTCAGCAGGGGTTAACATGCTGCGGTCGGATTCGTGGCCCGCCCCCATTACAGTGAATTTGGGCTGGAGCGTGGTTCCGGCCCCATAAGTGTACCTGCGGCAACGCGAATCCGGAGGGACCCTTTGCCCGCCGGATCCGGGCTGCCGCTAGTGTAGAAGTAGCCTTAGGCCATTATTTCATGATTTTTGCCAGCTGCTACACCACAGAGGAACCGCTCTCACCATCCTCCTCCCCAGCGAGAGAGGACCCCACCTGCCCCTCCAACACCACCAGCCCAGCTACCAGAGGTAGAAGGTAGGTAAAAAAAAAGTGTAATGGCTGGACCTTCTGTCTTCAAAATATGAGCTAAATGTATGTTTTATCTTTGGTAGCTCCAACCGACAGGGAGCAGTTTTCACCTGGACCATGGGAAGACCACGCTGTATGGGTGTCCAGTAAGTACTACAAAAGGCTCAGTCAGTACAGAATACATGTCACAGAATAAGTCGCTCCAGTACATCAAAGTTTAGATTTTTTTTGTGGGACAACCACTGTAACTCGATCATACAAACTAAGTACATAACTGTTTCCACCCCTACAGACATCCCCACTGACTTCGAAGTGGAGGCTGGATTACGGCGCCTTGGCTCCAGGCTCCCCGCTGCCTCCCGGCTCATTCGTGGCCTGCAGCTGGAGCTGCAAGAGCTGCAGGACATGATAGCCCGACGTTGGCAAAGGCCGGCATAATCTTATTTTTTTGTTCCTTTCTTTTGTTTATTATATTATTTATTTGTTAAAAAGAAGTTTTTATTTATTACTAAAATATTCTTGAAAAACCTGTGTTTTGAGTGTTTTGTTAAACCTTTAACACCTTCCTGATCCTGACATAGTGTGAAGAAGACAGAGTTTTTTTCCCACGGCCATTTTCCCATATTAATGAACACAACGGTGTCTGCCGGCCGAAGTATTACTACATTACACACACTCATGTTCACTGATTACAATCGACAAACAGAAAAATAAAAAAGGCTTGGCTTGTTTGGGCAACAAGCCTGTACATTCTACCTTAACATAGGCAGTGAAAATTATATATGAGCTTTTTATGGCTTCCATGGCCAGTAGTAGTAGGGGATGGGGTATATCAGCATAGAGTGATTGGTAAAATAAATACAATAGACTGCAGTGGTGTATAACAATGTCCGCTAATATAACTTGTATGGGAGGCAGAGGCAGTGTAAAAAAATTATTATTTTTTTAAATATATATAACACATATATGTATTTTTTTTTGGAGGGGGGGGGGAATAAAGGCTGAGGCTCAAAAACAAACTTAACAATACTAAATAGAACTATTAGTAACGTTAACTAACAGCAGCTACTCTCCTACTTAGCGTAGAAAACGGCGGCGGAGGTAGACAACAGTGTTTGGTTTTGAAATAGGGTTTTGGAGACTTTGGGTTCGCACAGCCCATTACATGACACAAGACATTTGGCTGTAAAATTATGGCCCGGCTGACAGCAACAGTGGGAAGACACTCAGACTATTCTGCCCTACAAGGCCTGATCTAATCACCACCAGCATCAGCAAGAGGAGTATGAAATTCGGATGTAATCCAGCCTTTATTCATTTTTATAAAGGTATTTTTTTGAACACTGCCCGGTGACAGATTTGTCCTTTTGGGTGTCACTACCCCCCCAGCGGCACTAAAATCCTTGTCCGACATGACACTTGAGGCTGGGCAGGAAAGATGCCCTAGTGCATAGTGGGACAGTTCCGGCCACTATTGTAATCTGCCTGCCCAGAAGTCCAGGGGGTCTGAGAAGAGGCTTTATGAGCCAGACTGCAGGTACGCCTGAACCTGCTCATTGAGGCAGGTGATCTGGGCCTGCTCACTTAGCTTCAGCTGTTGGGAGCCTGAAGAGAAAAATTCCTGCATCATACTAATTAGGCTTAACTGGCTGCTGCTGGTTGTGGCAGAAGGTGGATTACTCGGCCGGACCTCCTTCTCAGACATGCTGGCAGCAGGCTGGGGCTGGCTAAAAGCTGTGGCCAGGTTACTACATAGCTTCTCCCGCAATGATACTAATTTCTCTTCCCTTTCCTGGGGAGGAAAACAATCCCCCATGTTGGAATGATACCGTGGGTCCAGAAGCATCGCCAGCCAGTATTCGTCAGTCTGCCTTATGTTTAGGATACGCCTGTCAGTGCGTAAGCATGTGAGCATATAGCTCGCCATCCTGCCCAGCGTGCCTGAGAGGCCACTTCTTTTCATCTCAGCCTCTCTCTGAGAAACTGATGTGTCCCTGAAAGTCTCATCATCCTCATCCTCCAGCTGTGTCTCCTCCTCCTCCTCCTGGTCATCATCACCCTCATTAAAATTCTCCTCCTCTTCCCCCTCCTCTAACTGAGGATCCTCATCCTCCTCCTGCTCCACAATGGAACTTTGGCGTTGGGGCTCCCCTACAGTGACAGCATGGTGGGTAGACATCCTTCCCCCATTGCCCCCTGCTGCATGAGCGTGAGTGTCTTTTCCAGCATAAATATTATTGAAATTATGTTGTTCACACCGCAGCTGTCCCGGCTGACCAATTTGGTGGCTTCTTCTAAGGGCCTTAGAACAGTGCAGGCATCTCGGACCAGCCTCCACTGCCGGAAATCAAAGCCGTACCTGCTCCCTATGCTGGAAGATTCTGGCTGCTGCTGGACAAAATCGTCCACTGCTCTAGGATTCGCTGCAACATATGAAAAATGGAATTCCACCGGGTCACCACGTCCAAGCTCTGACTGCCCTCTAAGAAATCCTCAGGAAGGCTGTCCTCTATAACCGCCGGATTATAAGGTGGGCTTCGGTGGCTTCTTTTTTTAGAAATTGCAGAAGGGACACCACTAGGAGGGAGCACTGAAGCCCGAGAGGTGGCAGAAAATGAAGGGGTTTGCTTGAGTGGAATGGTGGAGCAGGACGAGTCTGACCCCTGGCTACATATGGATACTGTATCAGCAGATGACAGCAGATCATCCGGCTGAGATTGAGATGAGCGTGCCATCCACTCCACTACCTCATCTACTTTCTCCTCCGCTACAATTTTGCGCCTCGGTGGGTTAGCCTGGTGGAACAACGGCCAAGTATTGCAAATACTACTAGTAGATGCTCCAGCTACAGGTCTTTTGGCACTGCTGCCCTGTGCCACCTTCTCCTTTTTTTAAAGCTCAAAGTCTGGCTGGAACTGGACCCCTTTTGCTTATCCATTCCAGACATTTTTCAATTCACTCTGTGGCCCTGTAGCTGGTCTTTGTTCCTGTATCTCACTGTCTCTGCCTGTCTCTCCCTATCTCTCCCTGACTCTCTCTCCCTGCTTGATTAAATACTAGCCCTGAACTGGCCCTGCACTTGCCCTGCAGTATCCCTGATATCTGTAATATGGATTCCCAGAGCAATTACACCCCAATTTTCACAAAACAGGTCTCAGAGTCTCAGAACTTTACACACAGTGCTTCTGCTCATCTCAGCAGTCGCAGCAGAAGTGATGCGTCACTGGCTTACCGAGCCTGAGCCAATCAGAGCAAGCCCTGCCCATTAGGTCAGGTGACCACTTTCTTCCCGGGCTTTTGCGCACGATAAACGAACTAACAGTAAAAGTTCGCTAATGAATTGAAATCGTACGCAACAGCGTATACAGAAACTTATACGTAGCAATAGCGTATAATTTATAGGACAAACTACGTAGCGAATGCGTACAAAGCCGAAGCGAATCACCTAATATTCGGATTCGCTTCGCAGCTAAAAAAATCCCAAGATTCGATACGAATCAACAAATCGACGAATCGATTCGCTCATTTCTAGTTGTCTCCTGTCAACTGATGTTGACAATTGTGAAACCAGAATACCATGCTAATATCTTTTATTGTATTTTTTTTAAATGTCTTTTAATGTATTTAGTTTCCAGACTCAGACTTAGTTTCAAGTAAGCTAAGTATGCATATAGGCCTAAAAGTAAACCAGACATTTCAGTCATATAGACCTTCCTAAGCACTAAGTACATGATGTTTAGTGTTTAAAGGCTTTTCTGTGGAAGACTAAAATATTGAAGATTGTAAGTTTAAAATTAAAAAAAAAAGAAGTTCAACTTTTTTATGTAACCTTTATTTAACCTTATTTTAGTGTTTTGATCTAGAAGAAAAAAAACACTATGGAATGCTTTTCATCCTTCTTGACTCCCAAAGGTGGGAGTCAGTATAAATCTCATTCCAGTAATCAATTACTAAGTTGTGGTACTTTCAGACCCCAACTGAGCTATTTTAGCAAACTAACCAGCATATCATCTTGTAGTGGAAAGTTCCAGAGTTTCATTGCTCTAAAAGCAAATTAACTGACAGGAAAAACTACAAAGCTTTGTATAGCATCATCTGTGAAGGCTGCTAAAATTGGTCAAGAAATTTACTGATCTTTGACTCCAATTTATTGGAAAAAAGGATGGATATAAAAAAAACCGATAATAATGATAATTAGGGATGAGCAAATCGACTTTGGATGAATAATCCAAAGTCGGTTTGCATAAAACTTCATTTCAATACTGTATGGAGCGAGCGCTCCATACAGTATTAGAATGTATTGGCTTCCAATGAGCAGAGACTTGCGAGACTTCACATAATAATCTCAGAAATTGATTTATACTGTAAAAAAAAAAAATTCGGGTTCAATTACAAAGTGCCACTTGGAACCGAACCCGAATTCGGGAAATTTTCTTTTACATTAGAAATTCCGAAGTTATTATGCTAAGTCTCACGAGACTTTGTGAAGTAATATCTTCGACTCATCGGAGCCAATACATTCTAATACTGTACAGAGCGCTCGCTCCGTGCAGTATTGAAACAAAGTTTTATACAAATTGAATTCAGATGTTTCATCCAAAGTCAATTAGCTCATCCTTATTAATAATAATAATAGGGGCGTGGCCTGAACGCTGATGGCACCGGCCGCAAGTTAGCTCAGCTCCGAACGATTACTCCACCAGCGGCACACAGCGAGTTTCTCTGCGGTGGGACTACGTTCCTAGTGGGTCCTAACAGCTAAACAAAGATGGGCAAAGTGAAAAAGAGGCAACCTCGGGTGAAACTCACCGAGTTTTTCAACAAGTCAAGCCCGGCGGATTGGGCCTACGCAGCGCCACTCCACCTGCGCAATATCCTGCTTCCGCTCCCGCCACGCCGACAGCCTCACCACTCGCAGCCGGCATAGGGAGACCCGAATCCAGCTTGAATCCTGCTTCTCCGCTTACAGCTGAAGGTATGAGGGTGCTCCTGGACTCCCTTCATTCCTCAATGAAAGAGGACATGATGGGATAAATGAGAGACCATAAAAGAGACATACAAAATATAGGTGAGCGCACTGCGCATATGGAGACAAATGGCGGAATTCGCCTCTTCACATAATTCCCTCATTGATGCCCATGAGGCTCTGGAGGAAGATTTTCTCAAGCTATCTGCCAAGGTGCATGATCTCGAGGACAGGCACCGCCGAAATAATATAAGAATTCGGGGAGTCCCAGAGTCCGTGGAGCCTACGGAGCTTGAACTGCTGCTAAAGGATCTTCTCAAAGCAGCCATACCCTCTCTCTCAGATAGAGATCTCATCATACATAGGATCCACAGACTCCAGAAGCCGCGGGGATTGGACCCCTCACTCCCCCGAGATGTTATAGCACGCATCCACTTTTACACAGTAAAGGAGACCTTTCTAAGAGTTCTGCGTCAGAACCCTACCCCGACCGCCATCTTTGAAAACATCTCAGTGTACCCTGACTTGTCTGCAGCAACGATGGCCAAGCGTAAGGAGTTTGCGGTTGCTACTAAAGCACTAAGGGAACATCAAGTCAAGTACCGATGGGGTTTTCCAGTGAAGCTACTAGTGTCGTACAATGGGGTACTGCATGTGTTGCATTCGCCGCAGGAGGCTTCCGGTAAACTGCTAGAATGGGGCTTGTCATCGAAGCAGTCTCTACCTACAGAAGAAGCGACTGCGAGACCTGGAAGGATTCCCACTGAATGGAACACTGCCTGACCGGTATGGGACTACTCCTGCTTCGAGGAACGGAATTATCGATGGTATCTGGAGTGATGGTTTGGGGCGAAGACGTTTTACCTAGCCCCAGTTAGTTTTGCTCGGGCCAACGAGGCTGGTATACTAGCAGGTTTGCAACCTGCGATTATGCTGTTTTTTGGTTCTCTTGTTTTTGTCTTTTTGTTTTTTTCTGTTTGCTGTTTCTCTTTTCCTTTCTTTTTGAGCAATGCATACTGCTTGACCTGTACTCTATTATGCTGTGGTATCTGTGATGGAGGAATGAGGCAGGATTGGAGGGCTCGAGATGCAGTAGGAAAGTGGCTGTCAGACCAACATCTGTATCAGCCCCTATTATGGGTATAAAAGTCTTATCCCTTAATGTACGGGGATTAAACTCTCCATACAGGCGCTCTCAACTGTGGAAGGAGTTGAACAAATCTAAATGTGACATAGCATTTATACAGGAATCACATCTCCTTGAAGCAGATGTACACAGATGTGTATCTCGCAAATTCCCGGTCATTTTCCATTCTCCTGCTATGAAGAAAAAGAAAGGAGGGGTGTTTATCTGCTTGAAGGGCTCGATTGATTTCTCTCTTACTAAATGTATTACGGATGCAGCTGGGAGATATGTCATTTTAGTGTGCAGTTTAAATGGCCAACCTTATACCTTGGTGACTTTGTACGCTCCTAATGTCCGACAGGCTGCCTTCTGCAAAAAGCTTTTCCATAAGGTCCAGAAGGAAGCGGCAGGGGAAGTTGTTATGGGCGGGGACTTTAATATTCCAGTGGATTCAGAACTTGACTATAAGTCCGTGCACCGCACTCATAGACCTGACTTGCGTCAAACTCTGTATGAATCACCGTATCATGACATCTGGAGATACCAACATGGCACGGAGAGAGACTTTACGTTTATCTCGTTATCTCACTTGTCGCAATCCAGAATAGATTACATTTTGATCTCTCGCAACTTGTTGCATAGGGTGGCTAAGTCGGATATTGGGAGCGCGGAGTGGTCAGATCATGCCCCTATGAGTATTTTGTTAGAGGATGGACTTCCTCAACCCCCCTCACCTATGTGGAGATTGAACCCATATTTACTTAGTTGTGTGCAGAGGGTGGAGGGCTATAGTACTAAAATGTCAGAATACTTTCGTATTAATGACACCCCGGAAGTCTCGCTTAGTACCGTCTGGCTTGCGCCTAAGGCGTATATGAGAGGTATTCTACTGCAATCAGCGGCGCGTCTTAAGAGAGTCAGGGAAGCGGAGATGAGGAAAGCGTTGGAAAAATTGCATTTGGCGGAGCGCCTTCATAAAGATAATCCGACCCACCCTCTCCTTGGGGGAGCTCCGTACTTGTAGGAATGAGCTGAGTACTTTGTTGTTATACGCACATGAACGCAATTTCAGATGGCTCACCTCCGCTTTTATCACTTAGGGGACAAAGCTGGGGCACTGTTAGCACGTCGAGTTAATAGGAAAAAAGCGGAAGCTAGGATTGTGAGTTTAAAATATCTGAATTCAACTTTCACCCATCCGCAGCAAATCGCAGATAAATTCGCATCATATTATTCCTCCCTTTATAATTTGAAATCAGATGGCTCCACGCCCCAGCCGAACCCAGAAGAGATCTCTGCATTTTTAGATAAAGTAAACCTCCCTGCTTTGTTGCCTGCAGACCTGGAGACTTTAAACACTCCGATAACCTCTGCCGAGATACTGCGCGTTATCAAAGCCTCTCCTGCCAACAAAGCCCCAGGCCCTGACGGCTTTTCTGCCGAATATTATAAGACCTTCCATCCAATTCTTCTCCCCTATATGGAGAAACTCTTTAACTCTTTTATGTCCTCAGGAGATATACCCCCGGATATGTTGACCGCTACTATAGTCACTCTGCCTAAGCCAGGGAAATCCCCTACGTCCCCTGAAAATTTCAGACCAATTTCGCTGCTTAATGCAGATCTGAAAATATTTGCAAAAATCTTGGCCACACGTATAAATACGTTCCTTCCGTCACTTATTGCTCCCGATCAAGTTGGGTTTGTGCCCTCTAAACAGTGCAGGGACGGGACCAGACGTGTGCTAAACTTGATTCAAATAGCAGAACGATCCAGGATCCCCACCCTGCTCATCTCGCTAGACGCTGAAAAAGCATTTGATAGGGTTCATTGGGGGTTCCTGGATCAAGTAATGCGGAAATTTGGATTCAGTGGTGGCATACTCACGGCAGTCACAGCGCTTTACTCCAAGCCTACGGCTAGGGTCCTTGCCTCTGGGTTCCTCTCTAAATCCTTGGCTACTTCGAATGGAACGCGGCAAGGTTGCCCCTTATCGCCCCTGATATTCACCATGGTTATGGAACCCTTGGCGGAGATGTTCCGCTCATGTCCGGTACTAAAAGGGATCCAGGTGGGGGACTTCTCCCATGTCATTGGGCTTTACGCTGATGATGTCCTTTTAACACTCTCCAACCCACTTGAGTCGCTAGAAGCGGCAGTTAATATATTAGACTCTTATGCAGCGGTATCCTATTATAAACTTAATGTTACAAAAATTAATGTTTTAACGATAAATGTCCAGGATTCCATAAGCCAAATTATTAAACAACGCTTCCACTTTAACATAGCTGAAACTGCTATACCATATCTGGGGATAGGGCTTACCCGCTCCATTAAGGATATAGTATCCCATAACCTCGACACCCTGCGTGCACAAATGCAAAAAGATTATTCCAGACTTTCCCAATGTAAATTGTCATGGGTAGCTAGAATTAATGCGGCCAAAATGCTGATTCTCCCAAAAATACTGTATGTGTTTAGATGCATTCCTTTACATATACCGAAACATATAATTGATCGTATGCAGGAGGAAATGTTGCGTTTTATATGGCAGGGTTCTAAACCCAGAATATCTCAGAAAGCAATGTTTCCTCCGCTGCGGTTGAGAGGTTTGGAAGTTCCTGATCTGCATAGTTACTATTTGGCTAACCTTTTGGATCAAATGATGGAGTGGTGGAATCCCTCTTCTCCTCAACGTTGGCTGCAAATAGAAGAACACCAGACCAGGAGGAGATCTCTGAAATCATTGGTAGCCGCATGCAATATGGGGAAATGTAGTCCTAATCTACAGTTGAGCACTATGCAATCCTCGGTTTCTGCCTGGGCTAAACTCCTAACTTTGGGAGTCCCTGTAGGATTGGATTTTAAATCCTTTCCCTTGACAGCCCTGGAGGTACTCATCCCCTCACTCTCCCTTTCTAAGTGGTTGGAATGTGGTATATCTAATATAGGATGTCTGTATGAGAATGGAATTTTAGTGGATTTTGAAACGTTGCACTCACGTTTTTATTTACCAAACACTCTGTTTTATCAGTTTCTGCAAATCCGCCACTTTCTGAGTAATAAGGGGGTAATGCCATCCCATATTCCCACATCTCCCCTTATGGATTTGTTTAGAAATGAGAGTCCGGCAAGATCTTCAGTTTCTTGTTGGTACTCAACTATAATTTCTAGGAACTCGGAGACCAAACATCCTTACATGCTCAAGTGGGAGGGGGAGTTGGGGAGGCAGTTCTCCTTGGTGGAGTGGAGAGGTGCTTTCCACTGGTCTTTGAAGTGCACGAGGTGTATAAACCACACGGAACAGAGCAGGAACATACAACTTAGGTGGTATCTGACACCTAATAGGTTAGCACATATTATCCCATCCTATTCTCCCTTGTGCTGGAGAGGTTGTGGTGAAGTGGGTACTCCCGCACACATGTGGTGGTATTGTGGTAGTGTGGGTCCTTTCTGGAAGGATATAGCCAATCTCATAAATCAGGTCACAGATCTAAGTATTAATGTCACCCCTGAGATGGGGATCTTGGGTGTGGGTTTGGCAAATGTTCCCAGTTCGGTTAGATGGGTGGTAACCCACATATTAACTGCGGCACGCAAGGTGATTGCGAGACGCTGGAAACTAGCCCACTCCCCTTCCAAAGAGGAAGTTATCAATCTGGTCAATACGTACCTGAGATATGAGGTGGTCTTTGCTCCCGGCATGAATGCTAGGATTAAAGTGTTGAATAAGTGGCTCGGGTGGATATCCAGTGATTTCGCAGCCCCCCTCCCAGAGGGAATACTATGAGACATTGGGTCTTGATCCTGCGGGGCTTCTACCGGATTCTCTCCTCCTTCCTTGTGCCTCTTCTAGGCATAGATTTTACAGGCACAGATAACTTGTATGAAACTGTCCCTTTTGTAACATTGCTCACTGGATTTTGTTTGTCCTTGTATTATTTTATGTTGTTTATGCAAATGTCTGATTACTGTTTGCTTGAAAACTTTAATAAAAATGTATTGGAAAAAAAAAAAAAAAATAATAATAATAATGGATGACAACAGCAGGTTAGGATGAGGATTTAGATACTGTCACTACCCTGCCCTCAGACACTGTGTAACCGTATTCTGGAGAAGTATTTTGTTGCAAATCATGCACTTGTGCCTGAAATTGCTCGTGTTCTTCTGTACACTCATATAAAAAACATGTGGTTGACATTTAGTGATGGTGAATATTGACCAAGAAAGCCCAGAGGAGATAAAAGTTTGATAACATTTTTGTAGGAGTATTTTTAGCTGAAGTACAATGGAACGTTAATGCATATGAGTTTGAATACATCAGACCGTACACTATAAAGTTGGTTAACATAAAACGGAATCAATGTTTATTATAGCAAACCAATTAAGAAGAATAATGAAGAATAATTACGATTCCCACACATTTTTTAATTCTCGTCTTCTAATGATATATTAAAACAGATTGATTTAACACTTTTCATGTCCCGAATATTTCAATGATATAATTTTAGACTTATTCTACAAAAAGAATAGAACATCCTGTTATCTTGTGGCAGCGTTTTAGGAAGAAAAGATATTCACAGACATCAAAATTTAGATATTCCTGCAAAGGAATATTTACTTGTTGCGGCCACTCATGCCCTGTATTTTTAGAACTTACATTAAAATATATAAAGTTGTCACCTTGGCTTCTTTAACTAATATGGGCAATAAAATAACTTAGAAATTAAATGCATGGGGTTAAAATGAGTTAATTTCTTGAAATTGTTGTGTATGACACTTTCATGTCTAGGACTGTATCCCAGCTCTTTAGTGCAAAAACAGCATTAGTAAAATCAAAGTGACATATATGACTACAGGTAAATGGAGAGTAGCTAGTGGTAACTAACAAACTGCACACAATCGGTGCCCCAGGAGTAGACCCTCGGGATAAATATTACAAAGAATAGGGGTCAAAATAGACCCTAAATTTCCCACTAGGGGTCACTCAAAGCTTTAGTAAAACTTAACCTTTATTTCAAACTATTAAATGAATACCCCAAACACAAGAGAAGATATTAAAATTATCAGTGGACAGTGGGGCGGCCTATATTCAGCTCTCCCCTGACGAAGCCGCACATGCGGCGAAACATGTCGGGAGGATAGGGCATGTGCTTTTAGTACAGTGGACAGTTTAGGGTGCCTTCATTGATTCAGTAGGGAAAGATAGGGCAAGAGTAGATGTTGTGTTAGATTGTTTGTAGGCAGTAGCTCATGACAGTAGGTGTGAGTTAGTGACGCTGTGGCTGGTGGTCTCCTGGATTGCTGCCCATTATTGAGGAACATACTTATTTCCTCTTCAATATGATACGTTCATGTGATTGGGGGGGCTAGTGCAGTACAGCCCTGCACGCATTGTTGAAATTCAGAGTACATTAGGGCAGCGATCTGACTATGAGACAAAACTGTACCAGCGAAAGTGATACAGTGTACATAAATGTAATACTCAGATTATAACGGGTCCTAATTGACAGGATACCAGTGCTCTTTTTTATAAAAACATCAACCAGTTAATAAACTGAGCCCTGCATCTACAACATTTGCAAGCAGGTCCCACTGTCCACTGATAATTTTAATATCTTCTCTTGTGTTTGGGGTGTTCATTTAATAGTTTGAAATAAAGGTTAAGTTTTACTAAAGCTTTGAGTGACCCCTAGTCTATTTTGACCCCTATTCTTTGTAACTAACAAACCGTTTACTAACACACTGCAGTGTCTGATTTTATTATCAAATTAAAACAGGCTCCACAATGTTTTTCTTTTTTGATAGCAGATGTCTTCATCCTTTTCTTTTGATCCATATAATAGTAGTCACCAGTTTGAGAGATTCATCCAAATTGAATTATAAAAGATTTAGATTTGGCTGAAATCCAAATTTTTGTGAAACTTGAATTAGATTTATTTAAAATCAATTAGCTCATTTGTAGTCTAGACTTAAAGAAACATGGGTTGCTTTTATTCCATGTTTAGTATAGGGGTAACTTTTAGATCCATGCAGAGAGCAAATGAGGACAAAATGTTCCTTAGATATAGCTCTTGGGTATTTTTTTAAGATTCCAAGTTGAAATTTTTGGCACTGCAGCGTATCAGAAACATAGGCCCTTCAGGATGTATACAAACAAACTAGTATGCTTTCTACTTGGACCAAAACACAAATACTGAGTGGTATTAGAGATGAGCGAATCTATTCGCCGCTTCGTAGATTCGATACAAATCTTCGCAATTTTCTACTCCAAAGCGAATCCGGGTCTTTTCAGATTCGCTCTGTTCGAATATTAAATGTTCTTAAACCTTTGTACGCAAACGCTACGTACGTGTCCAATGAATTGTACGCTAATGCTACGTATCAGTTAATTTATATGCTGGTGCGTACGAATTCAGTTAATTAGTGAACTTTTACTGTATGTTCATTATTTGTGCAGAAATGGTCGCGGTGAGAGCGGCGGGAAGAAGCCGGTCACCTGACTTAGTGGGAAGGGCTTGCTCTTATTTGCCCCATAGGCTCGGTAAGCCAGTGACGCATCAGTAGTGCTGCGACTGCTGAGACCAGCAGAAGCACTGTGAAGTTGTGAAAGACAGAGAACTGTTTTCTGTAAATTGTGGTGTTGTTCTGGGAATCCATAATAATACACATATCAGGGCTAGTGCAGGGCCAGTGCAGGGCAAGTTCAGGGCCAGTGCAGGGCTAGTAATATTAATCAGGCAGGGAGAGAGAGAGTGAGAGAGACAGGGAGAGAGACAGGGAGAGAAACAAAGACCTGCAGGGCCACAGTCAAGTGAAAATATCTGGCACAGAAAAGCAAAAGGGTTCCACTTCCAGCCAGCCCTCGAGCTCCAAAAACAAAGAAGGAGAAGGTGGCACAGGCCAGCAGTGGCAAAGGACATGTAGCGCAGCTTCTACCGGTAGAATTCGCAGTAGTTGGCCACTGTTCCACCAGGTTAACCCACCAAGGCGCAAAATTGTTGTAGAGGAGAAAGTGGATGAGGTAGTGGAGTGGATGCTCACTCATCTCAATCACAGCTGGATGAAATGCTTTCTCCTGCTTAGACTGTATTATGTAGCCAGGGGTCAGACACAGAGCGTTCCTCCTGCTCCACCATTCCGCTGCAGCAAAGTCCGTCATTTTCTGTCTCCTCTCTGCCTTCAGTGGCCCCTCCTAGCGGTGTGCCTTCTGCATTTTATCAAATAAAATGCTACCGAACCCCACCGCACAATCCTGCAGATATTGAGGAAAGCCTCCCTGATGATTTTTTAGAGAGCAGCCAGAGTTTGGACTGCCCGGAAGTGGAGGTTGGTGGGGAACAGCTGATATTGCAGTCAGACAAAAGTGGTGGGGAGTCTGATGATGATGTGTTAGACAGGAGGACCTGGGAGGTGGATCGGGCTGGTGAGGAGGATTTGATCTCCGAGGAGGAGGGCGGTGGTAGTGGCAGCAACAGAGGGCAGAGGCGAGTTAGGCCCAGGGCCAGGCCTGCCTTGGTAACTAGTGAGACCCCAAGTAAAGTGGGGCCAGCATCAAGGGCTAAGCGTGCAAGGGCAGCAAGTTTGGCCACCTCTGGTGGCCGAGCGTCAGGTGTGTGGAAGTATTTCACCACTCTACCGGGGGACATCAGCACGGCCACATGCAATTTCTGCAAGCAGAAATTGAGCAGTGGGAAAGCCTCAAATGTATGGACCGATGCTGTGTGGAACTATCTGAAGTGGCTTCATGCCGCACTTTTGGGTAACCAAAGTGGATTACAGCAGTGCCTTGATTCAGAAGAGCTGGATACTTCTCCCGGGGTCCCTAGCATCAGGCAGCCCGCATCCAGGGGCGTAACTAGTACATACACCTCGTCGTCAACCATGTGCGTTTCTCCACTGCCTCTTACTCATCAGCCGTCCATCGTTGAGTGTGTGGCCAGGAAGCAAGTTTACGCAACCAGTAATCCAACAGTGCGCAAACTTAATTCTCACCTGACTAAGTTGCTGGCTGTGCAGTCTCTGCTGTACAATTTAGTTGATTCTAAAGCTTTTAGGGAGCTGATGACTTGCGCTCAGTCGCTCTGGCAGATCCCTAGCCGGCATTACTTTTCAAACAAAGCTATCCATGCCCTTTACTCTCACGTGGCAGACAATATAGGATGCTCCCTGCAGCTGTCTCTCTGCAGAACAGTGCACGTCATGGTCGACACCTGAAGTAGTGCTTATGGTCAGGGGAAATATATGTCCTCTACGGCCCACTGGCTGAATGTTTTTAGTGGCAGCGAGGCAGGAACCCCCCAGCAACAGGGCCAATTGCTTTTGGCACCTCCAGCCAGGATTGCAGACCAACCGACACTTATCCGATCCCTCCTCCACCTGCACAGGCAGTCCGCCTGCAGGAGTATCAGGGCAGAGAGTTGACCTATCACACGTGCCAGGTTAAATGCTGCCTCGCTGTATTAGACTTAATCTGTCTTGGCAACACCAGCCACACAGGCCAGTGCTTGCTGCATCACATCAAGCAGCAAATTGCACGCTGGCTGTCTCCCCGCCAGCTGGAAGTGGGCAAGGTCGTGAGTGACAACGGGACAAATATAGTGGCAGCGCAGAACCTGGGGCAATTCACGCATGCTCCCTGTATGGCACATGTCCTAAATCTAGTGCTTCAGACATTTTTCAAAACATTCACTGGCCAACTCTCTTCTGGACGTGCAGCAGCAAAACCATCTTCCGGCACACCGGTTGATAGGTGACGTGCCAACTCGGTGGAATTCCACGCATATGTCAGAGCGGCTCCTTGAGCAGCGGAGAGCAGTGGATGACTTTGTCCAGCAGCAGCTATTACTTTCTGGAAGGTAAACAGAAAATAACTGAAGAGGTGAGATGCAGAGAAGGAAAGAAAATGAATGGAAAAGGCATAGGATATAGAGTGGAGACTAGAGATGAGCAAACATGCTCGTCTGAGCTTGATGCTCGTTCGAGCATTAGGGTATTCGCATATGCTCGCTACTCGGACGAGCATATCACGATCCTCGAGGAAATGGCAACTTCCTCTTCCTGTTAGGCGCCTTTTTTCAGCCAATCAACATGCAGGAGAGTCTTTGGTACCTCCTAGCATCACGTGGGGCCCCTACAAGTCGATAGCAGGGATTGGCTGGCCAGATCAGATGACCTGGGAATATAAGAATCTGGTCCTGCGCTGCTCGCGTCATACGCCGTCTTCATGAGATTAGGGATAGAGCTGCTGTCTGTCAGGGAAAGTGTTAGGGCCTGAATTTAGATGTTGGTTAGGCAGGAATCACCCACAAAGAACCCAACAGCCCTTCTAAGGGCTACAAGCACCTTTTTTTTTGGTCTCCTCCTGGCTGCTGGCTGGGACTTGTAGTGCAGCTACCGCCATCTTGGCTGCACACTGTACACAGTGACTGGTGGCAGAAGGGACAGCACGTGGTCCACACAGACCCAAAATAAATTGCCCAAAGTACTCATTTTTGCTGCTGCTGTACCTTGGCTTGCTGAGATCTGTAGTGCAGTCTAGGGAATACGTTTTTCTGTCATTTCTATACACTACAGTCCAGTGAACAATTATGTAGTGTACTGTACAGTAGCGTCAGTCTAGTGAATACGTTTTTTCTATCATTTCTATACACTACAGTCCAGTGAACAATAATGTAATGTACTGTACAGTAGCGTCAGTCTAGGGAATACGTTTTTCTCTCATTTCTATACACTACAGTCCAGTGAATAATTATGTAGTGTACTGTACAGTAGCGTCAGTCTAAGGAATAGGTTTTTCCGTCATTTCTATACACTACAGTCCAGTGAACAATTATGTAGTGTACAGTACAGTAGCGTCATTCTAGGGAATACCTTTTCTCTCATTTCTATACACTACAGTCCAGTGAACAATTATGTAGTGTGCTGTACAGTAGCGTCAGTCTAGGGAATACTTTTTTTATATATCCTACAGTGCAGTGAAAAATTAAGTGGTTTGCGGTGCAATAGTTTTTCCTCTCAGTCATATATACTACAGTGCAGTGCAAAATTCTGTCGTGTGCTGCACACTAGCCGGAGTGTAGAAAATATTCGTTTTTCCTCTCAGTTATACATTATACAGTGCAGTGCAAAATTCTGTCGTGTGCTGCACACTAGCCGGAGTGTAGAAAATATACGTTTTTCCTCTCAGTTATATATTATACAGTGCAGTGCAAAATTCTATTGTGTGCTGCACACTAGCCAGAGTGTAGAAAATATACGTTTTCCTCTCAGTTATATATTATACAGTGCAGTGCAAAATTCTGTCGCGTGCTGCACACTAGGCGGAGTGTAGAAAATATACATTTTTCCTCTCAGTTATATATCCTACAGTGCAGTGAAAAATTCTGTTGTGTGCTGCACAGTAGCCGGAGTGTAGAAAATATACGTTTTTCCTCTCAGTTATGCATTATACAGTGCAGTGTAAAATTCTGTCATGTGCTGCACACTAGCCGGAGTGTGGAAAATATACGTTTTTCCTCTCAGTTATATATTATACAGTGCAGTGAAAAATTCTGTCTTGTGCTGCACACTAGCCGGAGTGTAGAAAATATACGTTTTTCCTCTCAGTTATACATTATACAGTGCAGTGCATAATTCTATTGTGTGCTGCACACTAGCCAGAGTGTAGAAAATATACGTTTTCCTCTCAGTTATATATTATACAGTGCAGTGCAAAATTCTGTCGCGTGCTGCACACTAGGCGGAGTGTAGAAAATATACATTTTTCCTCTCAGTTATATATCCTACAGTGCAGTGTAAAATTCTGTCATGTGCTGCACACTAGCCGGAGTGTGGAAAATATACGTTTTTCCTCTCAGTTATATATTATACAGTGCAGTGAAAAATTCTGTCTTGTGCTGCACACTAGCCGGAGTGTAGAAAATATACGTTTTTCCTCTCAGTTATACATTATACAGTGCAGTGCATAATTCTGTCGTGTGCTGCACACTAGCCGGAGTGTAGAAAATATACGTTTTTCCTCTCAGTTATATATTATACAGTGCAGTGCAAAATTCTGTTGTGTGCTGCACACTAGCTGGAGTGTAGAAAATATACGTTTTTCCTCTCAGTTATATATCATACATTGCAGTGCAAAATTCTTTCGTGTGCTGCACACTAGCCGGAGTGTAGAAAATATACGTTTTTCCTCTCAGTTATATATCATACATTGCAGTGAAAAATTGAGTGGTTTGCGGTACAATAGCCGCCGTCTAAAGACTACGTTTTTTCTCTCAGTTATATATCATACAGTGCAGTGAACATACAAAATGTTGAACCCAAGGGCTAAGGGTCGAGGGCGTGGACGTGGGCGTTCAAGTAGTTTAGGGGGCAGAGGCCGTGGTCCTGGGCAGGGTGACACAGTACATGTTGATGAGGGAGCAGTGGAACGCCGCAGAGTTTCGCTCCCTAGCTTCATCTCGCAACTTACTGGTTCACGTGGTACATCACTATTGAAACCACAACAGTGTGAACAGGTGATGGCGTGGATGGCGGACAATGCGTCCAGTAATTTATCCACCACCCAGTCTTCCACGCAGTCCACCACGCTAGCCAAGGGAGTAGACCTCTGGCTCCTCCAGCTCAACCTCCTTCCCCCCAGCCTACCCAACCCCCCCCCCACGGAAAGTATGGATTCAGATCCGGCATACTCACAGGAACTCTTTTCAGGACCCTACCCAGAGACACAAACCACTGCTCAAGAGCAACCTGAGCAGTTGCTCTGTCCCAATGCCCAAAATTTAGAACTTTCACAGTCTGTGGGTGATGAGAGTGTGGTGATGATGATGATGAGACACGGTTGTCAGACAGTGACGTTGTCAGGGCAGTAAGTCCGAGGGGGGAGCAGAGTGAGTAATCGGAGGAAGAGCTGGTGGATGATGAGGTGACTGACCCGAGCTGGGTTGGTAATCCAACTCAAGACAGTGCTTCTGAGGGGGAGGCAAGTGCAGCACCAGAACAGGTTGGAAGAGGCAGTGGGGTGGCCAGAGGGAGAAGCAGGGCCAGAGCAGGTAGATCAGCAACTGTTTCACGGAGTCAAACTCGCGTGCCGAGGCCTAGATGTTCGCAAGTCTGGAGGTTTTTAAAAGAAAGTGAGGATGACCGACGGACTGTGGTGTGCAACCTGTGCCACACCAGGATAAGCAGGGGAGCTATCACTACCAGCCTAACCACTACCAGCATGCGCAGGCATATGAGTGCTAAACACCCGACTCAGTGGAACCAAGGCCGTTCACCTCCTGCGGGTCACACCACTGCCCCTTTCCCTATGTCACATGCTGGCTCAGCGAGTCAACCCCATGCCCAGGACCCCGACACAAGCGTCTTCCGCCCTACAACCACCCTTTCACCTCCACGATCCTCCACAACCTCCACCAATGTGTCCCAGCGCAGCGTTCAGCTGTCATTAGATCAGACATTGGAGCGAAAGCAGAAATAAAGTTCCACCCACCCACATGCACAAGCCCTCAACGTCCACATACAGGGCCACGCTAAATTTTTTTGTGCTTCGCCTGCTCCCGCAGTGTAACTCGATCACTCTCTAGTCACAGCCATACAGGGCCACGATAAATTTTAACGTGCTTCGCCTGCTCCCACAGTGTAACTCGGTCACTCTGTAGTCACAGCCATACAGGGCCACGATAAATTTTTATGTGCTTCGCCTGCTCCCGCAGTGTATCTCGGTCACTCTGTAGTCACAGCCATACAGGGCCATGCTAAATTTTTATGTGCTTCGCCTGCTCCCGCAGTGTAACTCGGTCACTCTGTTGTCACAGCCATACAGGGTCACGCTAAATTTTTATGTGCTTCGCCTGCTGCCGCAGTGTAACTCGGTCACTCTGTCATCACAACCATACGGGGCCATGCTAAATTTTTATGTGCTTCGCCTGCTACCGCAGTGTAACTCAGGCACTCTGAACGAGTCTGACCCTGGGGCCGCTCATGTACTGCCCACACCGAGGATTGCGGGGCCTACCTCGGTCACGGTTTCTCAGACTTATTATGCCTCTTCCTCCAACCCCTCCTCCTCCTACTACTCTCAGTTACCATCCATGAGCACGGCGCCTTCAGTCGGTAGCACTAGGCGGAGCAGCAGTGCCGTGGGCAAGCGCCAGCAGGCGGTGCTCAAACTGCTGAGCTTAGGTGACAAAAAGCACACAGCCCAAGAGCTGTTACAGGACATCACAGCGCAGACCAATCTGTGGCTGGCACCGCTGAACCTCAAACCAGGCATGGTTGTGTGTGACAACGGGCGTAACCTGTTGGTGGCTCTGCAACTCGGCAGACTCACACATGTGCCATGCCTGGCCCACGTGTTCAATCTCATTGTTCAGCGGTGTTTTTGGTGTTTCGCCTGCTACCTCACTCTAACTCGGTCACTCTGTTGTCACCGCCATACAGGGTCACCCTAAATTTTATTTGTGCTTCGCCTGCTTCCTCACTCTAACTCGGTCACTCTGTTGACACTGCCATGCTGCGTCAGGGTAAATTTTTGGGTGGCTCACCTGCTACCTCATGTAACTTGGTCACTTGTTGGTGTCACCGCCATGCTGTGTCAGGCCTATGCCTGCGTCGTGGGGCGGGGGATAAGACAGCAGTGCCAGCATGGGCATGGGTGATGGACCTTCGTTGCACCTAGTTGGGTGCTTCCCTAACACGTGATGGGCATGTGCCTTGCCCTTCTTGGTTTGGGTGAGCACAATTGCCTTGAGGGTCACCACCAGGCTGTTGCCCGAGAATTTGGGGTAATGGTGGGATTAGGCAGCCTCAGAGGCATCCATGCATGCTACCCCTGCTGTTTCCTGTTCATTTCCGTGGTGTTTCTATCATTTTCTGAGGTTTCCAGGTTTTCACCCAGCCTTCCCTAGGCAGAGCCTTGGTCCCCTGCAAAAAATGCTCAAGTATGCCATTGACTTCAATGGGGTTCGTTATTCGAAACGAGCACCCGAGCATCTGGAAAAATTTGACTCGAATAACGAGCACCCGAGCATTTTAGTGCTCGCTCATCTCTAGTGGAGACCAAAATAATTATAATCCCAGATTTAGCATGTGGGACCACTGGAAATGTTTGTATTGGGGCAGTGACTACATATTATTCCACTGCACAAGAACATTGAGCAAACTATCTGTCTTAGAAAATTTGGGAATGAGTTCAAATGGCCCTAGTACTGGAGGTGGTCCAATTTGGTCATGAGTTAGCTGAGACAAAAGGAAGTCTGGATACAGTGATGAATACAGACTGGCAGATCCAAGAAAATGATTGCATTTCTCCATTTATATGACCCAAATGCTGTCCCTCAATCCAGGAGGTATTATCAATATTCTTAAAAAACTTTAATATTGAATA
>ONZH01013892.1:0-44828 GCA_900303285.1 Rhinella marina
TGCCTGTTTGAAATCAATGGGCTGTAGGTGTAATGTATGGACATGCCGGGTCCTCTAGAGTGAGAGACTAGAGACGTAGTTAACTTCATGCAAGTTAGTTGGTTCAGCCCTACACCCTACTTTTTCCCATACATTTCTATTCTGGGTCTGCAGGTGCTTGCAATTGCTCAGTGACCCCCCTAGCCCCCTAGCAGCTGTACTTTGTTAAAAGCTTCCCTTTTGTAACTCAAATAGACTCTCGGATCCTCCCCAGCCATATCTTTCCATCCATCTCCTTGCCTGACTGATCTAATAGTATAATGGAGAAAAGAGCTCCTGGCTTGCCCAGCACAAGACCCCGTGTGCAAAAAGAGCTTCAGAAAGTAGGCTTCTGACACAATCTGAAGGACTGAGAGACGAGCGAGGGGTTACGTGAGCATCATCTGCAATGTACGCCGGCTTCTATCACACACTGTAAAGGGATTTGTGCGTTTTGTACTTCATTTAACTCTGCTGGTAGCAAGAAATTCCTTAACTCCTCGTGGTGTCTCCATTGCTGGGAGAGAACAGACACAATGAACATTCCCTAGACCTAAACTATACCCCAATTTGCCTCCTGACTGCTTTACAGAGGTTTTCCAGGACCCAGAAGGTCCCACAAACCCACCTCTATTATACACTGCCGGTAGGGGAAAGTTTGGAATATTCTTACCGTTCCGTTGCCGTTGGCCAGTGAAACTTCTCTCCTAAAAATCCAGTTTCCGCCAACGTTGCTATCTTTACCAGGTTTCCATCCTGGACGTCACTTTCTGGTATAGATGAGTCCAGAACTATTTCCTCTCCCTGGCACATTCACAGATAAGTCGCAGTAGGGAGTTTGCACATACGCAGTCCCCAGTGGAAGTCACCAGGTACCATTGTTTGGCTATTGTCTGGACGTCACTTCTATTGTCGATGAGTCCAGAACAATTCCTCTGGTATCTCTCTAATTGTACTGACTGGGAGATGTCCTAGGGGACCAGAACATGCGATCGTTAGTCACTTTTCCCATAGACTGCAATGAATTACCTTTGCAGCCCATGGGAGATTAAATACATTATTGTGCTAGCCTCGGGGTGTGAACAGGTCCCCAGATCTTGGCACAGGGTTCCCATTCATGCCCCAGGAGCACAGTGCTCCGGGGAAAGCCACCTCAGATGCCGTGGCCATGCTGAGGGGTCAAACGTCTGTGATTGGCATCATCGCCAATCACAGACATTAGCTCTGGTTGTTTGCTGTGTGACCGGGCGCCATCTTTAAAGACCGGACTTCTGGCAGCCATGTATAGCAGAGGTCCAGAAGGGGGCTAAAGTCATATTTAGCGGAGACTTCCATGTTTCTCGTTCCTGTAATCTTTCACCAGGCTGTAATATATTTTATTCATCTCAGTGCCCTTCAAGATTTACATTTGTATTAATAAATTCAGTATTTCAGAATTGCTACTTCTCTCTCTTTCTCTCTTTCTCTCTTTCTCTCTCTCTCTCTCTCTCTCTCTCTCTCTCTCTCTCTCTCTCTCTCTTTCTTCTTTCTTTTCTTTCTCTCTTTCTCTTTCTTTCTTTCTTTCTTTCTTTCTCTCTCTCTCTCTCTGTGCATTGATCTATTTGACTAGTGCAAGGGAGGAAGAGGAAGGGTAAGTGGAATGGACCCGTTCAACCTGCTGTTACAGTGGGACATTGCTAGAGTCTGGAGAAGTGACTAACAAGTGCCTCCTTCACTGCCCTGGATGCCCAGGGACCTCACAGAGACTTATCCATTAGCCCCTACACTAGCCTAGCCCACCAAGACCCTTACCATTAGCTCATACACTGCCCTAGAACACCAGGAACGTACCTCTTAGCCACCAAAGAGTTTAACATTAGCCCCTACAATCCTCATAGACCACCAAGGGCTTTACTGTTAGCTCCTACATTGCCCTTGATCACCAGATACATTATTGTTACACTGCTCTAGAACACCAGGCACTTTCCCATTAGATCCTACATTTGCCCTAGACCACCAAGGACTTAAACATTAGCCCCCACACTACCCTAGACCACCAAGGGCTTTACTATTAGCTGAAACTCTAGACCACCAGAAATTTAATGTTAATCTCTACACTGCACTAGACCACCAAGGACTTAAACATTAGTACCGACACCAGGGTGCACCTAGACTGTCTGCTGCCTTAGGCGAAAACTGAAACGACCCCCCCCCATGCCAATTTATTACCTTACCCCTTTGCCACAATGAAAGCGCTCATTGCCCATGGCCCTTCCGCTGCCCTCCTCTTGTCCCTATCTGGTGCTGCCTGAGGTGATCTCCTCACCTAGCCTCATTGGTGGTGTACCCCTGACCGACACTGTGAAGGGCTTTACCATTAGCCTCTACATTGCCCCAGGAGCTTAAACATTAGCCTCTACACTATCCTAGACCACCAAGGGCTTTAGAACTAATTCTTACATTGCCATAGACCACCAGAGACTTTAATGTTAGCTCCCATGCTGCCCTAGACCACCAAGGGCTTTACCATTAGCTAAACCCTAGACCACCAGAAAGGTAATGTTAATCCCTACACTGTACTAGACCACCAAGAACTTAAATATTAGTACCAACACTGCGCTAGACTAACAAGGGCTTTAATATTAGCCCCTACATTGCCCTAAACCACTAGAAACTTTCATGTTATTATACTGCACAAGACCCCCAGGAGCTTAAACATTAGCTCCTACACTATCCTAGACCACCAAGGCCTTTACAACTAACTCTTACATTGCCATAGACCACCAGAGACTTATTAGCTCCCACACTGCCCTAGACCACCAAGGGCTTAGCCATTAGCTAAACCCTAAACCACAAGAAACTTTCATGTTAGTCCCTACACTGCACTAGTCCACCAGGAACTTTCTCATGAGTCTTTACATTGCTCTAGACCACCAGGGACTTTACTGTTATTGTCTACACTGCGCTAGTCTACCAGATACTTTCCTGTTAGTCTCTACATTGCCCTGGACCACCAGGGACTTTATAGTTATTGCCTACACTGCACTAGTCTACCAGGAACTTTCCTGTTGGTCTCTACATTGCCCTGGACCACCAGGGACTTTACTGTTATTGTCTACATTGCGCTAGTCTACCAGGAACTTTCCTGTTAGTCTCTACATTGCCCTAAACAACCTGAAACTTTCATGTTAGTTACTACACTGCACTAGACCCCCATTAGCTTAAACATTAGCCCCTACACTATCCTAGACCACCAAGGGCTTTACAACTAACTTTTACATTGCCATAGACCACCAGAGACTTTAATGTTAACTGCACTAGTCTACCAGGAACTTTCCTGTTAGTTCCTACATTGCCCTGGACCACCAGGGACTTTACAGTTATTGTCTACACTGCACTAGACCACCAGGGGCACTTTGATTAATCACTTTACCATTTAGGCATTATATGGTAGTATTATTTGCTTATTGAATACCAGCTTTATTTGAGCATTGAATGGCAGCATTGTGTGAGAATTACATGATAGTGTTATTTAGATACTGTAGGAAGACTTTATTAATTAGCTGCATTGTGTGGGTAGTTTAATTTAGCACTGTGGCAATGTTTGGGTATAAAAAAATGTGAGTAAAAAAGTGCGTATGTATTTGTCATATCCTGGTGAGTCAGTCCTACTCCTGTTGTTCTCCGCTCTTCCAGGTGTTTGCTCTACACATTTTTGGGACTCATTGATTTCTCTTTTTATTTAATCTCGTTCCTTGACTTGTTTTTTTGTTTCGGATTTTCACCCTTCACTGGTTTTATTGACATGTGGTCTCCAGGGAGTTCCCCAAAATATGACGAACGACATAGGTTAAATGTCCAGGTTTTTCGGCGACTCCTCGACAAATGTGTGGAGAAGATGACAGGGTCTCCATCTTTTTATCTGTAAGTCTCCCTGATTGAAATCAGACATTATGGGACTGTCTGTCATCAGATCCGCGGGAACCGTTCTAGCCATTCATTAATCAGCGCACAAGCAAAAACCACGAGAGGAATCGATATGAAAACAACTTAATTCTCCAACATCATCCTCAGCTTTGTCAACAGCAGCATTATTATGGAGACACGGGGGAGAGGCCGTTGGTCTTGAGGGTGCAGCTCCTTAAAGGGGAAGATCACTATGGGCAAATCGGGGGTGAAAGAGTAATGTGGCAGAATGTTCATTTTGGACCGGGCTGGCAAGGTTGGTACCCCTGTGCAGTATCTTCTATTGCTGTCTCCTCCTGCTTATGGAGTTACATAGAAACATAGAAGATTGACAGCAGAAAAAGACCACCTGGTCCATCTAGTCTGCCCTTTTATATAGTGCTCACATAATACAGCAGTGTATTATATATATGTAATCTAGCTGTATCCCATGTAGTTGCCTGTTTGAAGGTTTGGGCACCAAGTCTAGGGTGCAAACATCAAGGCCACCGGTGCCCCCCTCCATGATCCACATGCAGAGGTGTAGCTGGTGGTGGGAGAGCAACAAGGGCATGTGCTCCTGGTAGTGAGTGTCATGGGGGGGGCGCCAACACACTATTTTCCTTGGTCAGGGTATGCAAATACAGGGTCAGGGCAGCAATCGTAAACTATATCCGGGGTGCAAGAAAGCCTGGCTCCAGCTCTGTCCACGCAGGCTGCACACCCCAGACCAGCCCTTAATTTGACCATGATTTTTGCAGCAATTTTGTTGCGATTGTCAAATTGCATAGGTTTTTTTGTGTGTTTTGCTGTTTTTATCATTGTGCTTTTTGCCACTTTTTCAAAACATTTTGTTCATGGTGCAGCACACCAGCCCACTGCGTAGGCATGGCAATGGCTTAAAATGGAGAGGATGGGAGTGGTAGAGGTGGCAATGAGGGTGGTTGTAATCTTCACGGTGGCTAATCCCCCTGGGCCACGTGTGCAGTGACTGCAGGGGGCACGCTTTCCTTACTTGTAGCACACCCTGTATTTTGTGGGTGTTCCTGCCTGGTGGTAGTTGGGATGCCCTTGATGGTAGATGGTTGGCAGGGGTGCAGACGTAGGGCTGGCATATTTGTGATGGAGTCAAGGACCAGGCCCCTTTGGTTACAATAGATAAAGTCTCTCTTTACTGAGTAAATGATAGGAGTTGTATTGGGGCGCCAAAAGCAATATACCCAGACCACAAGCAGTAAAGTCCTATTGCCATAAACAAGCGGGCACCTTACTATCTTTCCAGGCACTTGTTTCTCAACTGTCTATAGATATCCGTTCTCTTTCTCTGAGGAGTAGTCTCTCAGTTCAGTTGCTTTTCTCTGGAAGCTTTTGAGTCACTGGAGCTCACACAGACATGTCCTTCGTCTAGGCCTGCTCAGATAAGACCTCTTAACCAGGGGGCGGGACCACCCCATCCCCAGGCAACTGCACTAAAAATTCTGCTAGTTTAACAATATGATACCCATAGATACATAACCATTTGAAATTGCAATGCACAAGCAAAAAAAAGAATACTTGAGTGTCTCATTAAGAAATCTTAACATTTAACTCTTTAGCAGTGATCCGCTGGGTCACTGCAATGAAGCCGGCTGTTACTTTTGTCTATGGTACAAATTCTGTAGAAAGCCTATGGGAGTTACTGCAAAGCGGATGTACATTCCTGTTTTATGTCATTATGTGCCAGCAAACACTGATGTAGCAGAGCTGAATAAAGGTTGTATTCAGACACAGCAGATTTGTTGCAGAAATGTCTTGCCTCCCTGCCTTAATGAGCATGTGTTAAAAAAGAGCATTGATTTAACATACAGCCACATATGCTTTGTGTGTTCACTTTAAGCCATCCCATCCTACCTACAGGATAAATAGGGAGATGTGACGAGTCCAGGGCTGCATTAGCTTCTGAATTAAATGCGTTGAAGCACTTTAGCTCCAGGCTGCCCCTTTGGTAAAACCAATCCTCCGCTCCGATTGGAATCGCTCTAGGAGGTAGAACCCACTCTAGATGCCCTTCTTATTAACTCTTCCCTGTCTCCCTCTAGGTACGTGCCATCCGGTTGTCATTTGTAGGTGAGATGGGCTGGGAACTGCATATGCCCAGGGAGGCCTGTGTGCCCGTATATCGAGCTGTCATGGAAGCTGGAGCCAAGTATGGAATGGGCAATGCCGGGTACAGAGCCATTGACTCCCTCAGCATTGAAAAAGGTAAGGCTTATGGTAACCAGAAGGTAAAACATAGAAAGGGGCTGAAAAGTACCAGGGTTTTTATGGCTGGGTGAGCGCTATGGTTTAATTACCATAATGAAAATTAAGCAAATTTGGAGAACATTGGGAAGCTTAGCATTTTTTAACAGTCCAGCTTTAGCAGGACACTGTTCTGCTTCAAAGTCTACCAGATCTGTCATCAGCAACTTGCTAACGGTTTCCCCGAAGATTTGTTTCCACTGCCCTCATTATAGACCATGCTAACTAAGCATGGAGTTACAATTTTAAAATTGTTAAGCGACCCTTGAAGGGAGTCTGTCACCCAATTTTCACCAATATAACTAACAGCAGTGCCCCATAGAAGATTACAGACACATCCCAGACATACCTGTGGGCACTTTGTACCTTTATTCCATGTCCAGGAAAAGCACTTTTATTCTGCTGAAAAACAGCTCCCAAGAGTCCAGCTGAAAGTGAAAGTAAAAACAGCTTTCACTCCTGACCCGATTTCTAACAGCTATATCTTCTGATATAGTGAATATAATGCTATGATAATGCCATGATTTGAGAGGTTGGGGTGCCAGCTTTCAAAGGAGGTCAGGTTCGTATTTCTAGTGGCTACCAATCCCAAGATATGAGTAGCTAAAGCAGTCCTCCCCTCTTCAGTCTGGTTTGCTTGGGGCACTTGCAGCAGCAGAGTCGGGCACTTGGGAGCTGTTGTCCAGCAAAATAAAAGTGCTTTTCCTGGACATGAAATAAAGGCACAAAGTGTACACAGGTATGTCTGTGATGTGACATGTAATACACACACACAGTGCACACAGGTATGTCTGGGATGTGACATGTAATACACACACAGTGCACACAGGTATGTCTGGGATGTGACATGTAATACAGACACACAGTACACACAGGTATGTCTGGGATGTGACATGTAATACAGACACACGGTGCACACAGGTATGTCTGGGATGTGACATGTATACAGACACAGCACACACAGTATGTCTGGGATGTAATATGTAATACACACACAGTGCACACAGGTATGTCTGGGATGTGACATGTAATACAGACCACACAGTGCACACAGGTATGTCTGGGATGTGACATGTAATACAGACACCACAGTGCACACAGGTATGTCTGGGATGTGACATGTAATACAGACACACAGTGCACACAGGTATGTCTGGGATGTGACATGTAATACACACACAGTGCACACAGGTATGTCTGGGATGTGACATGTAATACAGACACACAGTGCACACAGGTATGTCTGGGATGTGACATGTAATACAGGACACACAGTGCACACAGGTATGTCTGGGATGTGACATGTAATACAGACACACGGTGCACACAGGTATGTCTGGGATGTGACATTTGTAATACAGACACACAGTGCACACAGTATGTCTGGGATGTGACATGTAAATACAGACACAGTGCACACAGGTATGTCTGGGATGTGACATGTAATACAGACACACAGTGCACACAGTATGTCTGGGATGTGAATGTAATATAGGACACACAGTGCACACAGGTATATCTGGGATGTGACATGTAATACAGACCACACGGTGCACACAGGTATGTCTGGGATGTGACATGTAATATAGACACACAGTGCACACAGGTATGTCTGGGATGTGACATGTAATACAGACACACAGTGCACACAGGTATGTCTGGGATGTGACATGTAATACACACACACAGTGCACACAGGTATGTCTGGGATGTGACATTGTAATACAGACACACGGTGCAACACAGGTATGTCTGGGATGTGACATGTAATACACACACACGGTGCACACAGGTATGTCTGGGATGTGACATGTAATACACACACAGTGCACACAGGTATGTCTGGGAATGTGACATGTAATACAGACACACAGTGCACACAGGTATGTCTGGGATGTGACATGTAATACAGACACACAGTGCACACAGGTATGTCTGGGATGTGACATGTAATACACACACACAGTGCACACAGGTATGTCTGGGATTGTGACATGTAATACAGACACACAGTGCACACAGGTTATGTCTGGGATGTGACATGTAATACACACACACACAGTGCACACAGGTATGTCTGGGATGTGACATGTAATACACAGACACACAGTGCACACAGGTATGTCTGGGATGTGACATGTAATACAGACACACAGTGCACACAGGTATGTCTGGGATTGTGACATGTAATACAGACACACAGTGCACACAGGTATGTCTGGGATGTGACATGTAATACAGACACACAGTGCACACAGGTATGTCTGGGATGTGACATGTAATACAGACACACAGTGCACACAGGTATGTCTGGGATGTGACATGTAATACAGACACACAGTGCACACAGGTATGTCTGGGATGTGACATGTAATACACACACACAGTGCACACAGGTATGTCTGGGATGTGACATGTAATACAGACACACAGTGCACACAGTGCACACAGGTATGTCTGGGATGTGACATGTAATACACACACACAGTGCACACAGGTATGTCTGGGATGTGACATGTAATACACACACACAGTGCACACAGGTATGTCTGGGATGTGACATGTAATACACACACACGGTGCACACAGGTATGTCTGGGATGTGACATGTAATACACACACAGTGCACACAGGTATGTCTGGGATGTGTCTGCAATCTTCTGTGGGGCAGTGCTCTTAGATATATTGGTGAAAAACTGGTGACAGACTCTCTTTAAAAATTACTTCCGTGCCTGTATACCAAGTCTCTGCTTATTATGAATGGCACGTGGTAGCATAGGGCCCTTTAACAGATTTTGCACTTGGGCCATATATTTCCTTCATCACTTGATTTGGCAGCTCATGCAAGCTGCTTTGTTCTTCAGGGGGTGACCATAAGTGATACAGATGATCCAACGTGAGGCTGGAGAGGAAGATCAAGTGGTGGTGGTGGCATTGAGGGTGGTCATAGTCCTCATGGTGGCTAACCTTGCCCCGGCACGTCTTGTGTCTGATTGTGTGCTCTTGGTGCTAGATGAGTAGCGGGGTGCAGTTCTGGAATGGATGGCTATATCCTTCTCAGTAGTGTGGCAAGTGCCAGAAGCCGTATAACCCAAACCACATGCAGTAAAGTCTACAGGTTTAGGCATGCAATACCTTTCACTGAGCTTGTCCAAGCACTGTCCCTTTTGTAGTGGTCCTCAATCTTTTGTAAAAAAAAAGTCTCTTCTTCTCTTCCTCAGAGGTTTGGTTCTTAGCAAAGTTACTTTTCTGGCAGCTGTACACTCACAGGGATGGTGTCTCCCTGGAGAAGAATTCTTTTCTCCTGTTTTAGCTTGTCTGGCTTGTCTTACACTCCAGCAACTACATATAAGTTCTCTTTCTAGCCTGGGGCATAACTATGATTTATAAGGCCCCACAAAAAATTAAGATGGGGCCCTCCCCCACCTAGTGTAAGGAAATTAAAATAGCAGCATAAGTGGCAATAATTAAAGGTATGTATAATACAATCATATATCAGAAAACCCACATTATAGCATAAAGCCGCAATATTGTTATTCCCTACAAAAAGGCACAAGGTTCTTGAACCTTATAACCCCCCCTCCCCCCAACATCTGGGTCCCATGGCCAGTGATATGGCTATAGTTACACCCATGCTCTTGTCTTGGCATATTTTCTAGAATCTAACTAGCCAAGGGAAATGGGACTAGCTCACAACCCGACAACTATCACTAACACTAATTCCTACCCATACACAGCCTTTTGGAATACAGTGTCCACGGTGTAGTCACATTGGATTTTAACCAAAGGAAGTTCATACACATTGTACATTAAAGGGGTTTTCCAACATTTTTATACTGATGACCTTTCCTCTGGATAGGTCATCAGTATCTGATCGTCGGGGTCCGACACCGGGGACCCCCACCGATCAGCTGTTAGAGAAGGCACCGGCCGTCCTGTGCGTGCCGAGCCTTTCTCTCCTAGCCCAGTGACGACACGTTTATCTGTCACATGGCCTACGAGCAGCTCAGCCCCATAGAAGTCAATGGGGCTGAGTGCAATACCAAGCACAGCTGCTATACCATGTACAGCACTGTGTTTGGTAAGCTGCATGAACTAACAGCCGTGGCAGTGCCTTCTGAAACAGCTGATTGGCGGAGGTCCCGGGTGTCGGACCCTTAGTGATCAGATACCGATGACCTATCCTGAGGATAGTTACAAAATATTGGAAATTTCTTTTAACCCTTTAGCAGTTAACTGTTTGACAACTTTAGCAGTGAACCAGGGGCGTAGCTATAGGGAAAGCGGCTGCTTTGGGGACGGAGCTAAGAAAGGGCCCACCCAGGAGGAGGAGTAAAAGATTTTATAGACATGGGTCCCCTTCAGCAGTATTACACCATGACACTGTTGGAAATGGATGGAACGGCTTCTGGGTCTCGCCTGAGAGAGTGACCTTAACTAGCCAAAGGAGTGGGGGTTGCACAGGAGGAGGGGGTTGCTAAGGTGGGGGCCCCGTTCAAAAATCAGTTTCTGTCGTTTCTAGTTACGCCACTGCAGTGAGCCATTTGACAACTTTAACAGTGAACCGCTGGGTCACTGCATGTGATGGAGCGTATAATGTGAAAATCAGAATAAAAATATGATATATATACTGTGTATATATGTGTGTGCGTGTGTGTGTGTGTGTATGTATATATATTTATTAGCATTTCCTATTTTAGTTATGTTTTTTGTGCCATTAATATGCCCTTTGAATATACATCTGGGCAGCATACAAGAAATGAGAGCACTGGGTCCAAAATAAATCAGCTCAGCGATGTGGCGCATTGTCTGTAAGAAACCTTCACCTGGATTCTGCTGCAGAAATTGAATTATGTTATCTCCGCTGCCTCCTGACCGTGTTCACATAAAACATGCATGACTTTTAGCGAAGAAAAGCCAGCAAGAAATGGAAGAAGAAAAGTAACGTTTTCATCTCCTTAGACCTCCGCTAAGTGAACTGAATGTCGAGGTCTCATTAGAAATGAAAATATATTGACATTCGCAAATGGAGATAAATTGCCACATCTGAAAACGATTGTCTCCGCGTGATTAAGGTTTTTTTTTTTTCTTAATCTGTGACACGAGAAGCCGAAGGAATCTTCATTCTCTGGGAATAAAAAAAAAAAAAGAGCGGTAAGCGGAGGAATGACACTTTTATGTGAGATCACACGGGAGACACTTTACTGTCATTTAACAGATGTGTGGATTTAATGAGGATCCCCGAGCGGCTCCTGTGTCACGCTGAGACGGTCGTTACCAAGAGTCACGGATGTTGGAATAACTGGGGGCCTCTCAAAAGGCAGAAAAAAAATGATGACTATGGGGTTTAATGGAAAATTATGAACAATTGGCGCTAACCATTCATAAAGGGGTTAATTTTGGCAACATAGAAAAGACGGGTGAGTGTGAGAATCTGTTGAGATGTTGAGTTACAATAAACCAAAATCTATAGCCAAAAAGAGGAGTTTTCTGCACCCAATCTGCTCCCCTAGCTCATACCTCTGAACATTTGCATCCTATTTTGCGCTAAACTTTTAAGCCCTGCCCATGCCCAACTGGGAACGCCCACTTTTATTAAATAGTTGCATAAGCCCCACCCACTTAATGACGTGTCTCACATACCAATCTGACAAAAAAAACACAGGGCAATTCGGAGGTACACCCTAGCTCATTATCTAAATACCCAGGCCAGGATAGAGTAGCACCCTGGGCACATGCACATACTTATCAAAACCTTATCAACATTTCTTTGTATATTCAAGGTATTTAAGCCTTGCCCATGGGGGCACACCCCCCAAACCTGCCTGGTAAAACCCACTACTGGGCAGGGTTACATGAGGCCTAACCTGAATTTGCCAGGATTTTGGTATAATCCTGGCAAATATGTGACTACTTACAACTACGAATGATTTACCAACTATGCCCCCCTCGCCACAGAGAATGTTGGCATGGCAACAAAATTGATTTACATATCTACAATGGTGGCATTGGCCTGACTGCTTCCCCTTCCCTGCTTCAAGTCCTATGCCAGTAGGACTTCAAGCTAAACATCTGACAATTTGTTAGCCAGGGATAAATTCTCTATCAGCTATAGACTTTCAATGACGTAGTCAGGTAACCGTTCTGGAGCCTCCGGGCCACAGGGGCGTGCGTGAGTGAGTGTGGGTGGCCAGATGGGTGTAGTAGTTGTACTCATGTTCTCAAAGCTCCATGGGCCGGCGCACAGTGATGGAAAAGGCACACCAATTCTTCTCTTTAGGGCACACTCTGGTTCTCGAGATCCTCCTGCCTGACGCCAGTCGAAGTGCCCTTGATGTTGACATTTTTATGGTGCAAGGCAGGGTCCCTCTTGTTGTGACACCAGCACCTTGAGGTGCAAATGTAGAGTAGAAATAATGAGTCCAAACAATGCTTTACTGAAGATTCAAGTTCAGGTACATTAATCAAAGGTCAAGCATGCATGGTCCGGCAGATGTTCCACAAGCATAATTTCCACAGATTTTACAGTTCACAGAGCTGCGATTTGAGTTAACAGACATGGTTGTCTCTTTGGAGCACTTTTCCTGATACTCCACTTCTTCAGCTGACTTATACACACAAGCATCCAGACGCAGGGTGTATACTTTAAGTATTGCGATGCAACCACAGGGTGGTTATCCCTAACAGCAAGCAAACTATTCTGCTCCATTCTTTGAACATGTTGCTGTACTTACAGTACACTTCCACAAAATCCACCTTGGGATGTGGAGATTCTCGCAGTCAAAACTGTAATTTAATATGCTCAAGCATCTGAGGCTTCTCCTGAACACGGATGGCGAAGAGACAGGTTATCTTAGGGTGACCAGACGTCCTCTTTTCCCCGGACATGTCCTACTTTTGAGCCTTAAAAAAATGTCCTGGGGGAATTTCAAAATTGTCCGGGATTTTGTTTGACTGCCTCAAACTGTTTGAGTCAAACATAATACATGTAACATGTATTATGTTTAACTCAAACAGTTTGAGGCAGTGGAATAAAATCATTTTAACAGTTAAAATGGCCTTTAGGGGTTAAAAATAATAAAAAAAACCTCACCTTTTCCACTTGTTCGCGCAGCCGGTGTCTTCTTTCTTCTTTCCCCTTGCAGGACCTGAAAAAGGACCTTCGGTGACGTCACCAAAGGTCCTTTTGCAGGTTCTGCAAGGGGAAAGAAGACACCGGCTGCGAAAACAAGTGGAAAAGGTGAGGTTTTTTTTTAATTATTTTTAACCCCTAAAGGCCATTTTAACTATTATTCCCCCCTTCCCCCTCAAAAAAAGGTGTCCTCCTTTTCAGAAACCCAAATCTGGTCACCCTAGATTATCTCTACTGGACTTTCACTACACCTCTCTGTTACATCTGGCCTGCTTTGGTAGTTGTTTTTTGCCTTTTCATTCCTCTTTGTAGCTGGTAACTTGATCCAGGGGTGGCTAAAGTGTCAGCTCTTTGCATAAGCTCCTCTCATTTCGTTGTCTAGGCGCAGACCAACTTACACTATGCTGACTCACTCCTAGTGGTCAGTGGATACGACCTGTTAGCACAAATCAGCAATTACAGAAATACACAGTAAATTGCATACATGACAAGATAAATGCATTTTTGTACTTTGCAGTACAATGCGACTCTTGGAGCAGGATGCTGCACTTCTTTAGAAACCAGTATGAGCTCCAGGTTGCAGAGAATGGACAACGAGGCTTAAAGGGTGGTTCCTCATAAAGGGCAGGGCAGGTGCAGAGAGGAGTATGTCATGTAACATCTGCATGCAGCGTCCACACGCATTGTTTCTCTTGGCGGTAATGGGTCATAGACGCCCAAATAATGGTCCAATAGAGTCCAAAAGATAAGGAGCGCTTGACCGAGGGCCGAGGACTATGTTCAGGATGTATATGGGATTATATGTCTTGTGTAATACTCGGCTCTGCCATTTATTGCAGCAGTGCCCATGCTCTTACCTATATTCCTTTCTAGGCTATAGGCACTGGCATGCTGACCTACGCCCGGATGATACCCCCCTGGAGGCCGGCCTGGGCTTCACTTGCAAACTCAAATCCAGCATCCCATTCCTAGGACGTGAAGCCCTGGAGAAGCAGAAGTCCGAGGGGCTCCATAGACGTCTGGTGGGATTTACTATCAATGAGTGAGTGTTGAGTCCATCCCCTGAAATACTGTGTGCTGCAATCATCTATAGCCTCCATGTGCCCCTGTTTTCTTCCATTGGCCTATCCGCAGTAATGCAATGACATTATTTTACAGGCTACTACCTCCTACAAGATCTCCTGAAATATTCTGTGCTGCTCTGTGCACTTCTCCTTTCATCTAATATTAATCCGGCTGTGGAGAGATTGAGAGCAGTTCAATAAGGATTCAGTGTTTAGGGTTGCCTTGGCTACTTTCTTCCAGGACCAGCACCACCCCATGTTAATGGGTTGTGCATGGTATTGCAGCTCTACTCTATTGACGTGAATGTGGCTGAGCTGCAATACCACATACAACCTGTGTGCAGGTGTGGCGCTGTTTCTGTAAGAAAGCAGTCATCTTTCATATCCTGACAATCCTTTTTAAATTCATACATGCAATTTCTTATTTTTTATGTTTTTTTTTTCCAGGAAGGTACCTCTATTTGGGCTGGAAGCCGTTTGGAGGAATGGAGTAGCTGTTGGTCACATCCGGAGGTCTGACTTTGGATTTGCAATTAATAAAACCATTGCATATGGATACATCCGAAATCCTGATGGTGGTCCGGTAAGTATGACATTGATGGACCAAATCTTCTACCAGTTGGAAATCCAAAGTGAAAATTGGGGTAGCTATGGGGCCCTTGGAAAGAAGGGGCCCAGTCCTGGTTGGTTCTGTCTCCTTTCATGATGGGTGATGAGAACCTATGCAGAAGTAAATTTATTGTTATCAAGAAAGGGGAAAGGGGGAAATTGGTCAAAGGAGCCATGGTGGCAAACCGAGCACCAAAATTGGGGCCCATTATAATCCTTGTTTTGGGGCTCTTCCTCTTCTACTATGCTGACAGGCGTTTGGTATGGAATTATCAGGGCATGGCAGACTAGTAACGTTGGTCTCCGATCATTTACTCTCTCAGATGCCTCAGTCAATAGCAACTGCAACATCTAAGGTGTTTGCCAGAGGGAGGGGACTCTGTGTCAGCTCATCATGGCCCCTGTCCCATGATTTTGGAAGGCTGATGCTTTCTGATGACATGTCTGCCATCTTTATCTACATAATAGGCTGCCTGTCAGTGTAACACTGACAGGCAATCGTGCTTTAAAATATTACTCCTGGGAGGGGGGAGGGGGATAAAAAAAAAAAGAACAATAAAGTCTAATAAAGTTTTATTAAAAAATTAAAGCTGCAATTCTAACGACCCATAGAATTATGTTGAAAATCTCAAAAAACAATGGTGGAATTCTGAGTATTTTTGCATTAACCAATTCCTCCCAAACACCTCCCCTCCAAATAAAAAACCTAAAATTCATAAATTATATGTGCCCCAAAATAATACCAATAAAACCTCTTCAACCAGCCCTGCTAAAAAAACAAAACCAAGTCATCTTATGGCTATATTGATAGAACAATAAAACAGTTATGGCTTGGAATGAGTCAATGAAAAAAAAAACTTATTTTGGTGTATTAAAGGGGTTGTCTGGTATTGAGATATTGATGGTCTAGCCTCAGAATAGGTGATGGGTGATGTCAGCTGCAGCTCATTTTTCTTTTCTGAAAAGAAAACACTATGCACCATATGCCGAAACAAGTCATCATATGGTTATATTGATAGAAAAATAGAAAAAGTTATGGCTTGAAATGCGTCAGTGAAAAAAAACTGAAGAAAAATTTGCCTGGTCTGTCTTAAATTTTGATGGTGATAGCCTAGCCTCAGCATAGTTGATGTCAGCTGCAGCTCATTTTTGTCGACCCCCCCCCCCCCCCAAAAAAAAAAAACAACAAAAAACACTATGTGCCGTATGTCGAACCACTATTTAAATCCCCTATTTTTAGTCCTGTGGAGGGAAGGAGCAGTGATTGGTGCAAGGAGGGAGACTCGGAGATGCTGATGTGAGAGGTGGAAGTATCCAAATATCACTTGTCAGTCCCCAGAGGTGCGTCATTACCACCGGAGTAAAAATAAGCTCTAATGGAGTGATTTTCCTGTCACCTCGTGTAACACTTCATAGCTGTTTATTAAACTGAGTCTAATGCAAGGTTAAAGGGGTATACCCACAATGAAGATGGTGTCTTATTAAGTGGCATCTAAGGCTAGGTGTCTAAGGCGGTAGTGTTGCAATTCTGCAATTTATCATGGTTTCTCAGCAAGGACTGTAGGGTATACAGGCTGCACTGAGGATAACTCGTGATTAGGGGTAAAGTTGTTTTTCACAATGGAATGGGGTATCTTTTCCGGACCAGGATTTGTGCCAAAAAGATATCAGAGGCACAGGGTCAGAAAAAAAGAGGGAGCAAAGGACCAAACAGTAGGCATGCAAGAGTTTCCACAAAAAAATGTAAAGAATTGGGCTTTATTCTGATGCAACCCTGTAAAAATAAATTATTCACTTTTGCACTTCTTACATTGGCCACCAGAGGTCCACACACTATGCTTTACTCTAGAGCAGGGGTCCCCAAACTTTTTACACAGGGGGCCAGTTCACTGTCCCTCAGACCGTTGGAGGGCTGGACTATACAAAAAACTATGAACAAATCCCTATGCACACTGCACATATCTTATTTTAAAGTAAAAAAACAAACATTGTGCCCCCATCAGACCTCAGATCAGCCCATTGTTCCCCCATCATACCTCAGATCAGCCCATCGTGCCCCCATCAGACCTCAGATCAGCCTATTGTTCCCCCATCAGACCTCAGATCAGCCCATTGTTCCCCCATCAGACCTCAGATCAGCCCATCGTGCCCCCATCAGACCTCAGATCAGCCTATTGTTCCCCCATCAGACCTCAGATCAGCCCATTGCTTCCCCCATCAGACCTCAGATCAGCCCATCGTGCCCCCATCAGACCTCACATCAGCCCACTGTGCTCCCATCAGACCTCACATCAGCCCACTGTGCCCCCATCAGACTTTAGATCAGCCCATTGTTCCCCCATCAGGCCTCATAGTACCACCTTGGTAGTGGCATAGCTGTGGGAGATAGTAGTCGTGTATAGGCCCTGATACCTGAAGTTATCCGAAAACGTATCTGCCACATATCAAGACACTGGCATTATAAATAGCACATGGTCGGTGGGGTTCCTGTTGCATATTTTCCTTGGGGCCTAACGCTTCATTCACACTACCGTATGTATTCCGTGTCCGTATAAAAACGGAACGGAAGACATACGGAAAGTCTTCCGTAGTGTTCCGTAATTTTGCGGACCCATTGACTTTAATGGGGCTACGGACGTGTTTTGCGGCCAAGTATAGGACATGTTTCCTTTTTTTTGCAGGAGAACTTCCGTTATATACGGATGCGGAATGCACACGGTGTGCATTCCGCATTTTTTTTCTCCTATGGAAAAATGAATGGGTCCGTATGGTTCCGCATCTTATCCGCAAAAATGCGGATAAGATACGGAAATGAACATACGGTAGTGTGAATGAAGCCTAAGAGCTTCAAGTTATGCCTCTGAGGCCTGGTAATATACCTGAACCCAGGGTTGGCCTGGTACAACAGAAGACTAGGGTGTCTTCTTCAGACTCTTATGGAGCAATAGGATCAAATCCCAGCCTGGTCCATGAGGTTCCGCAATCAATCCTTCTTCAATGAGGCTTAAAGTTTTAATTTCTGTGGTGGCCTAGTGTAGACCAGTCCTCAGGGGCTGAGTCCATCAAGAAAGATCTTTGACCACTGCTCGAGCAGAACATCAGACCATAGTTCTCAGCAGCTTAGATGTTTATTTGTCTTCTGTGAGTCACTCTTTGACTTTCCTTGACCCTTTGGGATTTAACGATCATAAGTGGTTGACCATGGTCTTCATAAGACCTGGCCACCATTAATATGATGGTGTATAGTTCATCATATAAATTGGTCCGAGTGTATCGATCACTCTATTGGTCTTGAAAGCTTTGCTAAGACAACGACTCTCCCCAATTACACACAAATACTCATTAAGGAAAGGGGCGCAAACAATACCATTCATCTTCCTGATGTTCTTAGAACCCATCACACACAATTCTGTCACTTATCAGTCAAATTAATCCGCCACCCTAGGAAGACACGGCACATCTCATTCCATACCAGCTGTTTTATGTCCCGTTCATTAGCTAACGAGCTCTTTTACAGCCCAGATCCAGCTGGCGCGGCCCTCTGGAGAACGTTATAAGTTGATGTTGGTTCACTGGTTGTTCAGTCTCATAAAACGTGGTCAGATAATCAAGACCTGGGGGTGACGGGCTCAGCGCTGAGGAGCGGCTTGTGTGCCAGGATATTAATCTACCTATAAAGCTGAGGTAACTGCACGTTCTGCAAATGTCGCTCTCATTAAATCTAGCAGAAAAAATAAACATTTAAGGAGCAGGAACGTGAAGCTGTCACATCAGATCAGGCTGCACTGCGACAGAAACTACTCTGTGTGGTGGAACCCGAATCTGGTCACTCTTACGTGCAATTTACCAGTGAAACGAGACGTTCCTAAGCAGAGACATACTTGGGGTTAAACGATATGGGCCCGTTAGTTGCCTCCTAACTGAAGGGGCCCCACAGCTAACCCGGGGCCCAGGGTATGTCACCTCCTATAGTGGCATTATTTGAACACTGAAGAATGCTATATTATTTTAGCACTAATATGGTGATTTTAATTGAGCGCTATATAGTGGTTTTATTTGGGTCTGTATGGAAGTATTCTTCAAACACTGTATGTTGCTAATATATGAGCACGGTACAGTGCTATTATTTGAGTACTGCATAGAACTAAAATAACAGAGCTGTGCATGATGCTATCATTTGAGCACTGTATGGTGCTATTTTTCGAGCACAGCATAGTGCTATTATTTGAACACTGTACGGTGCTATTATTTGAGCATGTGTACTGTGCTATTATTTGAGCACTGTATGGCCCTATTCTTCAAGCACTACAGGGTGCTATAATTTGAGCACTATAGGGTGCTATTATTTGAGCACTGTGTACGGTGCTATTACGGTATTTGAGCACTGTATGGTCCTATTCTTCAAGCACTACAGGATGCTATTATTTGAGCACTACAGGGTGCTATTATTTGAGCACTATATGGTGCTATTATTTGAGCACTACAGGGTGCTATTATTTGAGCCCTTCAGTGTTATTATTTGAGCACTATAGGGTGCTATTATTTGAGCACTTTGTACGGTGCTATTACGGTATTTGAACACTGTATGGTCCTATTCCTCAAGCACTACAGGGTGCTATTATTTGAGCACTTCAGTGTTATTATTTGAGCACTATAGGGTGCTATTATTTGAGCACTTCAGTGTTATTATTTGAGCACTATAGGGTGCTATTATTTGAGCACTTTGTACGGTGCTATTACGGTATTTGAACACTGTATGGTCCTATTCCTCAAGCACTACAGGGTGCTATTATTTGAGCACTTCAGTGTTATTATTTGAGCACTATAGGGTGCTATTATTTGAGCACTTCAGTGTTATTATTTGAGCACTATAGGGTGCTATTATTTGAGCACAGTGAGAATTTCACAGTGTTATTTCTTGAGCACTGTACAGTGCTGTTATTTGGGGACTATATGGTGCTATTTTTTGTTATTGGTGGTATTATTTGAGCACTGTATGGTGGTAACTGTATTGTGTGGCACTGTACAGCATATTATATTTTGCACTATGTATTGTGCACTGTGTTTTTATAGGTAACTGTATAAAACTAGCAGTGTATGGCACTGTCTTTTGGGCACTATACTGCATGGTGCCTATAATTAGGCACTGTGTGGCATGGTTACAATCTGTGATTGTAAAAGTGCTGCACAGGGCACCATCTAACATAGGACTGTTCTGTTTCTATGTCAATGTGGGTTATAATTTATTAAATTAACCTTTTTATAACAAAATCACATCTCAATTAAATTTATTTTAACAAAAATCTGATTAATAGAGATGGAGAAAAGCCTGTTTTCACTGCTCTTCTCTTTATTCGATTTATGGTAGGATCAGCCTATCTGATGTGTATGGAGGTACCCTAACATATACCCAGACAGCCAATGTAGGGGGAGATAAAGATTGGGCAGTTGGATTTCAACTGCCTGATCATTTTCGTCTTGGGACAATAAGTCTTCCTAGAGAGGAGTCTGACAGCTGTTTTCTACCCTCTCCAATTCATAACACGTATGCTCGGCTGAACGAGAGTCCGATATTTATCTGATGTATCTGACCTAAGTAATCTGAGACTGACTAGTTTCTAGGGAGGTGCTGCCTGACTACCTTTTATAACTAGGCAGCATATTCCAGGAAACTAGTCTCAAATGACTAAAGATGTTCAGCTGAATGTTGGATTTGGCACTTTGCTGCCAGCATGTTTTTCTCGTATTTGGTTTCCTCAGTTAGGTCCTGACATTATGTATTTCAATCTGCCTTATTAATCAGATTTTTGCTGCCAGGATGGTTTTCTCTTATTTGGTTTTATCAGTTAGGTTCTGACATTTTGTATTTCTGTCTGCCTTATTAATCAGATTTTTTATGCCAGGGTGGTTTTCTTGTATTTGGTTTCATCAGTTAGGTCCTGACATTCTGTATTTCAATCTGCCTTATTAATCAGATTTTTGCTGCCAGGATGGTTTTCTCTTATTTGGTTTTATCAGTTAGGTTCTGACATTTTGTATTTCTGTCTGCCTTATTAATCAGATTTTTTATGCCAGGGTGGTTTTCTTGTATTTGGTTTCATCAGTTAGGTCCTGACATTCTGTATTTCAATCTGCCTTATTAATCAGATTTTTGCTGCCAGGATGGTTTTCTCTTATTTGGTTTTATCAGTTAGGTTCTGACATTTTGTATTTCTGTCTGCCTTATTAATCAGATTTTTTATGCCAGGGTGGTTTTCTTGTATTTGGTTTCATCAGTTAGGTCCTGACATTCTGTATTTCAGTGTGCCGTATTAATCAGATTTTTTGCTGCCAGGATGGTTTTCTCGTATTTCGTTTAATCAGTTAGGTCCTGACATTCTGTATTTCAGTCTGCTTTATTAATCAGATTTTTGCTGCCAGGGTGGTTTTTCGTATTTTGTTTCATCAGTTAGGTCCTGACATTCTGTATTTCAGTCTGCCGTATTAATCAGATTTTTCTAAAATGAAATGTACTTGTGTAAGTGTATGCCTCATTGATGGAGACTTCTGAACTTTATCTTCTTCCTGCAGGTCACCCTGGATTTTGTTAACAGTGGAGAATACAGCTTGGAGAGGATGGGGGTGACGTACTCTGCAGAAGCCCACCTCAAGTCCCCATTTGACCCCAACAATAATCGGGTGAAGGGGATATACTGAACTGGTCCCGGTGACACAACTACATCATGAGCGCCACTAGAAGCTTCCTTTGGTATTCAGAAGAGCCACTGGGGTTCAATCATGCATCATTGCCTGGAGAACTTGTATCCATTGTTGATTGATATCACTACGGTCCATTTTTGATTTACTGATCAAGATGCCACCTTAGCAGAAAGGACTGAACACAACATACTTTACCCATAAAGCCATGTACTGTATTAGCTGGATTGATCATGTACCTGAAATAACAAGAGTTGATAAGTCCTTTAGACCCTTCTTTTCAGCAGTGATCACAATGGAAGCAACCATGATGTAGCATGGACGAAATGAAGGTCCATGATTACTATTGTGAATGGTCAGGGAAGTTCTAATGCTGCTCCACACCAACACATAAGATGGAGTAATGAGGTTTCATCGATTGCCACCCCTCTGCATTATAACTAATGGTATGGTCCAGCAGTCCAGCCTTCAACAAACATACATGAGAGGCACGGTGTGAAAGTGTCTTCAAGGAAGACCTGGTTGTCAGCCATTTGCATCCCTCAAGGCTGTGAAATGGGATGTTGAACACCCAGTTCTCGAATTTGCTTTTCCCAAAATGTCTATCTATCCTCAGGATAGGTCATCAATATCAGATTGGTTGAGGCCTATTCCTTTGCCTGTGATGTCACCTCCGTTGGTTGTGTCACGTGACATTTCTGCAGCTTGGTCCCATTCAAGTAAATGGGATTGAGATGCAATACCAAGCGTGGCCACTATACAAGGTATGGCGCCGTGCTTAGTATGCTACAAAGACATCACATTACCCGCCAACAGCAGAGGTGCCTGGAGTCGGACCCCCACCAATCCTGAGGATAGGTCATCAGCATTTAACCCCTTTAAAGGGGACTTACAGAAGGATATTGTTGCTGTTTCCCAAAAACTGGTCAGAGCTACAATACCGCATAAAAACTGAGGAGAGGTGTGGCGCTGTTTCTGAAACGAAGAAGCCAAGTTTTGTACAACCCCTTTAAATCCGACATGAAATAAGTATATCACACAGGACACGACGTACGGCCAAATTATGGCGACAAAGAAGAACATTTTTTTTTTAAACCGTCAGCAACTCTTCCAGCGATAACTATATAGCGGCACTTTTTTCTATTAGAGGAGTGACGCGGTTGAGCACACAATGGCGCTCTGCCGCTTTGTTCATGCTCTGCGGGGGTTGTTGGGTGTTTGAGAATCGTGACTGCTCTATGATTATGACAGTGAGGGAGCGTTACCAGTGTCAAGCTGTCTCATTGTGAGCGCTGACGGCAGGAAAACTCTACCTGACAATAGCACCAAAATTGTAAGGAGAGGAGCCGGAGTCCCCCCAGCACCCTGCAGAGGACTTGGCTGTAACTCAGGCCTCATCGCATATATGGTCTTCTTCTGTAGCTGGCTATGTCATAGGGTTTTCCCTTAAAATATTAATATCCCAAATCCTTGACAGTCCCCACAGCAAAAAAAAAGCCATTTTTTTTTTACAATTCTGACAATCAATATGGCCACCATTGGGGTCATTTCCCCGGGTCTTTAAGGGTCCTGAATAGTAAATCTGTTGGATTACACAGCCAGGGGTGCACCACCAATGAGGCCAGGTGAGGTGATCGTCTCAGGCAGCACCAGGTAGGGGCAAGAGGGGGGCAGCAGAGGGGCCATGGGGAGTGAGCGCTATCCTTGTGGCAAAGGGGTTAGGTTAAGAAATTGGAGGGGGGGGGGGGGGTTCGCTTCAGTTTTCTCCTCAGGCAGCAGAAAGGCTAGGTGCACCCCTGTACACAGCAATACATGTTCCACTCTACATCTACTAATGGCCACCATTAAAGGGGATGTCCTATTAGGACACATGGACGTGGATGTGTGGAAAGGAGCTTGAGGGCTCCCCACAGTGGATTGATTAGGTGGCTCCACTCTGAAGAGTGGTTGTCCAGTTAGGTGGTCCTAAAGGTCGTCATTTAGCTTTCCAAAGAGCATATATATCGGCACTATTATGTAGTATTAAAGGGGTTGTCCATAATTAGACAATATGACTGCCTTGTTCTAGAAACAGAACCACACCTGTCTGCAGGTTTTGTCTAGTAGTATTGCATTTCAGCCTCATCAAAGTAAATGAGACTTCCCTGCAATACCATACACAGCCTGTGGACAGGGGGAGCGCTGTTTCTAGAAGAAAGCAGCCTTATTTTCTTATCAAGGACAACCCCTTTAAAGGGCATCTGTCAGCAGTTTTTTACCTAAGACACTGGCTAACCTGTTACATGTGCACTTGGCAGCTGAAGGCATCTGTGTTAGTCCCATGTTCATATGTGCCCGCATTGCTGAGAAAAAGGATGTTTATTATATGCAAATGAGCCTCTAGGAGCCACGGGGGCGTTGCCATTACTCTACAGGCTCTTCTCTCTGCAACTCCCCCGTCCTGTGCACTTTGACTGCTCCAGGCAATGAAAACATAATGATAGCTGGCCCTGTCAATCAAAGTGGAGAGGACGCGGCAGATGCAGAGAGAGCAGAGCCTCTAGGAGTAACAGTAACGCCCCCATTGCTCCTAGAGACACATTTGCATATATTAAAACTTCATTTTTGCTGACAGATGCCCTTTAACTGCACTGTCCTTTTCTATTCCAGTAGTAGCAGTTCTGTCTGCTCTGTGGTCCTATTTGTGAAGCAGGAAGCTCAGGATGAACAAGGTTTTAGTGCCTATAATGCACGGTGATGGCAGGAAGTGAATGTTCTCGGTAAGAGGAATATATTACCCTCCGTGGGCGTCGTGGCATCTGTCCCTGCGGTCTATGGGGGCTCCTGGAATAGCTTCTTAAAGGTGAAGAGGTTGTTTGCTCGCTGACAAGTGAAGGCCAGAGCCGGGCGTCACCCTGGCATTATGTAAGCTCCCGGTTTTTGCACAGTTTAACCTTTCCAAGATTCATTAGCCGTTCAGTGAAGTCCCTGGAGGGCATTACCCGGCGCTGGCACCAGCTGGCTGCCGCTTCATATTCATGTATGAGATAAACTTCCAAACAGAAATATGGAGATTGCTTTTCACTTACTCCGGGCAAAAGCCGTACAGACTTCACTGAACTTCTCCTTTTCTTTCGAGACAACTAAGCGGAACGTTCCCGCTCCTGACTCTACCTGTTCATTACCCCCGATTAATGCGTCCTGACAAGGGTGCCCGTATCTCCACTGTGATTACAGCCCCTCGGGAGGGTTCGGTTAGGAGGCAAGGCTCCTTGGAGGAGTAAAGTGCTGCTGAAATGGGCGCTGTTGGGAAACAAAATGGTTCTCCGAGACCAGGAACCCATGGTTTAACTTGTCACAAACATTTGGGCTGAGCTTCTATCGCCCCCCTGCTGAGGTCCCCACTGGACCAGAAGTGTCACCTGCTGTCTACACGCCAATCCATGGCCTCCGAAGTGACCACAGTTTAGGGTTGGCACCTTTCCCAACAAAAAATACCAACCAAGTCAAGCCACACCCAAAGGGGGTGTGGTTGTGAGGGGTGGAGCTTATAACTGGGTGTTAAGTCGCTGTGTCATAATGTGACTTCCAGTATTAATAGCGCCCCCATTAGTGCCCCCCCCAGTGATAGTAATGCCTCCGTTATGGATAATGCCATTAGTGCCCCCCAGAATTGATTAATGCCTCCAATAGTGCCCCCAAAATTAATAATGCCCCCATTAATGCCACAGCATCCTCTAGTGGGCCCCAGCTCTGACAATAAAGGACCTCTAGTAATACAGGGCCCTTAAAGGGATTCTCCAGGAATTAAGAAAATGAAAATACGTAAATATTACTTTATTATGAATATATTCACAAATACCTTTCATTAGTTATAATGGCTCGTTTTGTTTGGGGAGCAATTATTAGGAGAAATAAAATGGCTGCCGTCCTGTTAGTACACACAGAACCTGTCCTAATCACACAGCAGGACAAGTTACTTCACAACACTGAGGTAAAGAGCTGCCTCATCCTCCTCTCTGCTTGTCAGGGATTATGATCCTGAATACAGATGATAAGATCTTCAGCTGAATCTCTGAAGGAAGGAGTCCATGACGAGAAATGAAGTACAGAGAGGATGTGGCTGTGTCCTGCTGTGTGATTAGGACAGGTTCTGTGTGTACTAGTAGGACGACGGCCATTTTATTTCACCTAATGATTGCTCGCCAGACAAAACGAGCCATTATAACTAATGAAAGGTATTTGGGAATATATTTATAATAAATTAATATTTATGTATTTTCATTTTTAAAATTCCCGGAGAACCTCTTCAAGGTCTGGACCCTCAGATAATTTCCCAAGGGACTTCAGTCCGTCACTGGTGACAACATGCATGTAGATGGCATATCACTTCGAGTCCAAGTCCTGTCCGACCCACCATTTCTGACCATGGGTCCCCAGTCTTGGAGAACGCCTTTAAGTATATGTTTATACAAGGATTTTCCTCGGCGTATACAGATTTTTTTAACAAAAAATTTCTGTGAAGGAAACTACATATAATCTGACCCACGGTGCGGACCGTAAAACCGTAGCTGATCATTTGTTATTCTATTGATGTAAATTTGACTCCTGTATGTATGAGTCCGGTGGGCGGTCCTACAACAAAGAAGGCTGTCAGTCATTGAGTAAGAGCGCCCACTGGAGGAGTCCAATTTACATCAATACAAATCTATTCATCAATCTGCTCAGCTCCTCCTGCTCTAAATCATGAACTGAAGTAGCCATCTCACACGTACGTAGATAAGAAACAACCGGACTACAATGCAATTTTTCCCCCCCCAAAAAAAACCTTGGTTTATTTCTTTTCTTGTGGTTGACAAATACATTACTTGCAGTTCCACTGTACACCACAGCAGTAGCAAGCCCTTTCCATTGATATCAATGCAACAGCGCCCCCACCTCTAACTTAATCTAAAGCCTATCCATCTCAAAAGACTAATATTTAAGATATTATATATTAGGAATGAAGGAGCGTACTGCAATGGCCACATTATTCTTAGATGCAGCTGAAAAATGCCTACAACTTGACCTATGTTAAAAGCTTGTAGGTACTTCTCCTTTAAATGGCAAAAATCACTAATTCTATCACTAAGTGGCACTACGTTATCGCTATATAGCTGAAGCTTAAATTCGGATATATACATTCAAAAGTTTTCTGCCCCTCTGTCCAAAAATATATTTTGCTTTCTCATGAAAATACTTTATGTTGGCATCTTATAAGCCGGTATGAGCGGTGACTTGGCACTCGGCGTCACCCATAGTTGGCGATGTGTTGTCCTGGACTGTTAGCCGCAAAAGCTTTATCATACACAAAGAAATTTTTTTACAGAATTTTGCAGCCTCCAATGTCCTCAATAATGTCCCAAATTCTTTATATTCACAAAAGCTGGTCCTGCAGAGATGGAGTCCTCTTGGCGTTGGCACATTGCGGGTGTTGGTGCCAAGGCTTGTTTAATCTCCGGTAACGGCTGCATCTCCCAATCACCCTGAAAGATATGTATTGTGCAATATAAAAAGTGCAGCCCCTGGTACACAACGTAAGTATATGAAGTACATGCACCCCGTATCTAACAATACCCAAGGCCCCATGAGGAGGCTGAGTGGCCCTTTGGAGGGGGGCCCATCTTGATTGGCAGGGAAACAATGGGGTGGGAAACTGGCACAAAAATCATGGCAGAAACAAACAGTGGATCTGCAAAATGCGGGCGTGGCCCGTGCGCCTTAGGCTACATTCACACGTCTGTGGAGCACGGTCCGGGACGGACCATGAAAACCCGGACCGTGCTCCTTCTGAGGGCGGGAGCGCACGGCGTCATTGTTTGCTATGACGCCGTGCGCTTCCTGAGGCTGCCGCTGTACAGTGATACATTGTACATACTCGTATATAGTGTATCACTGTACAGCAGCGGCCTCAGGAAGCGCACGTCGTCATAGCAACCAATGACGCCGTGCGCTCCCGCCCTCAGAAGGAGCGCGGTCCGGGTTTTCACGGACGTCTGAATGTAACCTTATGCATTCTTTTTGCGGACCCCTTGGCTTCAGTGGGCCCATTCTTTTTGCAGAGCGGACATACGGATGCAGGAAGCACTTTCCGCATTCGTATGTCCGTTCCGTAAAGTGGTAGAACATGTCCTGTATTGGGCTGTAAAATGCGGACCACGGAGACATTGAAGTCAATAGGTCCGCAAAAAGAGCGGATGCAACACGTATAGGATCCACATTTTGCGGGTCCACATTTTACGGATGCGCAGTTTGAGGAAGGCAAAATAAATACGGTCGCGTGCATGGGGCATTTTCGTGTGGTTTTCACTGCCGAACGTGTTGCTTTCACCACTTGTCGTGGATTTGCCCCAGAGCTTACCCTTTCCACCAGAAATCCGCGCAAACAATTGACACGCTGCGGATTTCCGTACGTGAGATTTTGAAAACGTACTTAAGCTGGAACTCTATTATGCGTATACCCTAAATATAGTACCCAAAAATGTGAGCAAATCATCTACGACTTGACTACTTTATGGCGCCACGTGGTGCGATGGATTTTGTACCAGTTTGACAGAAAAACGGAAAATGAGTCTCTTATATTGCTGGCAAAGTCGCATGTGACTTGAGACCAAGTTGGGATTTTTTTATGTGGTGATGAGACTAAATTTGCCCCTGTGCCTTGTGAGGATCCCGCTCGACCTTCGCCATGACGCCCCCTGAATGCCACTGCCAGCGCCCACTGAAATATCTAGATTTCTTCAGGGTCGTTCACCCGGTTCGCTCCCCGCAGCTACTTTTCAATAGTCCTTTATTTTTCTTTCTTCCTTCTGCTCCATGCGGCACGAAATCTGTCATTCAGTTTCCTACAAACACCTTCCCACAGAGCGGAGAGAAAGAGCCGAGATATAAAATACCTTTTCTATAAAAAAAAAACGAAGGAGCGAGTGCTGAGAGATTCCGCCCCCTCCTCGGAGCGAGCGGCGGGGGGGCTCGTGTTTATTCCATCTCACTAGCAGCGTGGGTGAGCCTCGCATTAGTAGTGTTTATCCCAAAAAGATTACTTGTTCCTTCCCCGTGGGAAAACACTTCACCCGTTCAGATGGAAAACAAAGCCGTATTCACAGGCGAAGTGCGGTATAGGACTGCGCCGCGTACAGATTAGGGAATTATAGGTTTCTGTGTCTCGTGGTCTATAAAACGAGGGGTTGTAAGAGCCCGATGCCTCCATACCTCTATAAATATATATATCATTTGTATTCTTCTGCGCTCTTTAAGAAACGCGTGGGACGTAAGGAACGGTTACAATAACCAGAGGATCGGGGCAGAGAAAAATTGACTAAATGTGCACTTGAACTTGAATGCACTATGAAGATTGGCCTCCCTTCTTCCCACAATGAGGTTTTTAAGCTTCATTATATGTGAGGCATTAAAGGGCACCTCTCAGCAGGAGAAATCCTTTTAAACCCAACATATTGTCTGGCAGGGTTGATCCTGCTGATTAAAACGATACTTGTCTTGTGAAAATCGGCTGCAGCGTTCCCAAGAAAAAAAAGATTTTTTATTGTACATACGAATGAGGGCATCAGAGCACTAAGGGGTGTGGCCAGCTGTGAAAATCTCTGGCCACGCCCCTCAGAGCACTGAAGCTCTCATATGGATTACGAAAAAAACTTTTGTTTTCTCAGGAACGCCACAACCGATTTTCATAAGACAGGTATTGTTTTAATCCTCAAGATCAACCCTACCGCATGGCCGGTTTAATAGGGTTGATGGGTGCCCTTTAAGCTGCAGCTTCAGAGGAGTAACTATAGGGAGTGTAGAGGTTGCAGCAGCACATTGGTACTGGTCCTTTGCAACATAAGAGCACTTCACTTAGGCGGCCCCGTGACAGACTTTGCATTGGGGCCCAGAAGCTTCAAGCATGCCTCGTCATTGAATTTAGTTATAAAGTAAATGCACGTCTATGATAGTGGGAGAGGGGTCTCAAAAAGTGACATAATGAGCATTAAAACAATGGAGTCATCAGACTCTGTAAAGGCAATGCCTTGAATCCCCTCCCCTGAGGAACAGCTCAGCCTGAATTATGTGATGTCACTATTATGTACCATAGTCCACTTCTACTGGAGCACAACTGTCATGTGACTGGGGTATTGGGTCCCTTAGGGTCACTGTGAAGTGGGTTTTCTGTTTAACCCCAAATTTGACTTGTCAAGCATACAACATACATTATCCAGCTCCCCAGGGGTCCATCAAGCCCACCAGGCTCTGGTATCTGCCCAGGTCACCCTGGTGCTGTTTAAGGTACAGCCACTTAGTTTCTGCATTGGAGAGCCTTACTTCTGGGCTGAGTATTACGCCCCCGAGGAGCCTCACACCCAGTCTTACTATTAAGCCCCCTGTAATCTCACCCCCAAGTCCCTGGGCTGAGTATTAAGGAACCCTATGGATTTGCTCAAAAGGGTGTGGGAGAATTTAAAGCTCCAGGGCCCTAATACAAAATCTGTAACAGGGGCCCTCAACAACCATCTTCCATTTATAATAGTGGTGTCTTATTATATGGCAGAAGGGCCTTCAGGAACCCTAAGCCACCAGGACCCCAATTAGACTGCTAGCTCTACACCATCTATACCTACTGTATGACTCAGATTACATGAGTTGAGCTAAGGTCTGAGATCTTAAAATACTTCCCATTCCTTCACCTATTGATCGTGATGTCATTCTGGGCTCCCAGGATCTAATCTTAACTCCTGACCTAGATCATACAAATGGTGATACTCACCGGGAACCTCACAGCGGAGGATTTGTTGCAATGCATGGAGATGGGAGAATAATTATACAAGGAGTCCAGAACTTCACTGGTGAAGGAATTCCATGGGACCTTGTTGAACTGTTCAGTGACAGATGACTGTTGACAGGTGCAGACCTCCTGACCGCTGAAGCTATGGGGAAAACAGATGTTAAAGGGGCGATACCAGTCACCTGTATGGTACTATGCTTAGGGTACAACAATGGGGCAGTGTTCTGTACGTGACCCATGACCTGCCATACGTCTGTCACTAGTGTCGCCACTCACTTGCTTATAAATAGGGTTGTCGCAATATGGGAGCAGCTGTATGGGGTCATTTATTTTTTGGGGGTGTAAAAAAACAAAAATAAAGCAAGGTGAAAATTGCATGGCTGATAAACAGGGTCGAAAAATCGTCAGGCAAAGATGCATTGCCTAAAGTGAAAACTGGCTATGGTGTAACATAGGGAATGTTGTTGCTTTTTCATAGTGTGGGACCAGGGGCCCAAGCCATCAGGCATTGACCAGTATTGTATTCCCCAAAAGCTATTACTGACTAGGGCCTTCAGAAGCCCTGTCAACACAGGAGTGAACAGGTAGGTCACTGACTCCAGAAAATCAGCACACTCCTCTCCTGCTGCTGTCATCAATTCTGTGATTTGATTGGCTACCAAATGTTCCGTCCCCGCCCCTAAGGATACTTTTCTTACTTGTTCACAAGGTTGAAGTACTTCTTCAGATATCCAGGATCCACGTGGCTCTTGCACAGTTCCAGTTCAGTGCGGGGGTAATAATGTACATAGTTCACACACATCTCATCAGTAATGCTGAACCCGCCCTATATAAACCAACATAAAATGAAAAGTAAGAGGCCTCCACCATATAGGGGCCCTACCATCTTAACTCACCACGCTGCAACCATATGTCATCTGTAGTATTGGTACGATATGTGTACAGTTTTGACACTATAGGCGCTTTACGGCAGCATTATGTGGGTAGTATATATATAGTAGGATATGACATTTTTTCACACTATATGGCATGGCACTCATTTTCACACTATATGGGCACTACATATGGGCATCATCTTTTCACACTATATGGGCTCTATATGGGCATCTTTTCACACTATATGGGCTCTATATGGCATCATTTCACCTATATGGGCACTATATGGCATCTCTTTTCACACTATATGGGCACTATATGACATCTTTTCAACACAATATTGGCACTATATGACATCTTTTACACATATACTATATGGGCACTATATGGCATCTTTTCACACTATATATGGGCACTATATGACATCTTTTCACACTATATGGGCTATATGGGCATCTTTTCACACTATATGGGCATACATGCATCTTTCACACTATATGGCATACATGGCATCTTTTCACACTATATGGGCACTATATGGCATCTTTTCACACTATATGGGCACTATATGGCATCTTTTTCACACTATATGGGCATATGGGCACTATATGGCATCTTTTCACACTATATGGGCATTACATGGCATACATTTTCACACTATATGGCATATTTTCACACTAGAGACAAGTGGGTGCGGTGGCAGGGCCTTTAACAGTAGGGCTGAAGGGGTTGCCGTTTCAATTTTCACGTCAGGCAGCAGAAAGGCTAGGTGCACCCCTGGCTATACGGCATCTTTTCACACTATATGGGCTGCTTAGGGCACCGTAGGTTCATATTATTTTGGTACAAGTTCTGCCGACCTTCATCCACCCTTTGAAATCCATACATCCTCTTTAAGAATGAATAAGAAGAGGACAGAAAAAGAAGAAGAGACAGAGGCGACATAAAAAGAAGGAGATTACTGAGCGATCTTCTATAATAAAGGAGTGAAGGGAACTCGGAGATGATAGCCGCCAGTTAAGCTTATGTAATCCAGAATCGCTCCGACGTTAGCGCTTCACAGGATGGGATGGAGCACCTGGGGAGAGCTACAAGAAACGTCTTAAGACGTGGGCATTACGTGAGCTCTTACCACTGTGACTTTCCTCCTGTCTTCTGTGTTGTAAGTGCATCTCGTTACCAGCAAATCCCCTGCGAGCCCGAATACAGAAAAAACATTTAGGAACTAGTGATTTTTTATGGTGCCTGTGGCAAGGAAAAGGTTAAATCAAGGATGAGCGTGTCATGAAATATAGCTGCGGGGGGGCCCCTGACAACAGCCACGGGCTATGTAATGGTAGTCAGCTGTGCAAAGGTATACGGCTGCTATGGGGCCCCTGGAGAGAGGGGCCCTGCCATGTTTGGCTTCAGCCATCCCTAGGTAAAAAAACCTGTGCAGGATTCCAGCCCCTGGGGGACTGCATTGTTAGTGAGAGGGATTGTCCAAGGGTCATGGACGGGCGTAGAGGGGGCAAAAACACTGTCCATTTTGATATTTGCCACTGGACTCACTCTCTTCTTATGACCACTACCATGGAGACCACCTAGCACTGCTCTCACCCACAGAGGAAGAAAAAATCCCTTGGGTCGTGCCACCCTGTCCACAGGTTGTGCGTGGTACTGCGCCTCGGCTCCAGTCAGCCGTTATTTGCGAGGACGGAGATTTGATATATACTGAATGACCTCCTTGTGTAATGCTCATGAAGGATTATACAAACGTGGCCATTTTGTACCAGAAACGGTGCCACCCCTGTTCACAGGTTGTGTAAGGTATTGCAGCTGAACTCCATTAAAAAGGGTTGTCCCACGAAAAATATTCTCCAATTTTCAAACCAGCACCTGGATGTGAACACTTTTGTAATTGCATGTAATTAAAAATTTAGCATAACCACTGAGTTATTCAATAAAATCTATCTGTATAGCGCCACCTGCTGTTTGTTATTTCCTTATTCTTGTCCACCTCACTGAGGTGGTCACACACGCTCAGTTAAAATCAACAACTGTCACCAGCCACATCTTTTGTTACAAGAAGTGGCAGTTACAGGGAAAGAGCAAAGGCACAAAGGACATGTTCCCTGAGAAAGGACACACCCTTGAGAAAGAACACGTCCCCTGAGACAGGACTAATCCCCTGAGAAAGTACACGTCCGTGAGAAAGGACATGCATCGAGAAGGACATGTCTCTGAGAAAGGACAAACTCCTTAAGAAAGGAAAAAGCCTCTGAGAAAGGACACACAACCTGAGAAAAGACACGTCCTGTGAGTAAGGACACGTCCCTAAAAAAGGACATGCCTCCTGAGAACGGACCCAACCCCCTGAGAAAGAGCAGAAAGGACACTTACCCCAAGAAAGGGCATGCACCCTGACAAAGGACATGCCTCCTGAAAAGGGACACGTACCCTGACAAAGGACACACCCCTGAGAAAGCACAGAGATTGGATGTACTATATGATCTCTGATTTTCATTTTCAATTAATCATGGAATAACCCCTTTACAGAGAACTGAGCTAAATGCAATACCACACACAACCTGAGGACAGAGGTGGCGCTGTTTCTGGAAGAAAAAGCAGCTATTTTTTTAATCCCCTTAAAGGGGTTGTGTCACTTCCAGTAAATGGCATCTATCATATAGAGAAAGTTACTACAAGCCACTTACTAATGTATTGTTATTGTCCATATTGCTTCCTTTGCTGGCTGGATTCATTTTTCCACCACATTATACACTGCTCGTTTCCATGGTTACGACCACCTGCAATCCATCAGCGGTGGTCGTTGCTTGCACACTATAGGAAAAAGCATCAGTCTCACTGGTTGCCAGAGACCATGGGAGTGCACATAGGCTAGTGCTTTTTCCTATAATGTGCAAGCACGACACCACTGATGGATTGCAGGTGGTCGTAACCATGGAAACAAGCAGTGTATAATGTGATGGAAAAATTAATCCAGCCAGCAAAGGAAGCAATATGGAGAATCACAATACATTAGTAAGTGTATGACACGCTCATGACACGCTCAACCTTGTGTAACTTTCTCTACATGATAAATGCCACTTACTGAAGTAAGACAACCCCTTTAACTACCCCTTTTAAAGCAATAGTACATTTAATAGTGGCGGCGTTTGAGCAGATACAGGCAGGCGATTGGCGCCCATCGCCCTCTTTCTTGTACACATTACGCCGATGTGACCTTGATTATACAGTACACACAGTCCATTACAAGTAGAGATGCCGAAGCGCGTCGTCTGCATAAGTGGTATTGACTGTAGGAGCCAGGAACGATCCGATAAATAAATAAAAAAAAAAAATAACATTCCCGATCCTGATCATCCGGGCGGCTGTGATTAGGGAATCTACAATTTAATAGTCATGAAATACAAAAAACTCTTGAATGAGAAGGTGTGTCCAAACTTTTGGTCTGTACTGTATATCTATTCATGTTTTATACTGCGCGGGCCCTTTTTATTTTTCTACTACTGCTTTGAATAGCTGTATATAGACAATCGGCTACAATGACGATAATAGGAGTAGTAGTTCCCGAGCTCCTTCTAAACACTTTGCAACCTTTTTTAGATGATCACAGGTGTGGAAAATTCTAATAAAGAAATATTACAGTCCCATAGCAGAGTGCAAATCCTACAAATGGTGTGCCAAGCTGTTATAAGTGTAAAAGATACTGTTAACTGTTAATCTATCCACAAGCAGCAAAGGCTATATCGACTGTAAACTGTGAATACCTAGCTAGCACGCAAAGCCTTGCGATCCTGGTCTTTGAATTTTTTTCTCCAGCTTTCACTTAGGGATTGTTCTCTCAAAAGGAATGATTTTTCTCCTGGAGCGGAACTAGCAACTGCTCAAACAGCAGGCAGAGCTAAAACCTGGCTGATGCAATGCCCACTAGAAAACTCCTCCCCAAGAGGGGACAGCTTATTCCTCTGCTGAGTCGGGGTATAATTAACTAAACTGTTTTTGTGAATACATACAATGCATAATACAAAACATAAACAGATTAAATAATATAAAATCAAGAACAATTTGCAAATACCCTGTTCTGGGGTTTTGCACAAAACAAAATAATAGGGCCTGCAATGTAAACTGCTAGTGCAATGTCTATAAACAGTAAACTCACAAAAAATGTACTAGGCCAAAGTATGAAGAAATTCATAAAATATGCTTAAAAACATGTAAGGAACATAATCACACAAACACGGTGATACAAAGGTACTACAATAAACTGCAGCAGATAAGGTATCATACCAGCAATTTCCATTACAAATTATGAAATCAAGTATGTAAAGTGTTCTGCTGTATAACCAAATAGAGCAGGCTGCACAGTGGGTACAGTGGTCATAATGGGAGATTTTAACTTCCCAGATATTGACCGTGGTCATGGTTCTGCCTCAAATGCAAAGTGGCGAAAATTCGTCTATATGCTACGGGACCATTTTATAGGCCAGTGTGTAGAAAATCCACTAGGGGTGATGCTCTGTTGGATATAGTAATTTCAAACAATGCAGATTTGGAAATGTTATCGTTCGTGAAACACTTGGTAATAGTGACCACAATATACCGTAATTTTCCGCTTTATAAAACACACTCCCTACCCCCACCCCAAAAGTTGGGGGCAAATGGCAGCGTGTCTTCTAGAGTGAATGCTAGTGAGCACTTCAATAATGGAAGTGCTCACTAGTAAGCAGGAGGTGGGTCTGATGTGAGCTCTGATGGGGGTCTGATCTGAGGTCTGAAATGGAGGTCTGATGTGAGCTCTGATGGGGGTCTGATCTGAAGTCTGACATGGGGATCTGGTCTGAGGTCTGATATGGAGATCTGAAGACTGAGAGTGTAGTTTGGGGTCTGGTGAAGATTGGGGGTATGTTCTAAGGTCTGATGAAAAATATTTTTTTTTTTATTTTCCTCAAACCAGGAAAATAAACCAGGGTGCTTTTTTTTTTTTCATCAGGGGCGTCTTATAAAGTGAAAAATACAGTAATTATGTATCTCATCAAGCCCTGGCTTGGAGGTCAAAAACACAGAATTTTTAAAAAGGCCAATTTCTCTGGGTTAAGGGCAGCATTTTAGGGCAGAGACTGGGAACAGCTATTGTCACATAATAGTACAGAGGATAAATGGGAGACCTTTAAATGTACATCGGGTAATGATACCATAATATTTATTCCTGTATATATGGCTAATATTAAACCCCACATGTCTAATAGCTACTGTACTGTACAAAGGGCAATAAACAACAAAAATGGCATTTAAAATATAAATATCAGAGGTCAGCTGTAGCCTTTGAAATGTACAAGGAGCTTAAAAGGGATTCCCAGGATTTTAATACTTCTGACCTTACATCTGGATTGGTTATCAGTATCTGATCAGTATCTGATCAGTGGGGGTCTGACACCTGGGATCCCCACTGATCAGATGTTTTGAGAAGGCACCGGCACTTCTGTGTGCACTGCTGCCTTCTTTTATGCTAACTAAGCACAGCGCCAGTATTGTATAGTGCTATACTTTTGTATTGCTGCGCAGCCTCATTCTAGGCCATGTGACCAATGAACATGTCATCAATGGGCCTAGGAAAATCTTTGAGAAGGCCACGGTGCTCACAGAAGCCCCCCTGTTATTGGACCTCCATCAATCAGATATTGATGACCTACCTAAGGACAGGTGATCAGTAGGGTTGATCACGCTTCCAGGCTTCCTACAGACACCCCGTGCGACCAATGAGGGCATCGATAGTTGAGCTGAACACTGAGCCTCACTGATGAGGCTGATGGTATTTATGCTGCAGTTCTAAGTTTGGCCGCCAGATGGCAGGCCAGGATAAGAAATGAGCAATTTTCAGTCCAAAACCCATTTTAAAAATCCCTGATACAAAATGAAAAATTAAAAAATAATTTATAGGCTCATATATGAGTTTCAAAATCATCACAAAAAAAAAACCCCTTTTCCATATAATTAAAAAATAAATACCTAAATAACAATAAATGTAAACATTATGGTTATAACCATGACCGAAAACGCCCATACTATTAAAATATTTTTTAAAAAATTCCAATACGCGACTGGCATAATGAAAAAAAAAGTCAAAATGGCCGATTTGCCATTTTTTTCATTGCTTCTCTTACCCAAAAAAAGGTAATAAAATACGATCAAAAAGTCAAGCACACGCCAAAAAATGGTATCAATAAAAAACTACGGATTATCCCATAAAAAAATGAGCCCCTAAACAGCACATAACACATAAAAAACCTAAACATATGGGGGTATCATTGTAATCATACTGACCCAGAGAATGAAGCGAATGGGTCACTTTTGTCGCAAACAAAAATGCAGTGGGAATAAAACCCGTAAAATGGTGGAGGAATTGCGTTTTTTTCCAATTCCACCCCATTTGGATTTTTTTTTAAACTGCTTCCCACTACATTTTATGCCATTATTAATTGTGGCATTAAAAAGTACAAATTATCCCACAAAAAAATAAGCCATCATACAGCTATGTGAATGGAAATATAAAAAAGTTATGGCTCAAGGAAGATAGGGAAGAAAATGAAAACGCAAAAACAAAAAAAAACTTCGGTAGTGAAATGTTTTAAATATATAATTGCTAAAAAAACCAAAGTCAGAGCAGGTAGGTCCCAAAATAATCGTAATGGGGAAATGGTCACTGAAGATCAGGAAAAGGCAGAGTTACTAAATACTTTTTAAAGGGGTTGTCCCATCATAGACAATGGGGGCATATCCCTAGGTGCGGGTCCCACCTCTGGGACCTACAACGAGAATGGAGTGGGGAAGTGAATGAAGGGCGCACTGCGCATGCGCAGCCGCCCTCCATTCATTTCAATGGGGGCCGCCGAAAATAGTCGAGCTCAGCTATTTCCATCTGCCCTATAGAAATTAATGGAGCAGGGGCTGTGCGTGCGCGGTGTGCACCGATTCACTTCTATGAGAGCAGCGCTTGGTGATGGACGGACCCCGGGAAATCTGGGGTCTTCCAGCCCACAGCTCTCCCTGCTCCGTTCTACTTGTATCTCCTAGGATATGCCCCCTGTGACGATCCCTGATCTCGGGTCACGTCACGAGGGTGAATTATACTAGTGAGCTCATCAATTTGCCACATAAATTCCCACCCACCTAATCTAGATGACGGAATTATGCAAATTTACTCCCCTAGTTTCTAACACCCCAATATTCACGATTGCTGCCACCACCTATACTATAAGGCAATAGGGGCCTATACTCACGTATTCTCTCAACCTGAAATAAACACTGGAACACAAGTTATCTATATGGGACCTAAAATCCCCCAACACACTACCGGTAATGTTATTCCCTTCGAAGGAGCAAGTTTCATAAGACGACAAGGAAGGGACTTATTAATTTGTAAATTTAATACACACAATAGTGCAGTGCAATACAAAAAGACAGTGCCAGATAAAAGATAAAAACAAAAAAATATACATACAAGAACAGTGCAGTGAACAGATAAAATAAAAGGGATAAAATACAGAATATTGTCTTACTGAGATGCAGCAGTTATATTCCGGCTGTGGGGACAGCTGAGGATACGGACAGTCACTCCAAGCAAGGTGGATCCCCAAATGGCTGACAAATACCTGTTTCCACCCACCCGTTTTTATCCCCCCTCAGCCGAGGGGTGGGCTGGGAAGGAACCTCCTTCCTTCTTGGGTCCGGCCTTTTGGGACGTCAGGTTTTCCCAAACTGCTGACCCATGTGGCAATATGAATCACATGAATTTCGCGCCATATGATACAAACTGCAGGTACAGGTAAGTTCCCATAATCTGAGTTGACTCGTCCCGGTCATACCAATACCAAATATGATTGAGTTATGACTTCCTGGAGGCCAGATCCTGAATACTGAGAAATGCCTCCTGCCCAGTATAGCGTGTCTAGACTCTACACGAAGCCCATGTCAGGCTAAACACAATTATTAGGGTTCTGAGGTTGTGGGTGTTATGAGGTCGGAGTTATGGCTTCTGATATTATTTAACCTACCTACTGAATGGCTTAGACCACCTGCTGGGTTAGAAGCCGACATGTCTGAGGTTGCCCTGCATTTTTAGTGGCCTTTTCCAGGTCTTCATTAGTATGCCCATATGGCTTGTAAGTAGCAGACCAGTGCTAAATGGAGTTTCCTCACCTCGTGCAGACTGGTTGGCATCTAGAGGGCCCAATTTGCATAGGTCACTAACAGATCAAGACACTAACATAGAATCAGCTATTGATAATAAAAATTCTGGAAAATCTATATATCACTTAATTATCTATCTATCTATCTATCTATCTATCTATCTCAGATTTTGTTACACCTCCCCTTCAAGACATGGCATGGGATTATTGATATAGCAATCAATATCACAAGCCATGCTCGGCTGCCTCTCCCTGACGCGATAAACCCATCTGCATTTGCCATGCTCACTGCCCTTTTTGTGCTGGATAGTGAAGTCATAGTGTTGCAAGGCCAAACTCCATCTCAGCAGCTTTCCGTTGTCACCTGCCACCTGATATAACCAACTAAGGGGGGTTGTGATCGGTCACCACGGTAAACTTTCGCCCATAAAGGTATGGCTGCAATTTCTGCAAAGCCCATACAATGGCCAAACATTCTTTTTTCTATGGTGCATAGGACACCTCCCTTGGTAGGAGCTTCCTGCTCAAATACATTATGGGGTGCTCATCCCCATCAGGAGTTACTTGGGCTGAGCACTGCGCCTAGCCCGTAGGCACTAGCATCAGTTTTGAACTACAAACTTGCGAGTAAAATCTGGGCTTTGTAAGACTGGAGAGCTAGCAAGAGCAGATTTCAAAGCTGACAGAGACCTCTCGCAGTCTGCAGTCCAGTTAACTATTTGTGGTAGCTTCTTCTTTGTCAGGTCCGTTCAAAGGTTTTGCTAGGCGCTATAGTTTGGGACAAATTTCCGATAGTACCCAGCGGTCCCTAAGAAGGACATAACCTGCTTTTTAGTCTTAGGGGTAGGCCAATTTAAGATGGCATCTACCTTCCCTGGCTCTGGCTTAAGCGTCCTCCACCTACCTGGTGCCCAAGGTACTGCACCTCAGACATGCCTATCTGGCACTTTCCAGGCTTGATGGTCAGTCCCGCATCCTGGATTCGCTTGAGCACCTGTGACAGGTGGATCAAAATGATCCTCCCAGGTCTGACTGAACACAGCAATGTCATCCAGGTAAGCGACAGCAAACCCTTCAAACTTGTCCAACAGCTGGTTCACCAAGCGCTGGAATGTAGCAGGGGCATTCTTCATGCCAAAGGGCATTACCTTGAACTCATAGAGCCCAAAAGGAGTGATGAAAGCGGATCTCTCCTGGGCCCCAGGGGACATGGGAATCTGCCAATACCCTCTACTCAAGTCCATAATGGTGATGTACTGGGGCACTGGCTAGCTGATCCAAACAGCTCATCTATGCGGGGCATTGGATACGCATCAAAAACTGTGATGGTATTTAGCTTCCTGTAGTCCACGCAAAAGCGTGTGGTCTTATCCTTTTTGGGGACAAGCACTACAGGGGATGCCCACGCACTTTGAGATTCCTGGATCACGCCCAGCCTTAACATTTCCTCTACTTCTCTCTTCATGTCAGCTTCTCACTTCTATGGAGACTCGATAGGCCGTTTGTCTAATTGGCAGATGATCCCCGTGTCCACATGGTGAGTGGCCAGAGGAGTCCATCCAGGTCTCCCTGTAGAAGTGGAGAGGAAGGGGTTAAGTACCTCCACAGCTGGATTTCTGAAACTCAGACAGTTGTGGGCTGACTACAGTGTCCTCAAGGGACCCTACCTCCTGGCTGCAGCCACTAAATCCAGAAGGGGGTCACTTTCCCCCTCCTCCGGCAAACTGCAGACAGGCAGGACGGACGTATCCCTGTCATGATGCGCCTTGATCATATTCACATGAAAGACTTTGTGTTTCTTGCGCACATGATCAACCGTGACTACATAGTCCACGTCATTTAGGCGTTGATGAATGGGATACGGGCCTTCCCATGCTGCTTGGAGTTTGTTCTGGGTCATAGGGACCAGTACCCATACCTTCTGACCCACCTCATACACCCTCTCCCTGGCATTTCTATCGTACCACCTTTTCTGATTCGTCTGTGCCTGAACCATGTTCTCATGTACAATGCCGGTCAGTTCCCGCATTCTTTCCCTTAATTTTATGACATAGTCAATTACAGAGACTTCAGGTGAAACCAATTCTCCCTCCCATGATTCCTTCAGAAGATCTAGGGGCCCCCGTACTCTCCTCCCATACAACAGCTCAAAGGGTGAGAAACCAGTTGATGCCTGAGGTACCTCTCTGTAAGCAAATAGCAGGTGCGGTAGATAACGCTCCCAGTCTCGCCCATGGGTATCCACAAGCATTTTGAGCATCTGCTTGAGGGTCCCGTTAAATCGTTCGCAGAGGCCGTTTGTCTGTGGGTGGTACGGACTGGCTACCAAGTGTTGCACCTGTATTTTCTTGCAGAGGCACTGCATAAGATTCAACATAAACTGGGTCCCCTGATCCGTGAGCATCTCTTTGGGGAATCCTACACGGGAGAATATGGTGAGAAGTGCATCTGCCACCTTTGTCAGCCCTGATGGACGATAATGCGACAGCCCTCTGGGTAACGTGTGGCATAATCAACAACAGTCAAGATGAAGCGTTTCCCCGAGCTGCTGGTATGGCCAAGGCCCCACAATATCCACAGCAATCCTCTGGAAAGGCTCCTCAATTATGGGCAAAGGGATGAGGGGGGCCCGATGCACAGATCCTGCCTTCCCCATCCTTTGGCACACAATACAAGAACGGCAGTAATCTGCCACATCACTCCCCAAACCGGGCCAGTAAAAGTTATGCTTTAAACGGCTTTTCGTTTTGCTTATCCCTAGGTGACCAGCTAGTGGTATCTCGTGGGGCAATCCGTAAGAGTTGCTCCGAAACTGCCAAGGTACCACTAGTTGCCTTTCGTTAAAGACATGCTGCTGGGGGTCAGTGGGAATACTTTGCCTATACAGCCTCCCCTGGTCCCAGGTTATGATTTCTTTGTCTCCCTCCTCAGGGGTCCGACCAGCCATCTCCCGCAGCTTCTTCAGACTGTCATCAGTGTGTAGGGCAGTCTGAAACAAGCGACGGTCCGCTTCTGTGCTGGTGGATAACACCACATTCTGACTAATCCCGGCCTCTGGCTGTGGACTGCCAGCTTGCTCTGTTTCGTCTATAGCCAAGACAGTAGGGGGCCCAGAACCCAGACCTGAGTTGGCCTCCTGGGCACCCTGACTGTGGGTTACAGAAGAAATGGACACACCATTCTGCCCCACTTGGTGGAGGAGGGTGGGTGTGGACGTGACAGGAACTCCGTGCATCTTTATAACATTTCCTGTCACTAAACCGGTGCACAAGCCATTACCTGACACTGGACACCTATCGCCTTCTACATTATGGTTACTTATGCGAACTTCACCCAACGCATTTGTAACTACATTCGGGTTATCACTAGGCACAGTATCATTATGAGATTCTAACACATTGGTGAATGCAGAGTTATCACGTTTCATAGTAGGCGCCGTCTGAATATCATCATATGCAACGGGTGTCAACTTACATGGGGTTGCAAGCACGTCAGCCTCCTCCTCAATATCTGAGGGAATATACCTGGAGACTAAACGTCCCAGATCAGTTCCTAGTAACACATTAGTTGGAATCTTATCCGTCACTCCCACTTCCATCATCCCTCTTCCCGCCCCCCAATCCAGGTAAACTTGGGCCATGGGTAAAGCAGGGGTTAGACCTCCAACTCCAGCAACGGTTAGAGTTTTTCCAGGGATAAGGTCCTCTGAGTTGACAAGCTCTGGGTGCACGAGGGTCATCTTGGCACCAGTGTCCCTTAGTCCCATGGTGACTGTGTTGCCCACAGTCACAGCTTGTAAATTGTCACAAGACGCCCTCTGTTTCCCACCCACAAACAAAACTGCTGGGGACGAAGTAGATGGCTTGGGTGAAGGGGTGGTTTTCCTCTTTTCTGTGCAAGCAGTGCTGATATGCCCGACTTGGTTGCACACAGAACACCTGCGGTTATCCACAGCAGGCCTGGGGACTGGGGCAGGGGTAACTCCCGGAGATCTGCGAGTAGGGGTAAAGTTGTTAACAAGGGGCTTTCCCCCCTTCCAACCTGGCACAGCAGGCTTCCGTGCCTCTGGCACTCGACTGCAGCATATACATCTGCAATCTGGGCAGCTTTATCCAGGTCCCTCCTCTGGGCTCCCGTTCCAGAATAAACTGTCTCACTTCCATAGAACAGGTGTGGAGGAACTGGTCTAGGAGCATCAGATCCTCCAGGTCTTCCAGAGTGGTAACACCCCATCCCTGTGTCCACTGCCTGAAGTGGTTCCTTAGTCCAACAGCCAGGTCTGAGTAGCTGTCAGTACCTGTGCGCTGCAAATTCCTAAATCGTTTTCGGTATACCTCCGGGGTGAGGTTAAATCGTTGGATCAAAGCCTTTTTAATAGCTTCATAATCTTGATCCACAGTTGTGGGCAATGCTGCAAACACCTCCAGTGCTTTGCCTCTTAGTCCTGGAGTCAGATACTTTGCCCATTCTGCAGGGGTAGCTGGAATTGCCTGCAGACTTTCTCAAAACTTTTGAGGAAAAACATCCAGATCGCTGTCTTTCTCCATGACAGGGAAACGATCTAGACGAGGTTTAAGGGACGCAGTGTCTGTGGACTCACCCATTGGTGATGAGGAAGCACTTTGGCAGCTGCATTTGTGTCAACCTTAGCTGGTACTCCCGCTCTGCTTGACGTTCTGCAAACTCTCGATCCGCTTGGCGTTCTGCAAACTCTCGCTCTGCTTGGGCAGCTTCGCTCTGCTCTGGGCTTGCTTGGGGGCAGCTTCTCGGCTCTGTCTTGGCGTTGGGGCAGCTTCTCGCTCTGCCTGGCGCTCTTGCAGCCACAGCTGCGCCCTCAGATTAGGATCACAGGCACCAATCTGCTGAAGAATTAGAGGAAGAGAAGATTCCATACCGCTTTGAGCACTGGTACTGTCATTCCCAGACAGTGCCTGAGTAGGATCTTCTGTCTGTTCCTCAGAGGCTGAGGGTCCCTGCTCCAGTTCCACAGAACGACGGACTGTGTATCAAATGCCATCAATGTTTGAATCAGCTCTGCTTTGGTCTGGTTTGTTGTGTCCAGCCGTCTCTCCGCACAGAGGACCAGCAGTTCAGCCTTGTCCTGTTCTTATACACATCTGCCATCCTAGCAGCGGTTATCTCAAATAAAAGACAGGAAAGAAAACAAGAGAATGGGGGGGGGCTGTTCTGCACGTATGTATGTTACCTGATAAATAGTATGCACTGAGTCCTTCCTTGTG
>ONZH01013893.1:600000-846582 GCA_900303285.1 Rhinella marina
CAGTCAATGGTGGGCGCAGTCTAGCCCCCCTGGTCCAGCAGCCTGCAGTGAAAGCCGTGCATGTGTACAGGAATGGGGACCCCTTCTACCGCGGCCGCCGCATGCTGATCCATGAGAAGAGGGTCGGCAGCTTCGACATCTTCCTGAAGGATGTGACTGGCAAGGTTCAAGCGCCCTTTGGGGCAGTACGGAACATTTACACCCCGAAAAATGGGCACCGGGTCACCTCTCTGGAGGATCTGCAGCCCGGAGAATACTATGTGGCAGGAGGGAAGGAGAGCTTCAAGAGGCTGGAGTAAGTATCAGGGGTCATATGCCGGACCTGCTGGAGATCCAGGAGCGGAGTCATATGTAGTAGATCTAGTAGTAGAAAGTATATAGTAGATCTAGTAGTAGAAAGTATATAGTAGATCTAGTAGTAGAAAGTATATAGTAGATCTAGTAGTAGAAAGTATATAGTAGATCTAGTAGTAGAAAGTATATAGTAGATCTAGTAGTAGAAAGTATATAGTAGATCTAGTAGTAGAAAGTATATAGTAGATTTAGTAGTAGAAAGTATATAGTAGATCTAGTAGTAGAAAGTATATAGTAGATCTAGTAGTAGAAAGTATATAGTAGATTAGTAGTAGATTTAGTAGTAGAAAGTATATAGTAGATCTAGTAGTAGAAAGTATATAGTAGATTTAGTAGTAGAAAGTATATAGTAGATTTAGTAGTAGAAAGTATATAGTAGATCTAGTAGTAGAAAGTATATAGTAGATTTAGTAGTAGAAAGTATATAGTAGATCTAGTAGTAGAAAGTATATAGTAGATCTAGTAGTAGAAAGTATATAGTAGATGTAGTAGTAGAAAGTATATAGTAGATTTAGTAGTAGAAAGTATATAGTAGATTTAGTAGTAGAAAGTATATAGTAGATCTAGTAGTAGAAAGTATATAGTAGATTTAGTAGTAGAAAGTATATAGTAGATCTAGTAGTAGAAAGTATATAGTAGATCTAGTAGTAGAAAGTATATAGTAGATCTAGTAGTAGAAAGTATATAGTAGATCTAGTAGTAGAAAGTATATAGTAGATTAGTAGTAGAAAGTATATAGTAGATCTAGTAGTAGAAAGTATATAGTAGATCTAGTAGTAGAAAGTATATAGTAGATCTAGTAGTAGAAAGTATATAGTAGATCTAGTAGTAGAAAGTATATAGTAGATGTAGATCCAGGAGTAAGAAGTGTATAGTAGATCTAGGATTAGAAAGTATATAGTAGATCCATTAGTAGAAAGTATATAGTAGATCCAGGACTATAAAGTATATAGTAGATCCATTAGTAGAAAGTATATAGTAGATCCAATACGAGGGTATCACATAGTAGATCTAAGATCCAATAGGAGAATAGTACATAGTAGATCCAGTGTAGACCCAGTTATAGAACAGTTTATAGTAGATTCAGTAGTTGAACAGTACATAGTAGATGCATTGTAGATCCAGTAGTAGAATAGGATATAATAGATCCAATGTACATTAAGTTGTAGAATAAAATCTAGTAGATCGAGTAGCAGAATAGAATATAGTAGACTGGCAGTGGCTTGTGCTGTGTGGTGCCCAGTACATGGTATGTAACTTCCATGCCCTTCCATGGAGTGTTGTATAAGGCTGCGTGCACATGGCGCCTTAGTTCCTGTGGTAGAGCTATATCATGGTAGTATTGGAACTTTCTGTGATCTTGTAATATTTTGGTGCCAGGGCTGCCAGTTCCAGGGTTGCCCTGTAGCCTCAGGTTTACTGTTCATTTCAATAGATTTCTGTGGCATCTGATTGTCACAGGGTGTCAAGGTTGGCAAAAAAGTGACATCCAGGGTACACAGTGTGCGTGGTATCGTGTGGTGGCATTATGTTAAAGTGGTCATCTACCCCTGCATTATCTCCACACGTATATTTATTTATAATACTATATGGAAAGGTATATGTGTAATACCCATATGTAGTTATAGTGTAACGTACATCGCCACATGCGTATGTTGGAATATGGCGCAGTAACTGCTTTTATGGCAGGATAAGGGAACTCGCACTGATAAATCTCTGCATTGGTCACACGGTTTGTTGCAGAAAGTTGATGGTTTTGGTAAACACAGCGTTACGTTTTGTTACATTGTATCTCAGCAGACAATGGGAGCCTGTGTCCTGTGTGACATGGGACTGCGCAGGAGAGGTTACTCGCCAGCTAATTGATGCTTGTGTCTGTTCCATAGGTGCTGTTTGTATGTGATTTTTCCTAATTGCACAAGGCATTAGTCATTTGTGCCATTTTTGGTGTAATTGGTGCCATGCTCAGCAGTTTGCAGTTACTATGTTTTTTTGGGTGGAACGACATTTTTAGGGCTCATGCACGCGACTGTTGCCGTTCTTGCGGCAAATTGCGGATCAGCAAAACATGGATACAGGCAGTGTGTGTTCCGTATTTTGAGGAATGGTAGGTCCTGCCCTCTGTACAACTGTCCTTCTCCTTGTCTGCAAAATGGACAAGGATAGGACATGGTCTATTTTTTTTTTTGCGGGGCGGCGGAACAGACATATGGATGCGGACAGCACACCGTGTGCTGTCCGCACTGAAGTGAATGGGTCCACATCCGACCCCCAAAAGATGTGGATTGGATTCAGACAAAAACCATGGTTGTGCGTATGAGCCCTGATTTATCATTGCAACTTTTTGCAAAAAAAAAAAAAAATTACCAAAAAGTCCCCTGGTGGAGTGCGAACTGACTGAACCTTGGTAATAAGTAAGATCAGGCATTAGACAGAGGAATCACCATGTTATACATGCAAAAAATGATGTCTGGTAAAACTTTTCATAGAAACATATGAAAAGTTTTGATCATTGGGGGTCTGAGCGCTGAGACCTCCACCGGTCACTGGAACAAGGAGAGAGAAGCGCCCGGATATTGCACTCTTTCCTAGCTGCATTAGACCGCTCAATAGAAGTCTATAGGCCCATCTCAATTCCATCCTCTGCAGAGGAGAGGGAGCTTTATATGCCAGCAGCAGCTCTCTCCTGGTCTCTTTGACATACCAAAAGTTTTACCAAGACTCAATGAGGGTCATTTAACTATGCCAGTTTTGGGCACAAAAAATGTTGTCGTACTGATGTTTAAAAAGTCACAAAATGAAGTATTTTTGTTTTTGCAAATTTTGTTGCATGGGCATTTTTATGCTGCAAATTCACTAAGGTTTATGCCTGGAAACAGGCGTAAATGTCGAATGAAAACTACTCCAGTCAGGGATTGATTCTTTAACAAATGGCGTGCAACATTTTATGAATGTGTCACAAAAAAGTGGCTTCAAACCAAGCAGAAACTCTGAAAGGTCAAAAATGTACATCTTGATACATTACCCCCTATGATTTTGGCCCCTACCAGAACGACCTCCCGTAATTCACCATAGGACCAGGCATCTGTGCGCCACAGAAATATGTTGTCACAATCCACAAATGAAAATCTATTTTCATTTGTTTTTTTTTTCTAGCTTTTTTTTTTTTAAATGTATTTTTTTTTATTTGGGGGTGCTCCTTGAACCCTGCCAGGGATTCCTTTGTAGAACTCATCACTATCAAGAAAGCATTCAACAAGTCTAAACCATTGAAACCCATTTATAGCTGCCGCATATACTGTAGTTATGTTACTGCATTGTGCATCGCCAGCATTTAGTTTTTTTTTTACTATACCATTGCATGGAACAGCGATATTTCTATTTCATACCTTTTTTCAGCGTTACACCGACATTTACCGGCTAGTCAGATGCCAAAGTGGCACTTTTGCTCTCATTGGACTAGTGGTACCCTGTGGATACACTTACCGCGTACACTGGGAGTGTTTCTGATTGTGAGGGTACGGACACACGGTCAGGTTTCCTGATGCAGGTTTAGAAGCCAAAATCAGGAGTGGATTATATAAAGGACAGATATGACTTTCCATTTTTGAACTCACTCCTGGTTTTGGATTCCAAAACTGCATCAGGAAACCTGACCGTATTCTAAGAGTTCAGAAAAAATATGAAACAGAAGACTATTGCCAGTTGGCTTGTGTGATATAAATTTTTATAGTTTTTTATAGGTTTTGTGTCCCGTATTGCTCAATGTGATAGGCCCATATGATGTAAAATAAGTTCTTCACACAGATCCGACTTCTATGAGGGGAGAATGCCTATAGCATTGGATGGATTAGGTGCAGTTGTCAAAAACATTACATATGTGGCATTGTCATGTGTCACTCTCAGTGGCATGTCATATGTGAATATTATTGTAAACCAGTGGCGTCCATCTCCACATAAATTTATTAGACTATGAATATTCTTTGTGTTCTATGCGGCCCAGTAGTAGGAACTGCATGAGGATCGCTGCTAATTGCCAGGCTGCATTTGGACTTTCCATCTGGCACCAGTACATACTGAGGGGGTCCCTTTTTTGACTCGCTGTATGGCAGTTTAGTCGCACAACCGGTGTTATGTTGTGTATGGCAAATTTACTATTATTTAGTCTTGGAAACAGGTGTAAATGTTGCCAAATACCTACTCCAACCAGCCACTTTTTACTCCAGGCGCATGGACTTCTATAGATTTGTCTAAGTTATGATGAGACGCATGACTGTCATAATTACACAAATCTTACGGCAGTGAAGGGCGGGAATCTGAGACCAGCGTAAAAATCCAGTCTTAGTAAATGACTGTCTATGTGTTTCGGAAACCATGTACAGGCCCAGCAGTTAGTGGTGATCTGCATGCAGATCAACAATACACTCTATTTCGCTTTATCATTTAGTGCTCCAGAGCTGTACTTCCTACTGGAAGCTGGGACTGGACATTCAGTCCTAGGTAGAAATCCTGTATAAATGTCTGCACACTTTCCTGCCTTCTGATTTACCGCCACTTTCATTATATTCTTCAGTCCTATCTTCCCTTGCACCCTTGTTCCATAATTGGATGAATACACAAGGGGAAGGCGTTCTTCAGCCCACATGCACCATAATCTAGCAATGCAAACTCCTCCACTTAGAGAACGGCCGAGTAAATCCCAGGCATCAAGTAGCCATTATACCTAGAAATCTGCAATAGGAAATTTTGGGTTATTTTCTATGAAATAGGCTCTACAGCAGCGGCCCCCAACCAGTGGCTCGGGACCCCCTGTTGTGTGGCTCACCATGGGAGTCCTGAGTTATGACCATATTTACCGACCATAACCTAACCTTACAGGTTAGGGCAGCGCTAAAGTCCGCCCATTAGTGCCGGTGACATCACTGGGCTCACTGATAGGTGGAAGCCTCCGCCTAGCAGAGACCTGGTACGTCACCGGATCTAATGAATCGCCCAGGGCAAGGGAGAGCATTGAATGCATGAAATGCTCCAATGCTCATGTCAGATGGGTTGAGTGGGTGAAGAAGGAGTTATGACTGGGTTCAGCTCTGAACCTGGACAACCCCTTTAAACCAAACATATGCCCTCATAGGACTAGCTCTGAGGAATGTAATGATACCCTTCACTTAGCGATCCATTCAGTCTGTAGAAAAATAACTTTTAATTCATATGCAAATGAGCAGTTACGTGCACTAAGGGCGGGTCCAAGCCAGTCTGTGTACCCTTGTTCCTCCTGGTTTCTCTGCCAGCCCTCCCTTACCTTCTTAAATGACAGGGCCAGATGAGATGACTATGCAGAAAACTGGTCCTGTCAGTCAAGGAGAAAGAGGGGCTGACAGAGTAATCAGGAGGAGTAAGGGTGCACAGAGTCCCTCAGTGCACTTAACTGCTCATTTGTATACAGATTAAGTAATTTTTCTCAAGAATGAAGCAACATATCACTAAGTGAAAGGTATAATTACATTCACCTGATCTAGCCCTACAAGGCCCTCTGTCTGTTCTAACAGTGAGTTTCCAAAAATGCGGATAAGATACGGAAATGAACATACGGTCGTGTGAATGGGGCCTTATAGTGTTTTTTTTTTTAAGTTCCACTCTGTTTGGTATTTTTATCCAGCTTCCATTTCATTGTGTGCAATATAAAACAGTGCAATCGAAAGTACAACTTGTCCTGCAAAAATAAGCCCTCTTATGGCTTATGTGAATAGAAAATTAAAAAAGTTATGGCTCTGGGAAGGTGGGGAGTAGAAAATGAAAAAAGGGAAAAATCACAGGTCAGGGAAGCATTAAAGACACAATAAATACGGATCAAATAAATATTTTCATTCCATGGTGAAGCCGCCTTCCTCTTAGACTCTCAAGCTACGCAAAGCTGGCAGTAAATCTGTGTCCACAGTAATGCGGTATAACCAGAGCGGCCCAGAGTAAGAGAAGTCACTTGTCACCTTTGTTCTGGTCACTGCTGATGAAGTGCCGGAAAAATCTGAAGTCCTGAAAAGTCCTAAGCAAATAACCAAGTCTCTTAATGAATTGCAGAATGTTTGCAGGCTTTTAAGAGCTCTGACTGTAAGGTTTGTCACTTGTGGTCGGCCAATGGGACTTCTAACAATACTTGATGAATGAGAGTTTGCACCTTTATTATATGACAATTATGGTTCAGAACCGTTGCAGAAATCTCCGCAATCATCTGGACGGGGTTTGCAGATATCCATATACCGGCTGCAGAAACAACCTCTTTTATTTGTATGGAACTGATTTTCTTGCAGAAATTTCTGCGACATATCTGCCCATGTCTGAACATGTCTTCAGGGTTTAAATAGAAATCAGTCACTATCTATAGGTAATACTTCTTTTTTTTTCTTTTACATTAATTTTATATTTCTGACTGTAAGGTTAGCTGACATTTAGATCTGCTCCATTCCAACAGAGGTATAATCGGTGATCTGTCTATGTAGAGTCTGAGGTACAGTAGTATGATCTTTTATCTGATGCTCAGGCTGCTGATCTGTTCCTTCTCCATACTTTACACTGCAGCAGCTCAGCATGTTGGAACTGCCTGCTGTTTATTAGCCTAGTGATCCGCTGCTGCAAATCAGTGCAGGGCATGGGGGTTTTCATTACAGCAAGTTCAGAATGTACACATGCAAAATGATGTGCCTATTATTGATGTTATATTAAAGGAGGGACGTCCCTTGAAAAATATTCAAAATTGTGCAAACCATCACTTGGATCTGAATACTTTTGTAATTTTATCTACAGTAATCAAAAATTTTGTATAACCACAGAGTTAGTATCTGCATAGCACCACCTGCTGTTTCTTTTTTTCCTTATTTCTCTGACCACCTCAGTGACATTGCTGAGGTGGACGCACATGCTCAGTTCCATCCTTCACCTGTCACCAGACTGATCCTCTGTTAGAAGCTGTAACAGTTACAGAAAGAGAGCTGCAGCAGAACTGACTCATCTCCTTAGCTGTGATAGGGAGGGAGGTGCAGCATGAAAGTCACATCCCCTTAGCTGCAGCAGGAAGGGCATACCCACAACTCCCTAGCAGAAATAAATCTAGCAGAGCAACTGGAGTAATGAATGGAGAGATCTCTAGTTCCAGGTGAGGTACAGGGCTGGTTCTAGCTTTGTTAGAAAGAGATAAAGAAAGATATAACCCTTTTAAAGAGTCCCTGTCTTCTCTCTTCTGTTATTCCTCATCATGTATTAATAATTAAACCACTAGGTTTTTTCAGTTGGGGATGTTTACCTACACAAAAACTGATAATATATCAAACTTGTGGGGACACACCCCTTTGACAAGGGATTGGTAAAACCCAGTTGCCAGTTTATTCATAAATATTCAGGAGGAATAACAGGGGAACAGCATGATGCAGACTTCCAAGTAGAGACAATCCAGAATTGAATACAACAATTTACTAAAACAGACGTGTTTAAGTGGTGACATTGTGACTAAATCAAGGCAAATGTTTCATATTGTATATTCAACAAGACTATGGGAAGATTTATCAAACTGGTGTAAAGTAGAAGTGGCTTAGTTGCCCATAGCAACCAATCAGATTCCACCTTTCATTTTTGACAGCTCCTTTGGAAAATGAAAGGTGGAATCTGATTGGTTGCTATGGGCAACTAAGCCAGTTCTACTTTACAGCGGTTTGAAAAATTACTCCCATGACTTTTACATATATGTTATCTAGTGTATGTTGTAATAAGACTGAATGATATGTCAGATTGCTATAAAACATTCTTATTATTTTTCAGCTACATTCATATCGGAGAGAACAAGAAAAAGCCAGTAGACCCCATGAGCCAGGTAATGATTTATTAGTTTCAGTTCTTTGAAGCATTATGTTAAAGGGGTTGTCTCACTTCAGTAAATGGCATTTATCATGTAGAGAAAGTTAATACAAGGCACTTACTAATGTATTGTCATTGTCCATATTGCTTCCTTTGCTGGCTGGATTCATTTTTCCATCACATTATACACTGCTCGTTTCCAGGGGTTTTGACCTCCTTGTAATCCAGCAGAGGTGGCTGTGACCACGCTTGTGCTGTGCTCTCTTCTTCATTTTGGGGGCTCCGTTCAGGAGATTGGAGCGAGTCCCAGAGGTGGAACACATTGATGGCATATCCTAGCAATATGTCATCAATGTCTGAGATGGGAATACCCCTTTTACTCCTCCGTCTGGACCATGTGGATGACACCACTCCGGTCTGTCATATCTAATCCTGCCTTCATGTGCCTTTGTCCCAGCCCTTAAAGGGGTTCCTCAGCATTTAAAGGGAATCTGTCTCTTGGCATCTCCCTATCCAACTGTTTGCGTAGACACATAACTATAGTTCACCTGATTAAAATGCTGTGAGGTGACCCTGTGATAAAGATTAACCAAAGAGAGGTAGAATGGATCTATCATCCGGATACTATACCATCGAGAGGGGTGAAAATTGTCTTAGAGTTATAACCCTGTCATGAAGGTTGATTTATAGTGGGATATATCCCTTTGTAATAGTTAGCATATGTTTTCTGCGATAGGGAATCACCGTCTCATGTGAAACAGAGGAATTCCCCAAGGGGATTGGTTGATTCTAAGGGCCGCATCTATTCGGCAATTTTGCGGAATAGATGCGGCCCCATTCACTTCAATGGGCGGCTTGTGATCTTGCCGAGCCGCGGCTCCGCAAGAAAATAAAGAACATGTTCTAGAGCATCTTCTATAGGGTGCCAGCGATGTGTGTTCTGCAAATGGCGGAACGCACACCGTTCGGCATCCATGGTATTGCGGATGCGCATTTTTGCGAACCCGCAATATCACGGCCATCTGAACGGACCTTAATGGTGTCAGGAATGACATCACTAGGGAAAGGGAATCCCAGTCCTGATTGGCTAACCTAGTCACATGATGTTTAAAAAGGCCAAAAGGGCAGTTTAGTTGAATGTATTTGATGTTTTAGGGTCAATTTTAAAATGATCATGATGTTGTTTGTGTAGATATGATATCTATGTGAAGTGAGGATTTATTTTATACATGGAAAAGAAAGGAAGAGGCGGGTATTAATTAAGCAATGTATGCCCCTGATGCATACAGTCCTGAAGGTCAAGGCAAAAATTTTTGGGATCTGCTGTTGTTGTAATGTTTAAATTATGTAAGTAAAATAAATCTTGCCTTTTGTGGCACGGAGCCCGGGTGGAGTACATTACCCCTAGCAACTGAGACCAGTGATCAATTACATTGCAGGGAGTCTAGTATTATTCTTTTATTTAATTTCAGTGAAGCAGACTACTTCATAAAGATTCCTCTAGTGCGACTGAAAGAGAGACTTATTTTATTTATCATGTCAGCATATCTGCTCAGGGGAGAGGAGTTCCTCAGGGGCTGTACTCATAACTTCAGGATTTCATAAAGCGCAGATTCCGACAACATACTCCCATCATATTCTCTGGAAAAAAAATCTGTAAGGATAATTAGTATGCAGAGTATTCTTGTGGATTCTGCATGGAAAAGCAGAGGATTAGTCCCACATAGATTAACCTTAGAATGGAGTAATTTGCAGCACATCCAAGAAGAAATGTGAGTGCCACCTTTGGATTTCTGCTGCAGGTCTTCTTGAAAGTATATCAGATGTGCCACAGACTATACATGTACATAATGGCTAGTGCAGGCAGCAGTCTCCTGAATACACAGACTCAAGCTTGTGCCGCAAGTACCGGAAGAGGGAGTGGAGGATGGGAGTGGTAGTGGTTCTGGCTATAAGAGTTATTCACAGTGGTGATCCTCACACTGATACTCCCTAGAACCAGACAGTGACAGGAAGGTGCACCCTTTCTTCTCTTCAAGCATACCCAGATGTTGGTTGCAAGGCAGGAGATGTAGGTGCTGTGCCAGCGAATGGTGCTGGAGTCAGTCACCAGACTAGTTGTAGAAAATAAAGAAATGTCTCTCTTTACCAAAGTGCAGAATGGGAGAAGTTGTACAAACAACAAAATCAAGCACAGTTACAAATAATTCACATTGCAGATCTTCTCTGATAATGATGTATGGATTGGATATAGATAAAGATCGGCGTTGTAGCATTGTCTCTTTCTGCAGAATCTAAGGCTGGCAATAAGGTTCTTGCAAAACTTCTCTTTAATCCCCAGCTGAGGAGTACAGGATTAGGGCTCATTGAGATGGCCGTTGTGTTTTGTGGTCCGCAAATTGCGGATCCGCAAAACGCGGATCCGCAAAACATGGATACAGGCTCGTATGCGTTCCGCAATTTACGGACCGCACATGGCCGGCACTGTGATGGCTATCCCTTCAATCAGAATTTTGAGAAGGACGTGGTGCTCTGGTGGCTGCTGTGGCCTTCTCGCAGATTAACAAGCCCAGTGCTGTACATTGGATAGTGATTGTGCTTCGTATTGCTGCACAGCTCCATTCACTTGAATGGGACTGAGCTGTGCCTAGGCCACGTGACTAATGAACATGACGCCACTAGCCTAGGAAGAGGCCATGGTAGAGGTGCTGGGAGTCGGATCTGATATTGATGGCAAAATCCTGAGCAGGGACAGACTGGGAACTTAAAGTGGTCCTGGGAAAAATACTAAAAGTGGCCCCGTTATGTAGTTGGGTCCAAACTGATCAAAGGCAGGGCCAGCAATACCATATTGTGGCACATTATACCACCCCAACAGAGCCAAATACCACAGTCCATCACAAAATACTGCCAGCAGCACAAAATACATCCCCAAAAACTTCCACTGGCCGGCCGTGAGGAGGGTTCAGGAGGCCCCCTGGGCATCAGCCCATGGGAAATTTCCCTGTAAGGTCTATGGCCAATCCGCCCCTGATCCTGAGGATAGGTCATCAATATTAAACACCTGGACAACGCCGTTAAGGTAACCACTGTAAAAATCACTCTTTGTCAAAGGTGTCAATTGCTTCCAATTACCCAGATCACTTTTGGGCAATATTATCATTCCTGTAGCCACTTCTACTTTATTACAATCAGTGGGGGTGAACATTGGTCTAATATAGTACTGTTACTCCTTTTGTGTTAGGGTGTTCCACGAAATATATAGAAAAGGGGACAAAACTCCCCCCCAATGCTTTCAGATTGCTGAATTATTTCCTAATAATGTGGTCACCACAACCTTTGTAGACAGTTGTTGATGTTGGATAGGTCAGACTGGTCATACATACTGGAGAATTGGACCAGTATCAGTTTGTGTACTTGATCAACTTTGGTTTCGTCATAATCAAGGTTAGATGAGATTTCAGTAGATCAAAGGCGCCGCTGGAGATTGAACCACCACACAGCCGGAATGATGCATTTCACAGTGAACGGCACTATGCATTGGCGTACATGCAATAAAATAAAATAATAAAATCTCATATAGGTTTATAGTGATTTTATATATAATGGCCTTTAATAAAAATGCCTGGTAGACTGTGAATTTCTACCTGGATCAACTTGTAGGATAACAGGCCCAACTGGATGGACAGATGTCTTTTTTCGGCCTTATAAACTATGTTACTATGTTACCTCACTAGACAGATCTATTTAAGTCAATGTAAAATGAGAACCTATTTGGTTCCACTTGGTAAAACATTTTCCTGGTCATGAAGACCCTTCCCTCTGAGTTTTCTGATGACTTTGCTTACATGTGAAACTTCACTTGGTAACCCAGGAGTAGACATACTAGCAAAAGTAACACAATCCTTGTATTGTTTGTGTCTTTAGGGTATAGTTACAGCACACTCTAGATACTGGTACCATTGTTTTGTTTACTACACACTTACATCGTCATAGCAAGTCTTCTGAAGGTGCTGCCTGATGGTGACTGGTATTGTGAAGATTGCTAAGATAGTATTCAGCGATAATGGCCAGGAAAAGACTTGCCAGTCCTAGGGAATAGCATCATAAAAGTAATATTTTTGGAGAAGCAGAACCTTTGGTGATATAATCATTTTATTATTGAAAATGCTTTCAATGTTTTTGTCTGTGTTTTTTACAATATTTTTCGTTAGTTGGTTCCCCAGAAAGCTGAGTTGCTCTTCTGTAAAGAACTCTAGAGATCAGCTATAATCTGTTGGGAACGCAGCAGTAAGTGTTCAAATCACCTGAATCACCACCACAGGGGAAATGAAGCATTGCATGGTGCTATGTGCTACGTGAGTAATCCATCTACATAGTGGGTTCTCCAGAGAAGGAAAGATGATTTTTTGTCAAAATGTCCTAATCAGACAAATGATTTAAGCAAGAATTGCCCAATAATGACATTTTCTTAAAGGGGTTTTGTGAAATTCTGATATTGATGACTTATCCACAGGAGGCCGCAGCGCTCCAGAGAGTGCCACGGCGTCCACACAGCTTAGCAAGGACTGCGCCATCTGTTGGATAGCAGCCGTACTTGGTATTGGAGCCCACTCACTTGAATGGGTCTGAGCTGTGCCAAAGCCACGTGGTCGTTGAATGTGACATCAATGGACAAGGAAGAGGCAGCAGAACTCACTGGAGTTGTAAATATTTCCTACAAGGGCAGATGAATGTAATAGAGGGGGTCTATTTGAGACCCCTTTTTTGCCAGAGCTAAGAGCTGCTACAAGGATTGTCTCGTTCTCATTACGAGGAAGAGTTGGGGTAGTTCTTTGAAGACTTGGGAAGTTGAAGGTGGGGGGGGAGTATTGAGGGTCTGCTTTGATGACTAGAGAAGTGGAGAGCAAGGGACATAATTTTTCTGGTACATTACTGCACCATAGAAAAACCACATATAAATACATGCATTTTTTGCCACAATACCAGCGTATTTATGCATATGTTTGCCCTGTGAAAATGTGTTTATACTGTTAGTGTGGGGCACTGTTTTTGTATAAAAGGGGAAGAGTAAGTAGGAGTTGTTATAAATACCAAAGAAATCTAAAAAAATGTCAAAATCTCAGTGAAGTATAATACCAGGCTCTCACAACCGTGGTTCTAGGGCAGACCCTACCCTATGGTGTATCATGGCTGCTTCCTAACTTTTGGAGCTCACTCCTAGATCTAGCTAAGGTTTGTCAAGGCCTATGACAACAGTTGATTGGGGCCCTGGCAATTAGCACATTACCAAAGAGACCTTCAAGGTTGTACAAAGTGGACATCTTCTCAAATGGTCTACTTACAACCTGAAGAAAGGTCTGTCTATGCATTACTAAAGGGTGTTGAAGGACACATTATTTTTTTCAGTTCTTCCCTGTATGTTTTTATTGTATTGTTCATGGTGGATGTTTTTTTTCTACCACAACTTTATATTGTGAATTGGTATTAATATATTCCATTTTCTCTATAAACCAGAGGCTCCCATTCATTATCCTGCCTATTTATTCTATTAATTACTGGAGATAGGCGTTCTCAGTGTTTCCATCTGCGATACTTGCATTTTCATGATGCTCAAGTTAATTGTGCATTGAGTTTTGGGATTTTGTAAAAATAGTAAGTATATGGACTTCTGCTATTCCTTCTCCATAGATACAAGTGACAACCATGACCATGAGGGATAGACCTGGCATAGCTGGTGAACAAACACAATTGTTTTTGGGTACAGTAATGTGAAACTGTATCCCCCGAGGTGGCTGTGTACATAAACCATTATGAATGTTGTTCAATGCAAATAAGCCTAATGGGAACTGAGAACTAGCAACAATCACTATACAAAAACTCTGCGCAGTCCCCAGGCATGAAGAACATCACCTGCAGGTTTCTTTTATTGCCCTTTATCAGTCTATAGCCCTAGTGAGCTATGAAGAGGTTATGATGAAGAGGTTAAAAATGGATAAAAAGGTTCTTTGGGCACTATTGTAACGTCAGTAAAAGCTTTCTTTAAATAATATCAGTATATCATGTGCATTTCAGAGAATCAACCTCACACAAAGGAAGGAATCTGAGTCTCCAAAACATCACACTGTACCTATATTCTTTTAATAAAGCTTTTACTGATTTGGTGGCAGTGCCCTAAGAACCTCTTTTTATCCATTTTAACCTCTAACCTTCACCGCCTAACAGAAGCTGATATTTACCCCACAAGAGCAAATAGGTTAAAGGGGTTGTCCAGTGGATTATAAATTCTGAGAAAAGCAGCAGAATGGGTTAAAAAATGAAACAACCAACACTCACCTCAGGAATTGACTTCAACTGCTGCTCTGATGCTTATTGGGTCCATCGCTGGTCTGTGGTTCCTGGTGTCTCTGAACATGCAGGAAATGTCCAGTCAACCAATCACTGACCACAATGGTGACCTACCTTAGCCAGTCAGTGGGCATATCCTAGGTCATCAGTTGTTAAATACATTTGCCCTGTATCAGTCTATAGCTCTGAATAATACATTTCAGGTATAATGTAAGACAAACTTGTAAGGCACACTTTTCAATTGTATGATAGTACATTAATTTAGATGCTGTTGACAGATCTTGTTGTGGTTTCTGTGAGTACCCATGACTTATTGGCTCATTAAAGGGGTATTCTGATTATAACAGATTATGTCCCAATCACTGGATAGAGGTTAATTGTTAGATAGGTGGGGTCCAACCACTGAGACCCTCACCAATTATGAGGACAGGGGTCCCGTATCTCCTACTTGAATGGAGTGGCGGTCAAGCAGGCACACTGACACTCCATTCTGACTCTATGGGACTGCCGGAGATAGCTAAGTACTGCAGTCCCATAGAGATCAAAAGAGCAGCAACCTACATGCTTAACCTCTGCACCTGTTCTCGTGATCGACGGGGACCCCAGTAATCAAATCCCTACTGATCTTATAGTTATTCCCTATAAGAGGGTATTTCCATCTAATAAATTTAAGTCATGTCCACAACATATGCTGTCAATGTCTGATCAATGCAGGCCAGTGTATGAGCTCATAGTGAATACTGGCATTGGATATGGTAAATAGTGGCATTGATGGAGACCCTGTTAAATATGCCCTATTGTTACAGATAGAGAAGAGTCTCTCACTTGGGACCCACAATGGAGGGCCTGTATAAAGAGATCTCTCACTGTGCTGGGCTCTGAGCAACCATTTATAGCATGGTTGCTCATTAAACTCACTGGATGGTGTGTAACACTACCTGGCGGGAAACTATGGCAGCTTATCCTACAAATGACAGTGGATCTCTATGGATGAGCTTTATTTTCCAGCCAATGTGATGGATCCTAACGGAGAACAAAGATGTGAACAAAGCCCAAGCCATGTTGCTGACGTTGTTTTTCTTTTTAGATGTTTCCCCTACCATTAGGTAGCCATCTCAGAAATGGAGTCCTACTTAGCACTAAGGATTACTAGAAGAAGTCTGAGTATATAAGAACATAAGTAATTACCAGCCTAACATTGGTATTTGTGTGCAAGATGGCAAAATGAAGAGTGATGGAATAAATAAAAAATATCCTGCTGTCTATATAGAAACTATGAAACTATGGAAGATTACTACATTTAGAAGCTGCATAAGAATATTTATGTACTCTTCTAGAATTATGAGAATTGCTATATGGTGCAGTTCACTTTGCAAGGCTGGGAAATCATCCGTAAGAATGGAGAAAATACCATTGCATGTGATTACTTTATTATTGTGTCAGTTGCTTGCTTTATCGATAGAGAAATCTTAGTTTCTGACTAAAACATAATGAAGGGGAAGTGTAGATAAGTAATACGTGAATGAAATGAATACATCGGGCAACGATGGGTGACCTCTCCATTGGCATTATAAAATATAATGTAGTAGATGTGAAGGGTTACGGATCACGGCGTCACTTTATTAGGGCTTGTGAGTTCAGGTCTGTGTTTCTTTCCTTTGGCTTAGATCCCTTCCTCCCTTTTATTCCCTTGCCTTTGTCTTGAGTGTGTTTTTGCCGCTCATCAGAACACCTGACATACCATTGAGCATTTGACATCATTTGGATGGAACTGTGTGGTATTTAATTTAGCAGAGTACGTTCATGGCGCAATATATCCATTACAACAGTTCACCCCCTACAGTGCCCTTTCCATTGTTTTTCTTGTGTTGAATGTTGTTTGTATTGTTAATATGGCTCAATACTCTATATATTTACTGTACTGAATAGCTATGTCCAGAAGTGTCCATCTATTCAGCATAGTACACTCACGGTGTTTTATATAAATGGATTTTTTTTTGCCATAGGAAATGGTCATTATACATGAAGATTATGTTTACAGATCCAATGCAAACGTTTTGTCCATAGCTGACAGTTCATACTTAAAGTGTGACTGTCATTCTTTTTTTAATTTTTGTAATGTATAGGGGCACTGATACTGACCATTTTTGTAATATATTTTAATTACTGAAATTGTACATTTCTATTAGAAAAATAGCTCTGAAGTGGCCTATTTTGAGCCTTAGCAATGCTTCTCTGTCTTCTATTTATATAACTGTGGACAGGGGCGGATTGGCCATAGACCTTACAGGGAAATTTCCCGGTGGGCCGATGCCCAGGGGGCTGTCTGAGCCCTCCTCACAGCCGGCCAGTGGAAGTTTTTGGGGATGTATTTTGTGCTTCTGGCAATATTTTGTGATGGACTGTGGTATTTGGCTCTGTTGGGGTGGTATAATGTGCCACAATATAGTATTGTTGGCCCTGCCTTCCATCACTTTGGACCCGACTACAAAATGGGGCCACTTTTATTATTTTTTCCAGGGCCACTTTAAGTTCCCAGTCCGCCCCTGACTGTGGAGACTTTATGTAAACAGAAAACAGAGGAGCGTTGCTTAGGCTCAAATTGGGACAATTTAGAGCTGTTTTTCTAATAGAAATGTATGATTTCAGTAATTAAAGTATATTACAAAAATGGTCAGTATCACTGCCCCTATACATTACAAAAAAAAAAAAAAAAGAATGACAGTTACACTTTAAAGGCCATGGACATATTTGGTGGCAGTTTTTTCACATTGTATTTTACTCATGTCTTTTTTAGTTGGTCGGAATTATTCCCATACAGTTTTCAGTTTCAGCTCTGAAGACCCAATCTGTATCTCTTATCACTTAACTCCCGACGGCTCATAAACAGTCATTTAAGCCATATTATAATCATTTTCATAAGAATTTAGCGATAATTAGTGTTTATGAGCTATCAGGAGTTCAGAGATAAGGGCTACAGATAGAGCCATCAGAGCAGCTCACTGATGGAATCAGTGTCAGGCAGAGAGCAATAGTCTGTAGGTGCACTGAAACTGAAAGCTCTAAAGGAAAACAAACTGACCATAACCTTTAAATGAATTGTCCGAGACTGGACAGAAATTTTCGGGGACTTTAGAAATGTGCAAAAAACAATCTTGTGCGTTCCAGTTTCGTCAACATGGCTACCTATACCAAACACTTCTGGACCCCGCCAAACACTACAAACACAACATGCATTGATACCGACATGCGGTTATGTGTGTATAGAAGGTAGATCACACAGTCTGATCTGGTGGGGCTCAAGTTTTTGCCGTGGTTATAAAACAATGACCTATGTAGATATATCCTAAAAAGAATGGAGCTGGAAGGAGAAATGGGCGACGTCAATCCTGATCATGAAGTATGACAAAACTTTTTGTTATTTTCCAAGCCAAATAGAGATAGTATCGTAAGGTTATTGTCAAGAGTAGGACAAAGACCACCTCAGGCACCAGTGTGACTCTCTGGTTCCTGCTACTGATTTCGCGCTTATTTGGATCCTGTGTTCTGGACATTGTAGGCAAGTAGTTGTAAAGTTCTAACATCAAGCAGGGCAGTGGTGATATACGTACTCCAGAGCCGTTCTTCTATGCTTCCACTATTCCACTACTTATACACATTCATGTCTACCAGATCATAAATCAGCCCTTGTTCTGTTCTTCGGCACTTTAGTAAATGACCTTGAATTATCAGTGTCAATTATAAATGAATGCTGTCATCTTAATGTAGGACTATGCAATGCCACAAGTCACTAGAAAACACAGTACAGTATATGGAAATACATCCCATTCCAGAAATAGGTCATCTCATTGAAAACCGTCATGTTGTGTTCAGCTGCATCCTAGTAACGTAATTAACCACCAGTTTTCTAATTACTGTTTAGCTGCTAGGGAATATAGCATAACATTGTGCAATGTGTGAGCTATATACATTCCTATATTACTCTAACTACAATATTATATATTCTAGTTTATTCTTGTGCCTCTTTAAAAAGAAATCTAAATTTTCATAATTATATATCCCCCAAGCAATGCGACATGATATGTGTCCACAATGGACCTTCTCTTATGGCCCATTGTGGAGGTGTTGTTAGTGTGGTTGGATGTTGACCTAACCAATAGCGCGTTGGGCTATCACAATCTTATTTTCGGTCTCTAAGGGTACATTCACACAAGCAGTGTGTGCTTTCTGCATCCTTATGTCCATTTCCCAACAGATAGAAAATTTCCCATACTTGGCCACAAATGCAGACCACACACCCATTGAGGTTAATGGGTTCACAAAAAAAATGGATGCAAGACGGATGTCATCCGTATTTTGCAGATCCGCATTTTGTGGACTGCAAGAGACATACGGTCATGTGAATGTACCCTTATTGTGATAGTAAACTTTAACATGGAGTCTTTAGATAGGGTTCATGCCATAATTAAAAAGGCTTCTATAACTCCCTTACCTCCATCAGATTATTTGTGTACATGATCCTGTGAGCTCATGTACGTGAAATTAGGTGACTTAGTAAGAGTACAACCATATGGCGTGGTCATGATCGGTTCGGGTCCCGGCTAGCTGCGGTTAAGAACTGCGTTAACTAATGAAGACTGCACTGTATAGGCGGTCTGAATTCTTAATGGCCTCACGGCACCTTCAATACCTTGCGACCATTAAAGGTTTCCAGGCTTTTAATATTGATGACCTATCCTCAGTAAGTAGTCATATAAAACATTTTTAGAAGTTTTGGCAGTTTTTTTAAAATTCTGTCAGTATTCTACCGTACAAAATGTTATACATAGAGAGACTTAAATAATTATCTCCAGAAAAAGACCCACTCAATTACATAGAATAGGAATAGTACTCATTAAGCAACTATTACTCCCATTTCTGACTTCACTACTACTCTCCTCCTCTCCTTGCTCTGCTGCTGCACAGCTGCTTCTAATTGCTCATCAGCTACTGTTATGAGCTTCTGCTGCCAACCTTGACCTGGACCTTTTTCACAGATTCACACAAACTCTGACTGCCCTGACCTCGGCCTGTTACTGACTACATGTTTTGCTTGTTTCTTTGGTGCCTTGCACTGGTGTCTCTGACCCCTGTGTCAGCCACACCACACTACCTCAGGAGGTAGCGTTCTGGTGGTTCCCTGCAGCAAAGTCTAGATGCCTATATGGGAGTTAAAAGATGAATACCAGTGAGGCTCCAGGATAACACACTTTAGCCCAAGGTCAAAGTGTATTGACACACTTGTTCTACACCTACTGCCATAACAAATATTGTTCATATGTCATAAAAAAATGTTGGTTGCAGCTAACTTATCATAGGCTAGAGAAGACCATAACTTCTTGCAGGCTTTACAGGTGAAGAAAGTTTATGACATGCTCCAAACTTGTGAATGTCAATGATAATATTTTATTTTGTAGTCTTTGTTGTGAGTGTATTTGTATTTGAATTTTTAATCTTTTAAGCTGTATCTCTGGATGGGTTTATATTGTTTAGTATGCCTGTTATGAGTTAAAGATAATTACATGAGCTCAAATCTGAATTGGAGCAGAATCATGACCTGCGCCATGAGTTGGTATAGATTTATTAGTGTAACTGGTAAGTCTGCTGCAGTTTATGGGGGGGTGATCTGTGCACCATATTTGGTTGCCTAGATGTTTTACTTCTCCTCCTTCATGATCTAAGTGAAGGGGAATGGAGCTCCTCTAATTCAAGCAGAAGACCCACTGAAGCAAAGATAATTTTTAACTTGTCTCCTTATTAAATTGCTTCACGGTGCCAAATTACCACAAAAATATTTAATGGAGCTTCCTGCCAACATTGCTCCTAATGTATCTATCAATAGAAGCTTATTGCATGGGTTTATAACTACTTAACTTAAAAGGAATCTGCCACCAGGAAATTCAGTTTTAAACCAGACCCCAGACTTGTAGAGCAGAGCTAGGCCATCTGAATATAATGATTTCTTTTACTTAGCGATTTGTGGCTTCACGCTGGAGAAACAACTTGTAATGCATATGCAAATGAGAAGAAATACTTTTAATACATATGCAAATGAGCAGTTAAGCACACCAAGGGTGACCCAAGGAACCCTTGCCTCTCCTCCTTCCTCTGTCAGCCTCTCCCTCTGCATTTTGATTGACAGGGCTAGATGAGAAGACTATGCAGGAACCTGGTCCTGACAACCTAGATGGCGAGGGAGCAGCTGGCATAGAAAGGATGAGGCACAAGGGTGTACATAGTAGCTTGGGCCTGTCTTGGTGCACTTCTTTGCTCATTTGCCCAGCATGAAGCAATGAATCACTAAGGCTACCTTCATATATAACGTCTGTTCTTCTGCCGAAATAGGTTACCGGAGTGCACAACATATTCAGTTGAGCTAGCCCACAAGGCACTGTGCCTGGTTTAATAGTGAATTTCCTGGTGATAGTCTTTTTAATTTAGTTTCCCATGTATTTGACCGGTTGGTTGATGCTATTGCTGAGGTTGATGACTGAATTTGTTATAGTTGAACAGCTTTTCAAGTGCTGTTTTGGCAGAATATTTTGAGTCGAGAATTCCTCATGAGCTTTTAAGTCTTCTTGTGGACATGTCCAGGCATGCTTCTTACTCCATGAGTTAGTCAAACATGCCCAATGAATTTTAAACAGCTTCTAAAGTTCCTATAGACATTTACATTACTTGCCTTTGATAATTATACATTGTCTAAATTTCCAAATCCAGAAAAGTATAAGTGTTTGATCGGTTCAACCACTACGGCCCCAGCCGGTCATAAGGACAGAGATTGTTTTCACCCGTTTCAGTGGTGTTCGCCGCTCCATTCAGTTTTATCAGACTGACAGAAAGTAGCTGAGTTCATGTGTTCAACTATCTCTGGCAGCCCCATAGAGTAGAATGTAGTAGCAGCTCACTTCCCTGTCCACTGCTCCTTTCTAATAGGATAACATTGGCAAACGTTCTCGTGATCGGCAGGGGACCCAACAGTCGGAATCCAGACGATCAGACTGGATAGGTGATAAGTTGTTGTAATGGGACAACCCTTTTGATTAAGTCATGTTTATGTGTAAGTGTCCATGTGCGTGCCTACAATTAAGATAAAATACAGCAACAAATAAATGTTAGAGTCCATCTCCGAGTGCAGCAGAAATCCAGTAGAGGTAGGTCCTCCTCCGTGTGTACCTATGTACGCTTTTTAAGTTTTTTTTTTTAAACACGAGATACGTGCTTTCTACACCTGTGCATCTAAATCATTCAGAGTGCCACACAAAAACGTGCACTAGGTTATGGTGCATCTTAGGCAGTCTCCATAAGAGAAGGGCCCCTCATAAACCAATCCTGACCCCTCCAGACCAGAAGGCTCCTGCAAGGGACCAGGACTAGGGCCATCCCATACATGAAGCTGGAGAACCGCCAGTCGTGCTCTGGCTTCCACCTGGCTGGTCAGGTGTAGGTCAAGAGCCAAAAGTCTAGAGGAACAAATATGGCCACACCCCCCTTCCCCCAGATCACAGTAAGGGTGCATTCACATCACCGTTTAGCTTTCTGTTCTTGTGTTCCGTCAGAAGAAGAGAGAGAGAAAAAAAAACTGGATCCTGTAAAAGAACGGATCCTGTTGCATCAATTGTCATCCGTTTGAGCCATTTCAGTCTGAGATCCGTTTTTTTGATGGGGAAAATAGTCCTGCATGCAGTACTTTTGTTTCCATCTAAAAAAACGGATTTCAGACAGAAATGGCTCAAACGGATGACAACTGATGCAACAGGATACTGGATACAGTACAAAAACGGATCCTGTTGCATCAGTTGTCATCCGTTTGAGCCATTTCTGTCTGAGATCCATTTTTTTAGATGGAAACAGAAGTACTGCATGCAGGACTATTTTCCCCATCTAAAAAAACGGATCTCAGACTGAAATGGCTCAAACGGATGACAATTGATGCAACAGGATCCGTTTTTTTTACTGTATCCAGTTTTTTTTTTTCTCTCTCTCTCTTCTTCTGACGGATCAGAAGAACGGAAAGCTGAACGGTGATGTGAATGCACCCTAAAGTGTAACCCATAAGGGTGCCGCAAACCTGAAGATCCTAGTGACAAACAATGTGTAAAGTGAACAGACATTGAAACCAAAAGTAAATCAATTGTGAATGTGTGCTGATTACAGCCTGGACATTCAGTCGGAATAATACAAATTCCTCCTCTTTACACCAGGCTGGAAATCCAGACAAAGAATAGAGGTACGTGCTCTCAAAATTTGTGAAAGTGAAGTGTGTCCAAATGTGCCACCACTGAATGGACTCCCACCCTCAGTGAGTTCTGGCACCCCAGGGTCACCACTCCTGGAGCACTTCTGCACCTCAGGCTTTCAAGCACATCTCAGCCCCTGGCTTTGATCTGGCAGTTCCTTGGTCACCTACCATATGGCTCTAATGGCCAAAGGCGTACATCCTAGGGATGACCATGTGGTTCTCTGTTCTACATCCTGGCGATGGCTCTGTAGCGCCAGAACTTGATAAGAACAGATACTACACTTGATCTTGGCCAAAAGACCAAAGTCAATTATGTCATGTCTGCCCTGCTAGCGCAGCTCCAGTCAACCTGTGATCTATATTCAAGAATATCTCAGACCTCTAGCCGTAGGCTTGTAAGCTCAGAGATCAAGAACGTAGGCAAATGCCAGAAGTAAAGGTCTGGAGATGTCTTTCATGCTTTGACCAGGTCCCTTAGTTCCCAGCATAACATTCTGAAAAATTATTTGCCTTCAAATTTTTGGTAATGGTTTAGTGAAAGCCATTTCCTGTACTGTTATGACCGTGTCCCCATGGTTTGTAAAAGTGATTTGGCAATTTTAATGTGAAAAACTATTAATGTGAAGAACATATTTGAAATGAACTGAAACGGCAATCACTATGTCCAGGGTCGAATTATATGGTCAGCACACGGGGCACTTTACCCAGTTACTTCCTGCAAAATTACATCCATATTTACTGAGCTGGACAGAGTGTATGCCAGTACAGGGTGTATGACATGAGCAATGTGGAAATGGTAGGATTGTAGTATGTATTATCGTATTAATGGATTTATTAATTCCCTACAGCTTGCACCTATAGGGACATAGTCACAGCATGCAATTTATCCCATAGGAAAACTTGTGTGCTGCATTTTCTCACAGTTTGTACAATTATGGCAAAGTATGAGAGACGACGGAAGGAAGAGACACGAGCACTCATGCTACAACATTAAGAGAAGGGAGAGAGAGAACGCCCGCTGAGCTCAGAGCTAGCAGCTTCACATATAGACATACCAGAGGAAGTTGGTCTTGAAAATTAAAAAAAATATAGAAATTAGCCAACAACCAATAACCAGAACCTCTCAAAGCACAAATCTAAAGATCATGTTTTTGTTGTATAACCCTTTAGTGCAGGCGATTTGGATGACGCTACAACCACTTAAAAAATATATTAAGTCACTAGGTTTGTCTGGAACTATAAAAGGCATAGGATTTTGTATCAGACCTTGATAGCCCCAGTTATGAGTGGAGGCCTTGCATTCCCTAACTTTGCTAATTATTATTTGGCGTCTCACCTAAGACAGATTGTCTCTTGGTCAACGTTCCATTCCTATAACCGGTGGACTGAAATTGAGAGGCTGTGGCTGGCGCCGACACATCTTGGGACCTTGATATGGGGACCACTGGCTCCTATTTCTTCCTCTAACTTTCTTAACCCTATGAGATTTACTAGGGAAATTTGGTTTGGAACCAGAGTGCGGTATAATTTAGCCACTCTTCAATCTTCTCTTACACTATTCCTTTTCACCCCACACCTCCCTGGCAGTTTTGATGCAAATATGGTGAAGCCATGGTCAGGAGCTGGAATGTATCGCCTTGCTGACTTGAGGGAATGGCTCTAGGACAGAGTATCAACATTTGAGGAGCTTCAGGCCAGATTCTCATTTTCACCCACTATGAGGTATCAATTTCAAAGAATACTTCACTACTGTAAAAGTGTCTTGGGATCTTTAGTGATCCCTACTCTCTCTCCGTTCAAGCGTCTCTGTACACAGACTCCTTCCTCTAAGGGATTAATAACAGATATATATATCAGATACTGCTATCTTTTGACTTCCCTCTTGGATTTAAACACCCGTATATGTTGAAATGGGAAGATTGGCTGCAAAAGGAGCTCTCCTCAGAAACTTGGAGAACCATTTGGAGAATAGCGCAAATCAGCTTGTCTTCTATAACATATAAAGAAAACCAATTCAAGATATTAATGTTCTGGTATCATACCCCTGCTACACTACACGCCATGAATTCCGAAATACCGGATCTATGCTGGAGATGCTCCCAGCCGCAAGCCAATCTATTTCATATATTTTGGTCTTGTCCAGCCTTGACTCTTTTTTGGACCCAGGTGAGACATGTCATACAGGTTATTTTAGGGATATCCCTTCCTCAAGACCCAACTATCCTATTGTTGAATGTAGGACCACCTACTTTGGGGGGTTCTGGTGCCAGGCTGCTCCTCCACATTCTAACGGCTGCTAAATGTCTGATAGCCTTATTTTGGAAAAGATCCACCCCACCTATGACAACTGATCTTCTCACAAGGCTTAAAGACACGAGGACTCTAGAATATTCAGTTGCCTTACAAAGGAATGTGGCTGATAAATTCATGAAGTGTTGGCAACTATGGGACACTAGAGAACATTTGATTGAATGACAGACACAGAAGAGACTTCAAGTTTTGGCTTAAAACCCTTTATTGTTTATTTTGTTAACTGTTTTATATGATATAAAAAGTAATAAAATTTAAATGGGAAAAAATATATATATTAAGAAATAAGCCAACACAGAATAATGGACCTAAAAAGATATGATGTTGAAAGTGTACATTTAGGGCCCATTCAGAAGAGCAATATTCTCATCCATTAGCTTTTGATTCTCGGTAGGTCTGTGAAAAAAATGGACAGCACATGAATATCAGCAGTGTGTTGTCCATATTTCATGGATGGGCGCTAGCAGGGCTGGACTGGAATAGCAAAGCAGCCCTAGGACACAAACCCCACCAGCACACATATGATATCGCAAATTTTGCTTTACTTGGCCATGCCTTTTGTAAACTGTCAATACAAGAAAGGAAATAAAAGTGGAACACTGAAACGCCTAATCACATGGTCATGGACATGTGTTACCTCCACAACAGTTCCGTATACCATACAAAGCTCAAAATACCTCCCCAGCATCATCTGATACCACCATGCAGCACGAAATACTTCCCCAACAGGGCCAAATGAATATTACAGTGAAGCACAAAATACCTTCTGAACAGAGACAAATAAACACCACCATGCAACATTAAAGAGGTTTTCCCAGATTTTAATACTGATGACGTATCCTCAGGATCTGATCGGTGGGGGTCAGAGAAGGCACAGGTAAGCAGAGAGAAGGCAGCAGTGCTCACAGGAGCACCGGTGCCTTCTCAAACAGCTGATTGGCAGGGGTCCTGGATGTCGGACACCCACCAATCAGATACTGATGACCTACAGTATTCTGAGTATAAGTCATTAGTATTAAAATCTCAAACGACTCTATTACCAAGTACCTTCCCAAAAGCACAAACTAAATACCACTGTGCAACAAAAATTCCATCCCATCAGCACCATATAAATATTACAGTGCAGCATAAAATACCTCATCAGTAGCACCAAATAAACATCACAGTGTAGCACAAAATACCTCATTAGCAGTATCAAATAAATATCAGTGCAGCACAAAATAGCTCATCAGCAGCACCAAATGAGTATCACAGTGCAGCACAAATTACCTCATCAGTAGCACCAAATAAACATCACAGTGCAGCACAAAATAACTCGTCAGCACCAAATAAGTATCACAATGTAGCACAAAATACCTCATTAGCAGTATTAAATAAATATCAGTGCAGCACAAAATAGCTCATCGGCAGCATCAAATAAATATCACAGTGTAGCACAAATGACCTCATCAGCAACACCAAATAAGTATCACAGTGCAGCACAAAATAGCTCATCTCCCCCTGGCCAGTAACATTTTTTTCATTTCAGTTTCTTACATCTCTCGGAGACTGGCAGGAGCATTGACACTGGAGTTGGAAGGATAGTTTTTCTCCTGCAGTTGTCCCCCGTACTCTCAGGGGGTGAAGAACCTGTGATGATGGTCCCTTAACCCTCCTAACCTTGGAACTGCACTGATACTACAGAACTTGCTTTATCAGTGCAGTTCCTGTTTAATCATGTCAGGTGGCCACCTGACAGCCTGGCCCACTGGGAATCTGCTCAATAGGGCATATTACCAGGCTAGGCCTGGTTCCTAGAAAATGCTGAGTGGGCATTTTTTCAGTTTTTTTTTTAATGGACGCAAAGAACAGAGAATGTACTAATGCCATATGGACAGAACAAAGTTGGAGAAAAAACTGATTCAACACGGATAGAAAATTGTCAGTTTTTAGCGGACAGAACATGGACAAGTTTTTCATTGTTCGATTGAATGAGCACGTACTTCTAACTTTAGCACGGAGTGATGGTGCACCCATGGCTTTTAGGCTTAAAGAGGACCTTTCATGCATTTTTTATACAGTAGCTAAATACCTTAACTCGTAGGGTACCCCCCGCTGATGCTGCCACCCGTGACCGTTCTTCAAAATAGCGCTCCTGAGCCCCGCTGTGCCCCCCTGTATTTCTCCCACTCAGTATGTTAATACTGAGCATCCGTACAGGGAGGAGGAGACGCCCGGGTTTCTCAATGGGTGTCTCCTTCTCCCTGGCTGTGCCGCGATCCAATCACATCGGAGAGCATCACAGCCAGGGAGAAAAAAACTCCTTGGCTGTGACGCTCTCCGATGTGATTGGATCGCGGCACAGCCAGGGAGAAGGAGACGCCCATTGAGAAACCCGGGTGTCTCCTCCTCCCTGTACCGATGCTCAGTATTAGCATACAGAGCGGGAAAAATACAGGGGGTCAGAACGGGGCGCAGAAGCGCTATTTTGAAGAACGGTCACGGGTGGCAGCATCAGCGGGGGGTACCCTACGTGTTAAGGTATTTAGCTACTGTAAAAAAAATGCATGAAAGGTCCTCTTTAACTAATAACCAGAAATGATGCATAATATTTCCTGTTGGTAGAATACCTTTCCTATACACATTACTGACCCCAGGTCACAGTATTCCCGTACTCTTACCAGACTACGACATCACAAGTACAAGCACATAACTCATTGTCAACCTCTTAAGCGTTCTGGGAAAACAAGTTTCTTTTTAACTTTCTGGGGTTAATCATTAGTTTTGACGTTCACTGTGAGATTGTTCACTTCTGATTTTGAACATTCCGTAGCTCAATTATCTGATCTGGCGCCTCTCAGTGACAGTAGCTAATCGGAGCCATTAATCAGGATACTAGGAGCATATTTAGAGTACCTTTGAGTGGAACATGTAGAATCAACATTAGACACATTGAGTGCGCCTCAGTTAATCCCGTAATTTAAATAAAGTTCACCTGATACAGGGGGTTGGCCTGTGGTGATGCTTGCTGTACTTTTTATTACCCCTTGGTGGGGTATTCACATCTCATAAAAAATATGGCATCACGTTATGATCATTGGAGGTCCGACCTTTGGGAGCCACACCAATCTTGAGAATGAATGAAAATGTTCCTCCCTGTCTAATCCTGTCTAACATGTAGACAGTGTAAACTTAGGGGTAATCTAGTAGATGCAGTGCCCCAGAAAAGAAGTATTTTTGCCTGCTTTGTTGGTGGAATAGTCAACTGTGCTAAATTTATGACATTTGAGCCATTTTAGGGTGGTTTGTGCCATGCCTGGCAATCTACATTTATTAAGGAGTGGCCAGATGTTCGGTGGGTGGACCTACATTTTAAACCAGATTTAGGATTGTGACTTCGACAAAAAGTTGTAAGTGTACTCCAGTCCCCTGGTGAAGAACAAAGTGAGACCACACATCAGTTTTCTTCCAGACGATTCTCAGCATGGCTTGTGGCTGGATCTGTGCTGGTTCCCATTATAGTTAATGGTGCCAGACGGCGACATTTAAGCTTCCGGCAATGCCAGAATGTAGAGAGATCCGGCAAGCTGTTCTCTGCCGGAACAGCCTGCTGGATCCTAGGCGCCAGTGTGAAACTAGTCCCGAAATAAGCACAAAAGATGGCACTCACCGAAATTGTCCACATATGTCTTTATTTTTCACAGAGAAATAAGTGGCAGCAGGGGTACAGGACGTCAAACAGGCGCAAAACTAGCCTTAGTTTGAACTGAAATTTGTGGCAACATTTTGGTGCAAAATTTTATTTTTTGCTTACTTTCTTAAAGGAGTTGTCTGGTTCAGAGCTGAACCTGTGCATATCCCCTTCTTCACTCAAGCAGCCCCTCTGAGTGGAGCATTGGAGCATGAAATGCACTGCATCGGTCAGGGCAAGAGCTGTTTGTTTACATTTTTACATTGCTAAGTGGAGGCTTCCATGTAGCAGTGTTCTCGTTGATGTCACCAGGACTAATGGGCGGGCTTTAGCTACGAAACAGGCTAGGGCAGCGCTAAAGCCTGCCCATTAATGCTGGTGACGTCCCGCGCTCACTGCTAGAAGCCCTCTCCTAGCATTCCCATAGTGAGACCCGGTATGTCATCGAAAAAAAGCCCTTGCCCTACACGATTCATGAAATGCTCCGATACTCATATCAAGGGGCTGCTTGGATGAAGAAGGGGATATGTCCGGGTTCAGCTCTGAACCCAGGCAATCCCTTTGAAGGAGTTTTCTGGTTTGCATTGAAATCCTTTTGAATAATAATTTCCGAAGGTATCTATAATTTTGCAATGTATTTCTTTTACTTTTATTGTTCCTATCTTCTGTTTTGAGATTTGTCACATGACAATGTCCATGCAGCTCTTTCTTTTTTCCTGTGATGTTATGTCCATAGGCCTGTCATAGGCCAGGGGCAGTGATAGGGGTGTGTCTAGGTAAATAGCAGGGTGGGAGGAGCTATAAACTTACTGGGTGTTGTTAGGGGCAGTGCTGGAGCTGTGGCAGAGCAAGAAGTGCATCATGGGTTTGGTTGGATACAGTAACAGGAAGTGCTACATACAGGATATCCAGTTGGTCAATAGTCCTCCAATGCTGCCCCACACTAGTCACAAACCCAATACACACTTAAAGCAAAAATAGGCTGCAAAAAAACCCTTGATTTGTAACCTTTCCATCAGTGTGTTCCAACCCACAAACAAACGAACGACAAATAGTCAGCCGCCTCGACTGGCTTCTCTAGCAGAGCGGTGCCGGTCTGCATTATAAACAGTCTACTGTGTGAATTTGGGCGTCCAACTCTTCTGCTGCTACAGAAAATCCAGTGATCATGGTAAAGTTAAAACTGCTATACAAAACAACTGTCGGTAGTAGATAATGCTAAACCCCTGCAAGTGGGTGCGCCTCGGCCTGTGGCACTCATAGTAACATAGTAACATAGTTTATAAGGCCGAAAAAAGACATCTGTCCATCCAGTTCGGCCTGTTTTCCTATAAGTTGATCCAGAGGAAGGCAAAAAAACCCTGTGAGGTAGAAGCCAATTTTCCCCACTTTAGGGGAAAAAAAATTCCTTCCCGACTCCAATCAGGCATCAGAATTACTCCCTGGATCAACGACCCCTCTCTAGTAACTATAACCTGTAATATTATTACCCTCCAAAAATATATCCAGGCCTCTCTTGAACTCTTTTAGTGAACTTACCATCACCACCTCCTCAGGCAGAGAGTTCCATAGTCTCACTGCTCTTACCGTAAAGAATCCAGCGAGCACTCAGCGCAACCTGAAAAAGTTCAAACTGATTAGGCTTAGTGATGTCACTGCTGGTTGCTTTAAGAGTATGTTTTGCTGTGAATCCTCTAGGTGTGTCTGGAGTCCAGTGTGATTTTTAATCACATTAGTAGGTGAGTAATTTCATATACATATATATATATATAATTTTTTTCATCTATGTTGTGCCTCATATTATAGTAGAGTACATACTAACTACAATCTTTTATCATTTTACTGCCAATAGTCCCCCACTGAGGATGTAAGTATAAATGCTTTAGTACTGGTAATGAAAAAAATCCAAATATTTCCTATAATTGGGGATAGTTTTTCCTAAATTCAGTACGATTTAACGGACCAGATTGATTGGTTTAAACAGCCATTCACATTCTTTGTGTCCAATCAAATGCATGGAATGGTTAATAAGCCTAATCAGTTGTAATTATCCCCAATCCTAGGATCTGCATGAGCTAAAGTAGCCATCATATATACTGTATTATCTCACATGCATCTCTTTATAGTCCATAGAGTTCATATGGAAGCATGATGGAAACATATGGAATGTCCTCTGCTGTTACCAATGTCACAATATAGAACAAATGCATATATAGTCATGCCCAAATCTAATATCCTAGAGACTTAACAGTGTCATTCAAGTGGAAGAATCAGATTTACAGAAAATGTAGAACTGTTTTCATATGTAGCTCTCGTGTTTCTTCCATGTCGTATAGTTCATGCATGAAATTCACTGTACTTGTAGCTGTAGCTTGACTCTCAGCATGTGATAACCTATAGCATCATAGATGTGACATTATAGATGTGATAAAGCATTATTCATTAAAGGGTTTCTGTCACCAGTTTTGGGCATATAAAACAGGATGACATTTGCAATGTGCAAATGTCACCTGATGCCCAATCTGTTAATCATTTTCTTACTGGTGTCTCCGTTTCTGTAAAAAATAAACTTTTGCGATATGCAAATGAACCTTACTAGGTGCAAGGGGCGGTAACCCTGCACCTAGTAGCGCCGTTTCCCCACCTTTATCCCACGCGCCTGCGCCGTGCGGCCTTCATTCGGCGCAGGCGCAGTGAGTGCCGCTGGCTGCCGTGCTCCCAGCTTCCTCACTGCGCCTGCGCCGATGACGTCACACTACACCCGGAAGAGAAGGCGGCGCAGGTGCAGTGAGGAAGCCGGGAGCCAGCGGCACTCACTGCGCCTGCGCTGAATGAAGGCCGCGAGCTGCCTGGCCCTGCCCATCACAAGCAAGGGGGCGTGAATAAAGGTGGGGTAACGGCGCTACTAGGTGCAGGGTTACTGCCCCTTGCACCTAGTAAGGTTCATTTGCATATAACAAAAGTTTATTTTTTCCAAAACGGGGACACCAGTAAGAAAATGATTAACAGATTGGGCATCAGGTGACATTTGCACATTGCAAATGTCATCCTGTTTTATATGCCCAAAACTGGTGACAGAAACCCTTTAAGATACTTTTATAAGAAATGTTCCTATGTGTGAAAATCAATGTGCTATATTAAATTGCCTCAAATTAAGAGATTTGTTCCTACATCGGCATGACATGAGTATTACAACACTTGTCCTTGGTGGTGGATCCCGCAATAAGATGTATTCCAGGACCATTCATTTACAGAAAAAAATTGCATTTCTCTTGATGGGGTTTTGTAATGACTGATGTAAAAAATGAACACACAGACATCATATAGTACATGACAATCTATTTCTAACAAAGCTAAAACCTGCCCTGTACTTCACATGGATCCAGAGATCTCTCCATTTTGTGCTCCAGTTGCTCTGCTATATTTTCTTTAGGCTGGCAGGTATGTCCTTTCTCATTGTGTCCTTTGTGGGACATTGGGATATGCCCCTTCTGCTGCAACTCTCTCCCTATAATGTTTACAGCTTCTAACAGTAGATGCGATGGCAGTTGAAGGATCAAACTGAGAATGTGCGACCACCTAGTAGGTGGACATGCACATTACTTTATAGATTAAACACTAGGGGGCACCATTATAATGAAGAGACTTGTAGCTCTAACTGGACCATTTACAGAAAGTAAATTACAAAATATATTATATACCACCCCCATGTCCCCTAGATAACTTTTCCACATTTTTGGCTCTCTAGAACAGATTGCAGGAATAGCGAACTTTCAGCAATGATGAATATGTTGATAAGCAGATGGTTCAGGATATAGAATGCTGAACTGTGGTCCTGGAAAACGCTTTTAAAGCAATGCTCTGGTTGAAGGAAAAAATTAAGATTAACTGGGGAAAGAACAGAACACTTACATATAGACTCCTTTTTGTCTTCTTAGCTGCAGATCCATCAGTTCCCCGGCTCCTCTTCTACCCTCCAAGATATCCGCACCACTTCTCAGACTGCCTGATGCACGCTGTGTATTTGGTAGCCCAAAACACTTCCTATTGCCCTTGGATTGGCCAACACTTCTCACGTGAACAGTTCTGGCCAATCCAAGAGCAGAGGTGGACAAGTAGGAAGTGGCTTGGTCTACCCATGCACAGTCTGAGAAATGGTGCAGCCATCTTTGATGGCAGAAGAGAAGCCCCAGAACTAGCGGATCTCCAACTAAAATGATGAAAATGAGGTAAACACGTAAGTGTTCTGTTTGTTCCCCAGTAAATTAGATTTTTTTCTTGAACTGAAGGGTCACTTTAAGCTAAGGGCATTTTTATATGCTATTTACTTGAATAGACTTAGTAGAACTATGTTTAGATACTACTATACATATATAAAATGTCTATGATAGTGAAGTGTTTGAATTTTGTGCCATGAACCAATAGGTGCTCAACTGTCAACCAGTATATTTGTGAAATGTCCATATAATTTTGAAATTTCTGCATAACTGAATGAAGATTTGACCTTTAAAGGTGTTTTCTGGTTCAGCATATTGATCGCCTATCCTCAGAATAGGCCATTAATATGGGGTCGGATGTTCAGCATCCACGTACATCAGGTGTTTGAATGGGCAACAACACTTGGAAGAATGCTGCAGCCTCTTCAGTGTTTACCTTGGTGCCTCTATGTGCAAGCCGTACAAAAGTAGACGTTGTGTAGGCCAACAAACTGAGGTACAGAAAACATTGAAGAGAGTGCAGCGCCTTCACAAGAGTTGTGACTCTTTCAAACAGCTAATCGCCAGGGGTGCTGAGAGTCAGACCCTCATCAATCTGATATTGATCTTAAGGATATTCTCTCTGTATACTGATCCTGGAAAACCCCTTTAACCTTTATCATCTCAGAAGTATCCATTGTAGCAGAAAAGTCTTTAGTCTGCTGAATATCTAAGCCAATGGCTAACCTTCACGTCCCATGATAGTAATGTTCATTACATTTTTGCTAAATGTACAATGTAAGGAAACAGCAGCATTCTTCTTGATCAACATAACGGGGAGATTTATCAAACTGGTGTAAAGTAGAACTGGCTTAGTTGCCCATAGCAACCTATCAGATCCCACCTTTCTTCTTTCACAGCTCCTTTGGAAAATGAAAGGAGGAATCTGATTGGTTGCTACACCAGTTTGATAAATGACCCTAAATGTTTATTTAGTCCAACATATTATTGGTACTTGTACATAAACTTCAAGGTGACCAAGTTGGAGATTGGCCCTCTTTCCCTACATTGATAGAAGCCACTGCCATGTAGACATGGTCTTAGTGAGCTTATAAGCTTCCTTATATTCATTACAGTTGTATGCTCTTTGTTTGCATAACACTTACCATCCAAGGCTCATTGAAAGTAGTACTCTTTTTTTGTGGTCCTCACGCTCCTCTCCTAGGGCCTGTGTAATCGAGAGAGATGTTCACCAGGGTACTTACTTGTCCTAACAGCAATGAGGCTTCTCCAGATGGTCCCAGCCTCCATGTCTTTTGTGAAAGCAGTTCTCATTATTTCACAGTGCAGTTCTTTCAACTTCTGTAACCCAAGTACATGCATAGAAATTTCAACCGTTACCCCCAATGTCCTTACACATCAAGAATCTTGACAAAATCCCACACCTACAGCTGTAGCCATAGGGAGACCATGCAACTTATGCTATTAAACTACAGTATATCCTTTTTTTTCATATTTAAAGTTTTATTGGGTTTTATAAACATTTCTTTAAATGCGTACAAGCAAGAATAAAGGCAACATGGTAACAAGCATATCAATATCAATGCGTCTGGTTATGTCTCGAAAGGAAAAAACCAAAGAGTGGTCAAATACATCTAAACACGTAGATACACATAAATAACAGTGTAATCGATTATGAAGCGAAACTAAGTCTGGGACACTAACAATAACTGTTCTGTGCAAATCCAAACAACTACTCATAATAATCTGGGGAAAAAAAAGGGGGGGGGGAGGGGGGCTTGGGAGGGTAGCGGTGGAAAGAGTGGCAGATTCAGGGAAGAAGTAGAGTACAGGTGTGCAGTTGAGAGAAAAGAAAGAGGAGGCCCAACAAGGCCTATGGAGAATGACTGCGATGGTAGTACATAACAAGTTCAGGAGCTATTAAAGCGCTCTATAGGCTCCAGAGCTCTGAAACGCCTCCAAGGGTTCCCAGACCTTCAGAAAGAACGTATAGTTCTTGGGGGCAATAGCAATAAGTTCTTCCAATCTTTGGTAAAGCCTAACCTCCTCGAACCATTCCTCCAAGGTGGGAGGGGTCTGTAACTTCCAATGATGTGGAATTACTGCATTTGCAGCCTGAATGAGATATTTTAGCAGGGACTTTTTGTATGCTGGAACGTTTAGATAAAAAACAAACAGGAGAAATGCTTCGGAAGAGTTAGGCATTGGAAAACCAGTGATTTTGGAGATCGCTCTGTGTACTGAATCCCAGAATGGCCTCAAGGTTGGACAATGCCACCAGATATGCAGCAAGGTGCCTTCAGCAGTTCCACAGCGCCAACTCCTGTCTGTAACTGACCGATACCATTTATGAAGCAGGGTGGGTACTCTGTACCACCTGGAGAAGGTTTTATAACTAGTCTCCTGTGCTTTTGTGGCTATTATCGCCCTATGTGTGAGTGTGAAGCACTTACGCCACTGGGAGGGGGACAGAGTGAGGCTCAGGTCTCGCTCCCATTGTGAGCAGAACGGTAACGGTAGGGATATTCTCTGATCCAGGAGTAATTTATAGATATAGGAAATGTCACGAAAAATCGCTGAGGGTGCAAGACAAGCACGCTCAAAGGGCGTTAGGTTTCTAGTTAAATCATACGTTGTTCGTATGGAGGCGTGAAAGTGTTGAAGTTGTATGTGCTCAAATGAGTTCTTTGAGGAGGGAGGAATAGCGCCCATAATGTCAGGTAGGGGCTTAATAGCACCATTTGAAATGAGTTGACAAAAGCGAAGTGGTGAGGTTTTAGTGCCTGTCAAAAAGTGATTGCCCGAAGATTCCGGAGGAAATGAGGGATTATCCGTTACTGGGGTTAGGGGTCCTCTTGGATCTATGATGGAGGACTCCACCCATATAGTCCTAATGGCAGCCAGGGTATGGAAGGAGGTAAATGAAAGTGTAGAGAGCATAGAGGCCGTTAGAGGCCGGGAGTTCCCGCAACCATGGAAGAGCTGATAACGAGCAGGGGGATAGGTCCCTAGCTATTAATACCCAAGCCTTTTGGGAGTATGTGCGACACATGTCAAGGAGACGAGCATAAGCAGTAGCATGGAAATATAGTCTGCAATCCGGTAGGCCAACCCCACCTTCGTCCTTCGGACGAATCAATATGTCCCACTTAATCCTAGCTCTACTTGGGGACCAGACAAATTTCAAAAAGCACCTGCGCAGCTTGGTCCAGAAGTATATCCTTTGTTTTATTGTAAGAGTCTGAAAAAATAGATTCTTATTGGTCTTTTTTCAGGTGAAACCTGTGTCCCACAGCAGAATCAATGTATCGGCAAGATTTAGAAAAAATCTTCAAGAGCCGTGTACTGTGTTGTGAGTAATCTCATGTTCTCATTTCAATCATGGTATTGTTTTATATTGAAGTATATTCATATTTACTATGTTTTTTGTCTTTTCTCACCAGCCTTATTGCTAATGGCGATATCATGAACCCAGTAGTGCGTTTATTGATACCTAGGAAAGTCCTGGATCAGTGGGAACTTGTTCTTGCCTTGGTTACAGACAAAGTGAAACTCCGAAGTGGAGCTGTACACAGGTACTTGCTTTATTTTCTGTAACGGGTAGTGCGTATGGACCCACTGTGCCAACTAACCAGTTTGACTTTGGGCTAAGCCTAAAGCCATTGTCCTGGGGATCAAAAAGGGAAAGATTAAAGGGGTTTTCCAAGATTTTAATACTGATGACCTATCCTCTGGATAGATCATCAGTATCTGATCGATGGGGGGCCGACACTGTTCTAGAAGGCAGTGGTGCTCGTAGTAGTGCTGCGGCCTTCTCTCAGCTTTTCCAAAGTTCGTCAGTCATGTGGCCTAGGTGCAGCTCAGCCCCATATAAGTGCATGGGGCTGAGTGTGATACCAAGCACAGACGCTGTACAATGTACGGCGCTGTACTTGGGGAGCTACGAGGAGGCCAAAGCTCTCACGGGAGCTCCAGTGCTTTCTTAAAACAGCTGATTGGTGGGGGTCCTGAGTATCAGACCCCCACCGATCAGATACTGATGACCTAGCTTGAGGATAGGTCATCAGTATTAAAATCTCGGAAAACCCTTTTAACTCTATCAGTGCTGTTAGGAAGTTCACTGATTACTAGGAACAATTCATGCATGGTGAGTAGAGCAAAGCCCATCTGGGAAAGTGGGACAGTGGAGGACATATTCCGCCAGTGTTACATTTTTATTCTATATCTGCTGGTCTACAGACCTCTAGTTGTTTCAACAATGCTTTCCTGTTCTTCTGTTCTTGCTTAAGACATTCATTATAATATTCTCATCAGACACAGGATTTCAGGAACTTTCAGAATTACATGTATAGTGAAACCTCTTCAAAACCACCTTTTAAGAAGATCATCTCTTTACCCAGACAGGATTCCCTGTGATCTGTTGAGTTTTATCATACAGGCAGGGCCGCTTCTGCCATGAGGCGAGATGAGGATCTCGCCTCAGGCGGCAGTTTTATGTAAGTCTGAGGGCGGCATCCACACAGCAGTTAAACACTGCTGGTGGATGCGCTGCGCTCCCCATCAGCTTCTTGTGCCCCCCTCAGACCACGCAGCGTCAGGTCATAGTGCGCGCCGGAAGGGAAGACAGTGGAGCGCGGGAGCTGAGGGCAGCGGCAGCGCAGGACAGGTAAGTATGTTTTTTTTAAGTGGCTGGGTGGGCTGATCTGAGGTCTGAGGGGGACACAAGGAAGGCACAAGACGCTTATCTGAGGTCTGATGGGGGCACAAGACCTTGATCTGAGGTGTGATGGGGCACAAGACGCTGATCTGAGGTCTGATGGGGGCACAAGACGCTGATCTGAGGTCTGATGGGGGCACATTGTGTTGATCTGAGGTCTGATGGGGGCACAAGACGCTGATCTGAGGTCTGATGGGGCACAAGACGCTGATCTGAGGTCTGATGGGGGCACAAGACGCTGATCTGAGATCTGATGGGGCACAAGACGCTGATCTGAGGTCTGATGGGGGCACAATGTGTTGATCTGAGGTCTGATGGAGGCACAAGACGCTGATCTGAGGTCTGATGGGGGCACAAGATGCTGATCTGAGATCTGATGGGGGCACAAGACGCTGATCTGAGGTCTGATGGGGGCACAAGACGCTGATCTGAGGTCTGATGGGGGCACAAGACACTGATCTGAGGTCTGATGGGGGCACAAGACACTGATCTGAGGTCTGATGGGGGCACAAGACGCTGATCTGAGGTCTGATGGGGGCACAAGACGCTGATCTGAGGTCTGATGGGGGCACAATGTGTTGATCTGAGGTCTGATGGGGGCACAAGACGCTGATCTGAGGTCTGATGGGGGCACAAGACGCTGATCTGAGGTCTGATGGGGGGCACAAGACGCTGATCTGAGGTCGTATGGGGGCACAAGACGCTGATCTGAGGTCTGATGGGGGCACAATGTGTTGATCTGAGGTCTGATGGGGGCACAAGACGCTGATCTGAGGTCTGATGGGGGCACAAGACGCTGATCTAAGGTCTGATGGGGACAAGGGAAAGGGGCGTCATTTCATTTTTCGGCTCAGGCAGCAGAAAAGCTAGAAGCGGCCCTGCATACAGGCATACTGCTCATCTACTTTGAGAGGACCATTCTTCTTGAAACCTTGTGTTCACATGATATGTATATTAAATAGCCTAATGAACTATAAATAGTACAAAGCAAATAGAAACATATCCACACAAGACATTTTAAGTAGTGTTTGAATACTATTTTTTTTTAGATAGTACTTTGAATTTTACTGTATGGACAGAAGTATTGGGACACCTACACATTACATCTACGGGAGCTTTTATGACATCCCTTTCTAAATCCATAGGCATTAATATTGCAGCTAAAACAGCTTATCCTCTTCTGGGAAGGTTTTTTACAAGATTTTGGAGTGCTTCTGTGGGAGTTTTTACCCATTCATTTGTGAGTTCAGATACTGATTTTGGACGGAAGGGCTTGGCTTGCAATCTCCGCTCTAATTTTGATGTTGTTAAGGTCACCCAACCATGCCATTATTGACCTTGATTTAAGGGGCACAGTCATACTGGAACAGAATAGGGCCCTCACAACACTGTCTGTACAAAGTTGGAGGCATTCAGTTGTCCAAAATGTCTTGTTATGACAAAACATTATGATTCCTTCACTGGAACTAAGAGGCCTAGACGAACGCCTGAAAATCAACCCCAAAGCATTTTCCCACTCCACCAAACTTTACAGTTGGCCTAATGCAGTCTGGCAGGTAACATTCTGCTGGCATTCACCAAACCCAGACTTGTCTCAATACCTTTGTCCTTATACTGTGTAGACGACACCAAATTCATGAACAAATCCAATAAATATTAATCTCTCATCATTTCCTTTAGATTATACACATTAGAAGGAGTTCCCATTCAAGATGGCTCTGAATTAGAAAATGGACAGTTTTACGTTGCAGTCGGCAGAGAAAAATTCAAAAAGTTGCCATACAGTGATCTGATATTCACAAAGTCATCTGTTAGAAGGGCACAAGGGTAAGTTTAGAGAATTATATTGTCTTATGTTAGATGTGACCTTGTGTTAGACAGTATGTTCCATATGGTTTAGTTATTTATTGTGCCACAGGCACTACTGCAGTATAGCATAGATTACAGTATTTTATAAATCAAATTTCATAGAATTTAAAATCTTGAAGCTCTCTAAAGGGGTTGTTCCACAAACAATATTCTACAGTTTTCAAACCAGAACCTGAACCTGAATACTTTTGTAATTGCATGTAATTAAAAATGTAGCATAGCCAAAGAGTTATTCAATAAAATGTATCTGTATAGCGCCACCTGCTGTTTGAGTTTTTCTTATTTCTTTGTCCTGCTCACTGAGATGGCTGCACATGCTCAGTGTCATCCATCAACTGCCTCCTGAGTTGTGATAGGGAGAGCTGAGACACGCCCCCTTAGCTGCAGCAGAAAAGACACTCACCTTGAACTGTCAGCTTGATATAAATCTAGCAGAGCAATGAAAGAGGATATCTCTGGATCCATCTGAGGTACAGGGCTGGTTCTAGCTTTGTTAGAAAGATATTGTCATGCAGTATATGATTTTCATGTTTTACATTAGTGATGGGATAACCCCTTTAACTAAAGATGTGGCTATTCCAACTACTATACATATCAGCACAAGGAGACTGTCTTAATACAACAGCTACTAGTATCCTCCTATGTTCCTCCTCAATAGTATTATCCCAATGTCTCTACTTTTATGTTTTAAATATTCATGATTATTTTTTTTCTTTTTCCATGTCCACAAAATCAAATAGTTCTAAAGCATCGTCATTGCCTCCCATAAATGGATATAGAAAGTCCAAGGAGAATGTAAGTAACGTGTAAGAAAACTTGTGCTCATGACTTTGAACAAAATTAACTTGCATGCAATTGCTATTTAAAGTAAGTACATAACAAGCAGGTCCCAGTGGAACTATCACTCTCATCATCTTGTACACATACATCCTTTGAGATCCGTAGCCTCTAAGTTTAGCACACTGGATATAAATAATGGCCTATATTGCTGCTTAGTTGGCTCTGCTCACTTTATACTATCACATTGTCACATCTAGAAATATATTTTCCATGGATTGTGTGGTTTGGGGCCTAGTCCTGGGAGTTGAACGTGAGGTTGGTATTTCCAGGCTTATCACCTGAATAATGGTTGGTCCATTTGGACCTTAGGAGAAAGTGTTTTTCCTATAGCAATCGGAATGGTGTTCATAGTCATCTCGTGGGGTCGTCATCTGGGTGTTCATAACTTTGGCTTTTATAGAAATCAATATATTTGACACTCTGGGTGGTAACTTTATGTTAGATATGGATTTTTAGAAAACAAGTTTTATTGTTGGCTCTGAGACACAGACCGTGTTCAAAACCCTCGAACATAACACTTTGCCATGAGCTTGAAATCTAATACACATGCTTCTTATCGCAGGCATAAATTTTGCTTTGGCAGTAGATAAGTCCTCATTCACATAGATGTATCATGGCCTCAGGACTCCATAGTTAAACATAGAGATTCATTCAATTGAACTTAGGTCATCAAAAGATCATAGATAACTAGAAGCAGAGGCCACATTTTTTATATCACATGTTGGCTTCTGGGGTGGACTGGTCTTAGACCCAATAGGGAAATTTCCCGGTGAGCTGATGCCCAGGGGACCACATGACACCTGAGCCCTCCTCAAGGCGACCAGCTGGTTACATAAAGACCTGATACCCTCAGCATTACTGTAATTAATATTGGAAGCATCAATTACTTATGCACCAATGGCTGCAGATGCCCTACTGAACTCAACTGTATCACCCCTCAGGACGGTGGTACAGTTGAATACTGTGGCAAGGATGGCAGTATATAGTACTACACTATGGAATTTGGTTCTACTGGGGAGGTATTTTGTGCCGCACCATGGTATTTGGTTCTGCTGGGGCAGTATTTTGTGCTTCAACGTGGTATTTGGTTCTACTGGGCCAGTATGTTGTACTGCATTGTGATATTTTGTGCTGCACTATGGTATTGCGCGCCCCACCTAATTCTGTCGTCCCAGCCTACTTTTCTTGCCCCGTTTTCTGTCAGTTTTGAATCTCCTACAACATGGGCCACTTTTAGCTTTTTTTTTCCAGGGCCATTTTGACTTCCCTTTCAGCCCCAGGTTGGCTTTATTACAGTAAAGCAGAATGCCTTTAAAGGGGTTGTCCAGGCTTTCTTCATATTGATGACCTATCCTCAAGAAAGGTCATCAATATCAGATCGGCGGGGGCCCGACACTAGCTGTTTGAAGAGGCTCAGTGCGTACGCGTCGTCTTCCTTCTATCTTCCTGCTTGCTGCTGCTGTCTCCTCAAACAGCTGATCGGCAGGATGCCAGGTGTTGGACCCCCGCCGATCTGATATTGATGACCTATACTGAGGATAGGTCATCAATATAAAAAAAGTCTGGACAACCCCTTTAATCTGAGTTTTATATGAGCTGATAGGTGGCAATTTAAAAGTGTAACTGGCTTGTTAAGGTAGTATAAAGTTAAAAATTCATTTCCAACAAAACATTTTTCATCATTAGAGTCTGATGTCTGGTTTTGTGAGATTCTTGATTACTTTGCAGTTCTGTGCCAGAAACCGGTACTGTCGGATGTGTTTTATTGAATTTTATCATATTAATTCACTTCATTTTAACCCTCTCCTACAAAATCATATACATGTATGCTATAAATAAAAATTTTATATGGCAGAATTTCTTTTTATTTATGCATTCTGCCATTATAAAACATTGGTATGAATTATATGTTAAGTTTTATGTTATTTCTTTCTTTAAAAAAATATACAATTTCAAAAATAATAAAAAGCAATGGCTGACAGAACGTGGTTAGGAAGGAAGGAACACATTCCTGTGACTCAGTCCTTTAGGGATTGATTAAATGCTATTAAAATAATAATCAAAATGAGTATTTATTAAGTAAATCAAGAATAATTTGCACTTTTGTCTGGGATTTGTGTTAATAATTGTTGAGTTAATAATTCATGACACACATGACTATGGACAAATAGCATGGAAATGACTGGACAAAACCAGACCTATACATATAGTGAGTCAGCATGGAGAGCGTGCGGGCAATCTTTAACAGAGTTCACTACAGTTGGCTGGACACAGCATTAAACCGTCATCATCCTCCTTCTTCATAAATAAAACATCAAGCTGAAATGGTCTATTCATGACATAAGTTGTTTATTGATGGGATTACTCTATTTAAAAAAAAAGGGCACAAATGCTATAAAAAAAAAAAAAAAGCTTCACACCTCTTTAATCCCCCACCGATCCAGCGAACAACCTTCAACAGTCTTCTGGTCTTTGTTTACAAATAGTGGATTTGTAATCACTGCAGCCAATCAGTGGCTTCGGCAGTAATGTGCCATACTACTGGCATCATGGCTGCCTTTGCTGAGCGGAGATGACAGTAGTACAACGTGTGACCACTGGATGGTCTCAGCCGCCATGTGTAGGGCACTTGTAAACATGGAATGCTGGAGCTTCTATGAATAATCCCTTTAAAAATGTTAGTTTATGGATTAGAGGTCTCCATACATACATAATAATATTCTGACTAATTTTATATAATGTAAAGTATTCTGATTAAGGCTGAGTTCACATCACTGTTTAGCTTTCTGTTCTTCTGATCCGTCAGAAGAAGAGAAAAAAAACCAACAGGATCCTGTAAAAAAAAAAACGGATCCTGTTGCATCAGTTGTCATCTGTTTGAGATCGTTTTTTTAGACAGAAAAAAAAGTACTGCATGCAGGATTTTTTTTCTGTGTAAAAAAACAGATCTCAGTTGGAAGTGGCTCAAACAGATGATCTGTAAATGATGCAACAGGATGTTTTTTTTTTTTTTTGTTTTTTTTTTACAGGATCCAGTTTTTTTTTCTCTCTCTTCTTCTGACGGATCATGAAGCTAAATGGTGATGTGAACTCAGCCTAAGGGCTCATGCACACGGCTGTATGTATTTTGCACAAAAAAAAGGATCGGCAGAAAATATGGATGACATCCCTGTGCATTCCGTATTTAGCAGAACGGAACAGCTGCCGCCTAATAGAACAATCCTATCCTTGTCTGCAATACGGACAATAATAGAACATGTTCTATTTTTTTGCGGGCCCATTGAAATGAATGGTTTTCGCATACAGTCCTCAAAAAAACGGAATGGACACAGAAAGAAAATATGTTTGTGTGCATGAGCCCTTCATGGGTTTTCTAGTAGCTAGACACTGATGAACTATCATCAGGATAGGCTGTCAATCTAAGCTTGGTAGGGGTCCGACTCCCGCACCCCCACAGATCAGATATTACCTTGTAATGCCAGTGTCAGACGTCGACGCGAGAACTCCACAGCTCTGTCCATTGTGTAGTAGATGGTGATGGCAACTGAAGTGAGGCTCCCATGGATGTAAATAGGAGCAGCATTGCAGTTGCCAGCTCCATCAACTACACTGTGTAGTCCTGGCATCTGTTTCAGGGCAGTGTGGTGTCACCAAAACCCCGCCCCCCGCCCCACTATGGATCTGATATTGATGGCCTATACTGAGGATATTCAATCACTATCTAATCCTGGACAACCCATTTAAGGTATTTTATACTTTTTTATTTTTATTAGTAGGTGTCTGTTCACACTGTAAATTAGTCCGATGTCTATCAAACTTTGTGGCCTGTTTTCTTCCTTTGTGATTGTTGTAGACAGTGTACTAATATTTCACAATACTGAGGGCACATTTTGAGGTCAGCATTGCCTCATTTATGTTTAGTTAACTTGCACACATTAAACACCTCTCTTCCCTGTGTCCACAGAACAATTATTGCAGAGCTGCTCCTATGAAATATTTATTCCACTTTTATAATGGCCCCATTGTCAGCCTCTTGTAGGTCAGCTCAGTGATGAAGACTAGTGTATAGAGTGTATAGGTACTTGCCTCATTGACAGGAGTTGGGGTTTAACCAAGTTGTGAATTGTTCACATATTTCCTGGAGGAATAACAGAGGAACATCACAATGGAAAGTTCTAAGAAAAGATCCTCTAGAATTGCTATTTTATAGGGAATGCATGTGTTTACCAAAATAGACAAGTCAGAGGACCACCAGACTCCTGTCCCTAATTTATCATGAAGATGGGAGGGTGTACCTCATTTCCTACATTTCCTAGATAACCAAACAAGTTTTCATTTCCACAACATGTGCTGGTAAAGAACTTCCAGGAGGATTATTCATTATATAAGACAAAACAGGGGTGTATATAGAAATCATGGGGCCCCATAAGCTTAGTATGAGCTCCACACTAAGCTTAGACAGATTTATATTAAAGGGAATGTATTGCATAAATCATGTTTTTGTAGATTTTTTGGTGAGTTGTCACTATCTGTATTAAAAGAAAATGGTAAACAATCCTGCAATTTTCACACTGACCACTAGGCCTAAAACGTGTTAAGATTTCCTGTCTTTTGACAGCAGCTACATGGGCCATAGACGCAATGGACAGGAAAGGACCTCATTGACTTCTATAGGAGGCATGCTCTGTGACCTGTGGAGAGGTCAGGAGGGAGTAGATAAGCTGTGATATTAGCTATTCTGAATGGTGGAGTTGGTGTTATCCTAACAGTGGTATTATTTGTCATTGTCAATGATAATAGCTACTGAAAAGTTACGGTACAGAACAGACATTAGACCTATTATTAGACCTAGTGGCCAGTGCGAAAATTGCAGGTTCATATACATTTTTTAAATATAGTGACATGGATAAAATTCAAAAAACTCGCCAAAAATTCTGATGACACATTCCCTTTAAGCCAATTTACTGTAATTTTATAACAGATCTTTAGAGAGGGAGTTCTGTTAATACTGATACGTGGTGTCAGTGTCCTCAATGCAAAGTAGTAGCAGGTGCTTCATGAATATGCTGCTTAGTCTGAACATCTGCTATTAATACATTTATAAATCTCTGAGAACCCTACTTATGTTTGCACCATACCCTTTAAAGGGAATCACCAAATACTTGCCTATCAATCCAAATGGCTTTTCAGATGTGCACTTGCCTGCTGATTTTAGTGCACTTTGCCGTGTTTCGATCGGTGGCCCCATTGCAGATATCTTCAAATTTTCATTTTATGCAGTTGAGCTCCTTGCATTGAAGGTTTTGCTGTTGCCCCTAAACAGTGGCGTACATAGAGAAGTAAGGACCCCATAGCAAGGATCAAACCAGCCCCCCTCTCCCACAGGACAGAAGGGTTTCTGCCTAAACCCCTTTCAATGATCCTTGGGCCATTTTTCCACTGCTTCATTTGCTAAAAGTTGTTCCTTTAGAGGGTAGAGTCCTGACCAGGTTTTCACCTCCAGTAGAAGAGGGGATAATCCCAACTAAGACTGGGCCCCCTCTTGCCCTGGGCCCCATAGCAGTTGCATAGTCTGCTGCCATGGTACTTATGCCTCTGCCCCTAACGCTTTGCTCACTCTCCATACTGGCCGCGGCCCCCTTCCCACTTGTGAGACAGGGCTTCAAGTCTTTCTGATGCAGACGTCCATCTTTCCTGGCTGTAGATGTCATTGCACATGTGCAGTACAGATTTTGTCTGCCCAGTAAGTCTCAAGTTGTGGCGAATACACGGTCGCAAGAATACACAGACATCTGACACTACATTGCCACTTCTTTACCCTATTACTCAAAGTGGAAGGGAGGGCAAGTCCAGCAGGGAAGTGAACAGAGCTATAGGTGCAGCAAGGAGCAATGGTGACACCCTTGTTGCACCAAGGAGCTCATTTACATAAAAAAAACATGAATATCTCTGCAGTGGGGCCACCGATCGAGATGGGGCAAAGTGCGTGAAATCAGCTGGCGAGTTATTTGAGCTCCCATGGTCTGTCTGCTTCAGTTTAGATGAATGACCAGCTGATTGTCATTTTTTGGCCAGCTTGTCCATATCATGTTACTCACTTTGTCACCATGAAGAGTGCAGTGAAGTGAGGACAATGACATTGATTATATCTAAACAGTGTTTCCATTATGTCACATGGTTGTAGCTAAACCAGCAATCAGGTTTCTTGACACCTAAAAGGAGGACACACAATGGATATCATGTGTCCTTATAATGAGACCATGGCGTGCTTCTATTCATTCTACATATACCATGAAGGATCGATCATCCAGCCATGATTTACAATGAATGTTACAGTAATTCTTCTATAGACCTGAGACACTCTTCTGGAATGTATTTATTTGTGTGGTAACCAGAGGAACTGCAGGAGCCCGGGGACGTCTTCTAGCCACCAGATAATGGCCGATAATTAGGCAGGTTGTTGTAGACAAGAGAAGAGATGCGTTCTGCTGCTAAGGAAACGCTCACTGCAACTGCAAGCACACCTTCCCGAGAGACCCTTCAGGCCTTAGAAGTGTCCCCGAGGAACTGCGGGGTTGTCATAGGGGACTAAAGGTGTTTAAAAACCAGTATAAGGTGTCCAGTAAACAAGTCTTTAGCTGAGCATTTCATTATCCTAACATTATCTATCTATCTATCTATCTATCTATCTATATACTATCTATCTATCTATCTATCTATCTATCTATCTATCTCATATCAATCTATCTATTTATCTATCTATCTATCTATCTATCTATCTATCTATCTCATATCAATCTATCTATATATTATCTATCTATCTATCTCTCTATCTATCTATCTATCTATCTATCTATCTATCTATCTCATATCCATCTGTCTATCTATCTATCTATCTATCTATCTATCTACTGTATCTATATCATGAAAGAAAAAAGAGCAGCACCTTTTGGAAATAGCAATAAGTTGGGTCTAAATCCATTAAAGGGGTTGTACAAGAATGGGGGTGGGGGGCTGACCTCTAAAGGGAAGCTTACTTACCTGCTTCCCCATGCTGGTTCCCTGCGCCTTCTCCTCCCGGCCTGCAATGCTCCTCTGGGCTCTCTCGTTGTAAACATTCGGTTTCACATCACCACAGCCAGTCTCCGCTGTAGCCCCCCTTACATCATGACAAATGTGTGTGTTATTGGGGTTACCATGACAACTTTAATCCTTCATATATACAGTAGAAAAATTGTATTTTGTATCTATCCATCTATCCATATCCATCTATCCATATATTGTATCTATCCATCTATCCATGTCTGTTTTAGTAACTACTTGCATTCCCCATGTAATAACAATTCTGGATCATCTATTCATATTACTCTGCGCTGTACCATTCATTAATTAGAGTACTTTCACATCTGCGGCACTGGACTCCGGCAGGCTGTTCCGGCGGGGGAACAGCCCTCTGGATCCGTGCTGCCGCAGGTGCACGCGTGGGGCCGGAACTACGCTCCGGCCCCATTCACTGTAATGGGGGCGGGCCGCTGATCTGGCCACAGCACGGCAAACTTGCTGAGAGGTGGCCGGAACAAAAGTACGACATGTCATTACAGTAAAAGGGGGTTGGAGCGTAGTTCCGGCCCCACACGTGCACCTGCGGCAGCACAGATCCGGTGGGCTGTTCACCTGCCGGAGTCCAGTGCCGCTAGTGTGAAACTAGCCTTATTTCTTCTAGAGATTATGGATGAATTACTAGCAGTTTACAATGAAGGCACAGATGGGTGTTATCTGATGGGGTGTGTCCATGGCAGCAGTGATTGTATAGTATCAGACTGTGCAGGAACACACTCCCACTGGCAATACCCATCTGGACCTTTACTACAAACTGCCAGCAATTCATCCATAACTCCTAGCAGGCATAATAAAGGAATGGAACAAGAACAGATGCTCCAGAATTGTTATTAAAAGGGGGATCCAAGCTAAAACAGACATGACAGGAGACGTCCTCTTAAAGAAGACCTTTTGGCATTTTGTACCTTCCAGCTCTTCCAACCATAACCTTGCTACCCACCTCAGCATCAAGCAGTTGTAAATATGAAAGCGTGTTTTTATTGACTGGTAGTAGGAATTCTGTTCAACCATTTATATATATTTCGGAGAAAAGTATCTCGGCCATCGTTACTTCTCCCAAATCTACAAGCAGAAACATGTCATAGTGATGTGTCCAGGGGTGATCAGAGATAGGTAGACGTGCTGGCTTCCTGGTTCTTCACTCAAACATTTGCCCCTCAATAAAATGTTATGGATAAAATAACCGTACAATTTTTGTTGACAGAGGCATGAGCGTCACACCAAATCTACCGGAGGTTCTGCTGATACTGTGGAAAATCTCATATCTCCTCAACCACCTAAGACAAAAGCAAAGAAAAATCTGGAACCTCAAGTACTCCACAAGCCTGTCCGTGTGAAGCAGAAAAAAGAAATAATAATGAATAATAATGTAGACTACCAAGAAAATGGTGAGTAACGATGACCATGGGGAGTGTGGTGCTCTGTGACTATTAAAGGGGTTGTGCAGGGGTTTTATATTGATGACCTATCCTCAGGATAGATCATCAATATCTGACCCGGCATGAGTCCCTTAGTACGGATTTGTCATGCTACGAATTCTGCCATGGATTTTTACATCTTTTGTGGATATGCCAGAAATGCTGGCAACTCCAACAGTAACACAACAAGGGCAGTGAAGAAAAACCTATTAATATGATCCATTTAATTTATTGAAAAATTGTTAAAGAATTTCAGATGATCATGTCGAAAAGCTTAAAGTGTAACTGCCGTTTCATTTTTTATTTTTTGTACTATACCATATAGTATATGTGCCTTAGTGTTTTAAAATGTAATCATTTTCAGTTTCACATGAGAAAAACTGTGAGAAATGTGTTCCACTTTACCAGTGTGCAGGACTCTTCTCACACAGTTGCCATGTGCAGGCCGTCTTCTCTATCTGATAAACAAGAGACAGGTGAGCTCTGGGGGGAGGAGCTCAGCCCTGGATGCGCGTTCACAGTGTAGTAGGACACTGGCTCCTCTTCCCAGCCTTCATGCCTGCAAGGAGTACAGTATGTGATGCCTGCCCATCACAGCTAATTAGGTATTGCATATAACAGCCCAACTAATTTTATCCCTTTAGCCCCAGCTATCTTATTTTCTTCTCTTCTGCCTCATGTGTCTCCTTCCATTTTCCCCATTCGTATGGTAATGCTATTCATTGTATGCTAATTCATTAGCATACGAATGCTATGTATTGTACGCTACTGCGCACACATTTGTATGCTAATGTGTACGCATTGTACGCTAATGCGTACCAATTCACCTAATTAGCGTACTTTTACTGCAAGTGAAAGGAGTGAAAGAGGAGAAGTCGCGATTCGTTAGCAACGCTATGCTAGCTCATGTGAGGAGAGCAAGGGCTTATGGGAAATGAGGGAATACAGAATGGCCTCAAGGAAGGGCAAAGATCACCACAGGAAGTGCAGCAGTGGCCATCTTAGGAAGATGCAGAAATAGAGGCACAGAGAAATATGGTTGTTAAAGGGTTTCTGTCACCAGAAATAACCCTATTAAACCAAGTGTCATTTGCAATGAGCAAATGACACTTGATTCCAGTAATGTTACTATTATACTTCTCAGTAACGGCGTTTTGCTAAAAATAGCGATTTTATAATATGCTAATGACCTCCCCTAGGTGCAGTAGGCGTGAACCTGCACCTAGGAGAGGCCATAATAACGCCTCTTACCACGCCCCCGGTCGCGCTGATTGACAGGGCCGGGCAGCCAGCTCTTTCGGCTCCCGGCCCTGTACGAACCCGAAATCCCGCGCCTGCGCAGTAATGAAGCCGGGACCCGGGCGGGCGCCGGCTCTCAATGCGCGCTGATCGCAATGCGCAGGCGCGGGATCAGCGCGCATTGAGAGCCGGCGCCCGCCCGGGTCCCGGCTTCATTACTGCGCAGGCGCGGGATTTCGGGCTCGTACAGGGCCGGGAGCCGAAAGAGCTGGCTGCCCGGCCCTGTCAATCAGCGCGACCGGGGGCGTGGTAAGAGGCGTTATTATGGCCTCTCCTAGGTGCAGGTTCACGCCTACTGCACCTAGGGGAGGTCATTAGCATATTATAAAATCGCTATTTTTAGCAAAACGCCGTTACTGAGAAGTATAATAGTAACATTACTGGCATCAAGTGTCATTTGCTCATTGCAAATGACACTTGGTTTAATAGGGTTATTTCTGGTGACAGAAACCCTTTAAGGGCTGAATACAGACATCAGGAAGGTAAAATTAACTGAAAAATACAGATTCATGAATATCTGCCCTGCAGCATCACATATGTTAGAAATTTCATTTTTGGTAGTGAAATGGCAGTTACGCTTTAAGACTTTAAAGATGAAGGACAAAAATGGGCAAAATCTAAACCTTAAAGAGGTTCTCCAGTCATTTAACCTAACTGGTATTCAGTACTAACCTGTGAAAGGAAGATGTTTTACATAGTACTTACCTACCCCACGCTCCGCCGATGCCACAGAATGCCGGCTCATCCTCTCAGGTCCATATGCGGAACCATTCACTTCAGTGAGGCTTGAAAAAAAATGGAAATGACTCCTTGTGCATTCTGTGTTCGTATGTCTGCATGTCCATTCCGCAAAAAAATAGAACATGTCCAACAAGGACAGGCATTGTTACAATGGATCCGCAACATGGACATCACGCAGATGTCATCCGTTTGTTTTGCGGCCCGCAAAATACGGTCGTGTGCATGATACTAATACTTTGTTTTCAGCGATATCAACATTGGTGGAGTGAGGGATGGATGATATGTAAAACATCTTCCTTCCTCAGCTTAGCACCGAATACTGATTAGATGACCAGAGAACCCTTTTAAAAGTGTCCCGTCATGCATGGGGTATTTTATGCGTATCTGCTCTTCATATAGCTATAGAAATTGCTAGTATTTATCAAGGACACCTTACGTGTGATGTAACAGGTCTTTGCTTTTTGTATATCATGTACTAAATGCTCTGGATGAAGTGTTCTCCTTAGGCCGATATTTTCTGAAGTTGGAGTGGCACCTTATTCTGTGTGAATATTCCTGTGCTTCCATCTAGTGGTTGTTCTAGATGTAATTTTCCAAATTGCACATAAAAGAAGCTATTGCACTTTGCACAGTAAATGTTGAACAATCTCTCCACAGGGAACTTTTTCACTTTAGAGTGTTTCTGTTACATCCTTTTAGAAAGCAGTTCCTACATTTGTAATGTACATGTATCAGTAAATCTGGTTTATGTGTCTCACTGTTTAGACTCAGTAGAAGAATACCCTCAGTGCTGCTATCTCATAAGAACAAAACCAGGTTCTCAGAGAGGATTTTGTGTGTTGTCTTGCGCAGTACAAGGTCAGCTTTAGCCCAGGAATTTTTGGGGTGATATTTCCTCTGTAGTTTAAAGGGGTTGTCAGCTTTGAGGGCTCCCTGGCAATAAGCTGATCATAGGGTGTCCTGCTGAATGGATCCACCATGATCAGTAAGGCTAGATCCGCACCTATTGTAAAGCTATCTGACCGGCTGTTTCAACTGTATCTGGCCCAGCCGGATTCTTCCGTGCATCACCAGACCTCATTGGCTATAATGGTTTCTGGCTGGGTTTCGGCAAGACAAAAAATGGTTGTAGCAATACCCAGTAGCAAATATTTAAAATATATTTCCTAAAGGGTCTGTCTGAGTTTTTTTAAGACGGGAAGCTATTAGAATAATAATAAAAAAAACTTTCAGCTTACTTCCACACGCTCAGGTCTCCTGATGCAGATTTGGAAGCCAAAATCAGGTGTGAATCATAAAAGGAGAGAAAGTATAAAGGACAGATACAACCTAAATTTTTTTTAATTCACTTCTGGTTATGGCCGTACCATACTCACCGCCCACACGTGCTCTTTCTGATCCTCCTCGGCCAGGTTACTGCGCCCTAGGTCTTCATCTGACGCAGGTCACTGTAGTTGTTTTTTTTTTTTTTTTTACACTCGTTCCCAAAAACGTAAAGTGAGGAACTATTTTCTACTCAGTATAATTCAAAGTGGATAAAGTCATTTGGCACTTTCTGTTCTTCTGTGTTATGTGATAGTGTTATGTTAAAAGTCTGTTTTCTCTTGGAAGTTACTTTATGTCCTAAAATACAATGCAGTGTGTTTCCTTAATGGGAATGCATCACTTATATTTTTTGCTAGTTAAAGGCTATGTATACATTTAGGGTAGGGATGAGCGAACCGAACCGTAACGAACCAGATTCGTTACGAACTTTCCCGAAAGTTCGGTTCGTTATCGAACCGAATTTTCAGAAAGTTTGTGACGAATCTGGTTAAAATAACGGCAACGCAAAATATACGCATATTTATTGAGAATGTACGCTAATGCATACATATTCAGTTAAGTAGCGTACCTATGACAACGCTAGACTGTATGTTCGTTACTTGAGTAGGAATGTTCGCAGACGCAGTATATGCGTACGCTAATGCGTACATATTCAGTTAAGTGGCGTACCTTTGACAACGCTAAACTGTATGTTCGTTACTTGAGTAGGAATGTTCGCAGACGCAGTGTATGCGTACGCTAATGCGTACATATTCAGTTAAGTAGCGTACCTTTAACAACGCTACACTGTATGTTCGTTATTTGTGCGGGAATGTTCGCATTAGCGTACGCATTAGTGTAAATTCTCAAATATGCGTATATTTTTCGTCGCCGTTGTTGAAGTCACTTTGATTTTTTCCACTTTTTTCATTGTAATAGCAACTGCAAGTAAACGAAACTATACCCTATCAGACTCCCATTATTGTAGCAGCAATTATTCAGCCATTATAGCAAGGTTCGTTTTAGGTTCGGTTCGTACGAATCCGAACTTCACTAAAGTTCGCCGAAGCGAACCGAACCGAACTTTTCAAAAGTTCGCTCATCCCTAATTTAGGGTATTGTTTTTATTATTGCATTGTACTCATTTTGGGCTAAAATCATTTTTTCAGTTGGTCTTTATTAAAAATGTGAATCCCCTTTCTCTGTACAGCTTTGAGACTCTATAGTAGCTGCTCTGTGTTTTTGCTCTGTTCTGTCAAGCAGCTCAGCTGACAGCTCCTTATCTCTGATCTCTGACCCCCTAAATGCTCATCACAGCTCAATTCTTATCTTACTGGTAAGGATGTGGCTTAAATAAGTGTTTTATGATCTACTAGTAATTTAGAGATAAGAGTCATTAGATGACCAGCAGCAGGTTTCCCCCCTTTAAATTTTTGACAACTAAACAAAAAATCACGGGCAACCGCAAATTTTCATGGACATATGCCCCACCCCTTTTAGAGACCATATAATGCCCCATTAGTTTATATGCTCCCCTATAGTGGCCCATTAGTTTATATGGTCCCCTATAGTTCCCCATTAGTTTAAATGATCCCCTACAGGGCCCCCAGTACTGTCACACATGGCCATAGATCTGCTGATGGAGTTTGGCATGAGCAGTAAATGGGCTGTAAGACTGGTATGACGTGATGGCCAGGGCATACACCCTGCAGGGCTTACTGGCAGGCTAGCTGTCGCTCCTCACGCCACACTGCCTGCACCACCAAATCTTCCGAAAATTAAGTTCCGCTCAAGTCTCTCAACCGCTCAGTCCGGCCGGCAGCAGTCACTCTTGGTGGTCAATGGGACTCCTCCTCCTGATCTCTGTCACTGCTCCACACTGCAGTATCGGCTCTCATTGTGCACAGTACAGACTTCAGAGTTCATAGAATCACAGACTGTGTTTTTTTCTGCTGGACGCTATGGACGGCAAAAGAAAACACCTGGTTTTTGCAGACTGTCCGTGAATTTATGGATAGTTGGCAACCCTGACCAGCAGAAAGTGAATGTACCAGTCACACAGCTAGACAGTTAACCCTTTGTGACAGAACGGCTGAATATTTTTAATAAATACCAAATGAATAAATGATTATTAGCCCAAAATGGGTAAAATACAACCCGAAGGTGTACATAGCCTTAAAATCTAGATACTGATACCTATTCTTTTTTCTAATCTGTTTTTATTCTCTGACTGTAGATCTTTTATTCTATATTCAGCACATGGTTATGGGGTCAGCCATATTGCCTGAGCTGCTGCAGCATTTAGAGATCTGCTTTACAGCAGCCACAAGGAACTTATTTAGAAATGTTCATTGACTTCAATGAGAGCTTGTTCTAGACATTTACAGGGAGAGGGAGTAGGTAACCTATGACCATCACCTTGTGAATGATGGTTCCGGTGTCATCTAAATGTTGGTGATATCTGTCATTGTAATCCTGCCTGTGATGATAATGAATTTACTGCTGAAATGTGATCTCAGCTTTCCCTAGGCCAGTGACAACATGTTCATTGGTCATGTGGCCTAGGAGCAGCTCATGCCTATTGAAGTGAATGGGGCTGAGCTAATGCAAGCGTTTAGGCCTGCTCAAACAGCTGATCGGTGTCGGACCCCCACCAATTGGATACTGATGACCTATCAAAAAAATCTTGGAAAACCCCTTAAAGAAAAATTCATAAAGTTCATTCTAAACGTTTAGCATAAAAACACAATTTAAATAATCAGCCATTTTCTTATGACCCATTGCCTTTTATCTCATTAAATACTTGATGGAATGCAGGTAAAGGGTATTTCTTGTGCCTATCATTGGGGGACACAGCACCAGTGGGATATAGGCAGCTGCCGCTAGGAGGCGACACTAGACAATCAAAAAGAGAGCCCCGCCTGGCAGCCTATATCCCTCCTACGGACACCAGGCTAGCTCAGTTTTTAGTCTAGTGTCCGTAGGAGGTAGACACTGGTGCTTTGCACCTCTGATTTTTTATTTTTAGTTTTATTTCTTTCTTTTTTCTTTCAGGTTATCAGGAGGGCCGTTGGCGTGGAAAGCCACATCAGACGTAGTCCCCCCTGAGGGTGCCTGGAGAATATGTTATATTCTCCCTGCGCCGGTCATCCGTCCCCCATTGTAGCTGCTCCCTGCGGCTGGATGCCAGTGCCCCACTCCGGTGCGAGGTCACTGAAGGGGTGACCCTGCGCGCACCTGAAGACGTCGGAGCGGTGAGTATGTTGCCCCCCCCGCGCCCTGTATAGCTGCCTGGGGACCTCCCGGCCTTCTCCTAGCCCACATGCAGGGCCTTTTCCTCAAGTGGCTGCGGTGCTCCGGCCGCTTCCTCGGCCTCCCGCGTGTTCTCCGGGCTGCCCCCTGGTTCGGGGTCTCTGTGCGGAGCAGTCGCGGCGCCCCGGGTGTTCCCTGTGCTTCCGGCGGTGCGCCGCGCCGCACCTTCGGCCGGGCGCTTCCCTAATTTAGGCCGCGGCTTTTCGCCTCGCTAGGCCGCATGTGGGCGGGCGCCTCCCAGTGACGTCACGCTGGGCGGCGCGCCCGCCCGCTGTTCTGCCGGCCCTTTCCTGTTCCCGCCGGCGGGCTCCTTCTCCTCTTAAGCCCCCTCCTGTTTGTGGGTGGGCCTGCCTTCAGTCTCCATTCTGCGGTGGCTTTGCTCCAGAGACTGTTTTCGGCCGATCTACTCTGCCTTCAGGGGTCCGCACGGCACAGCTCCAGTCGGATACAGCTCCTCCAGTGGTCTGCAGCGTTTTTCTCCAGTGCTTGCACTGCTGCTCCAGGATCTGGTAGGCACCCAGTGGGTGATACTTCTCTTTCCTCAGGCTATTGCTTGTCGGTTGGGCCCTTCACCATGTCTGGTCCCCGGGACGACCCCCCAAGGCTGCATGCTCCGGTGGCTGTGGCGACGCACTTTGCGTGCGCTCGCTGTAGTCAAAAATTCCCTAGCGGTCAGTCTGGCTCCTTGTGTGGGCCTTGCCTTACCCTTGGTACCCTTCCCACTGAGGCTCCCGCTCCTTCTGGCTCGGTTGCGGCCCCACCCGAGTGGGCTAGGTCCCTGACCCAGGCGATCGGTGACCTCTCTAAGTTGTCTCAGGTTATGATCCACGCCATTGACCGGTTGCCGTCCCAGGCGCCCCCCTCTGCGGCCCCTCCTCAGGTGTCCCCTGACTCCCCTTCCAGGGGACGGTCCTCTAAGAGGCGTCGGCGTTCCCCTTCTCGGTCACCTTCCCGGTGTTCCTCTGACCTTTCCCCGGAAAGGTCCGCTGCTAGCGGTTCTCACCAACACCTCTCTGACGTCTCGGGGGACTCCTGTGACTCTGCCTCAGAGTCTGACAGGGAGGACCATTTGGCCTCTGCGGTGCAAGCCTTGGTCCGTGCAGTGCGGGACACACTCCATATCCGGGACGAATCTCCCTCTGCGGCCAGAGGCGAAGTTTCGTTTAGTCGCCATAAGCGGCAACCGCTGGTGTTCCCTAGTCATAAAGACTTTGAGAATCTCCTGGACAAGGAATGGAAGCACCCCGATCGGCGCATTCCCTCCTCTAAGCGGGCAGAAGCTCTGTTTCCGTTTGCTGCGGATTTAGTCTCCGCCTGGACGGTTCCACCTACTGAGGACCCCCCTGTCTCCCGGCTGTCTAAGTCTACCACCCTCCCCTTAGCGGACGGTGCGTCCCTGACGGATCCCGTGGACAAGAAGATTGACACGTTTTCCAAATCCGTCTTTATTGCGGCGGGTTCTGCCTTTCGCCCTACTTTTGCGGCGTCTTGGGTCAGTAAGGCCTGCTCCGCTTGGGCCAAGCAACTGGTCCGTGACATCTCCTCGGAGGCCCCTCGTGAGGATCTACTTTCTCTAGCCTCACAGATCCTTCATGCCTCTAAGTATCTGTGTGATGCTTCTCAGGAGGCGGCTCGCCTGTCTGCTCGGGCTGTGGCCAACTCCGTTGCCATTCGTCGTTCTGTTTGGCTGAAATCGTGGTCGGCTGACGCCGCCTCCAAGAAGGCTCTTACTTGTCTTCCCTTTACAGGAAACAGGCTTTTTGGGGAACGGTTGGACAGGATTATCTCTGACGCCACCGGTGGCAAGAGTTCCTTGTTGCCACAGAACCGGCCCAGGCGCTCCCAGCCTCCGAAGCGTTCCAGTCGCTTTCGCTCCTTCCAAGCCCCTGCTCGTCAGCAGTCTTCAAGGGGTGCTCCCTCAGCCTCCTCTTCCGGGAAGCCCTCCTTTAAGCCCCGGCCGTCCTGGCAGCCGCGCTCCCGCCCTTCCAAGGGCCCTGCCCCCAAGCCTTCTTCCTGAAGGCTTTCCCCCACTCGGGTCTTTTCCCCGAGTGGGGGGTCGTCTGCTCTCCTTCAAGGAGGTATGGCTCGCCCACGTCACCGACGCGTGGGTACGGGAGGTGGTGTCTTCCGGGTACAGAATCGAGTTTGCGTCCTTTCCGCCTCCTCGTTTTTTCCTGTCTCGGATCCCCCGCTCTTCTGCAGGGCTTTTGGCTCTTTCCCGCGCTGTTCATCACCTCCTTGCTCAGGGGGTTGTGGTTCCTGTCCCCCCCTCCGAGCGTTTTCAGGGCTTCTACTCGAACCTGTTCACCATCCCCAAAAAGGACGGCTCTGTTCGGCCCATCCTGGATCTGAAGCACCTCAACCGCTATGTCCGCCTCCGCCACTTCCGCATGGAATCGTTGCGGTCAGTGGTCGCGTCCCTGGACCAGGGCGAGTTTCTCGCTTCCATAGATATACGCGACGCTTATCTCCATGTGCCCATCGCGCTGAGTCATCAGCGCTTTCTTCGTTTCGCCATCGGTTCTCTTCATTTCCAATTTGTCGCTCTGCCCTTCGGTCTTTCAACAGCGCCCCGGGTGTTTACCAAAACCCTTGCCCCCCTCATGGCTCTCCTTCACGCCAGAGGAGTGGCGGTCATCCCGTACCTGGACGACCTTTTGGTAAAGGGCCGCACCTTACAGGATGCTCGGTCCAGCCTTCAGATCACGCTCGATCTGCTTTCCAGGTTCGGCTGGGTGATCAACTTCAGGAAGTCGTCCCTGCTCCCCTCTCGCTCGATGGAGTTTCTGGGGATGTTGTTCGACACCGAAACGGCTCGGGTTCTCCTGCCTCGCGACAAAGTCTCTTCCCTACGCTCGGCGGTCTCCAAGCTCCGCTCGGGCTCCCCCTGTTCGCTCCGCTTCTGCATGCGGGTGCTGGGCAAGATGGTCTCCTCATTCGAGGCCGTCGCTTTTGCTCAGTTCCACTCTCGTCCCCTCCAGGGAGCGATTCTGGGCCAGTGGGACAAGTCTCCACTCTCCCTGGACAAGAAGATCGTCCTCTCCCCGGCGGTCCGCAGGGAGTTGCTTTGGTGGCTGACGTCTCCAGCTCTTCTTCAGGGCCGCTCCTTCCTCCCCCTCCAGTGGCTGGTCGTCTCCACCGATGCCAGCCTGACCGGGTGGGGTGCGATTTTCGGTGTCCTGACGGCTCAGGGCACGTGGACCTTGCCGGAGTCGCGCCTTCCCATCAATATATTGGAGCTTCGGGCAATATTCCTTGCCTTGACTCGTTGGACCGATTTCCTCCGGGGTCGCCCTCTTCGGGTTCAGACGGACAACGCCACCGCCGTTGCCTATCTGAACCGCCAGGGGTGCACCAGGAGCCGCTCCGTGTTGGCGGAGGCCGCTCGGATTCTCTGTTGGGCGGAACGATTCGTCCCGGCTCTCTCTGCCGTCCACATTCCAGGCGTAGACAACTGGGCGGCGGATTATCTCAGTCGCGAGTCCCTGGACCACGGGGAGTGGTCTCTCCATCCACAGGTGTTTCGTCAGGTTTGCCGTCGGTGGGGCTTCCCCGACGTAGATCTGTTCGCGTCCAGGTTCAATCACAAGCTCCCCACTTACGTGGCTCGGGCTCGGGATCCCCGCGCGTTCGCGGTGGACGCCCTGGTGACCCCTTGGGATCAGTTCTCCCTGATTTACCTGTTTCCCCCGCTCCCTCTTCTTCCACGGGTCCTCAAACGGCTGAAGGCTCTCGGCGTTCCCGCCATCCTTATCGCTCCGGATTGGCCTCGCCGGTCCTGGTACGCAGATGTGATCCACCTCCTGGCCGACGCCCCTTGGCGTCTTCCCCTGCGGCCAGACCTCCTTTCTCAAGGGCCGATCTTCCACCCCACTTTACCTCAGCTCAATTTGACGGCTTGGCTGTTGAGGCCGCGGTGCTGAGATTTCGGGGTCTGTCTGAGTCTGTTATCCAGACTATGCTTAGGGCCCGCAAGCCTCAGTCGGCTCGCATTTACCATCGGGTTTGGAAATCCTTTTTTTCTTGGTGCGAGCAACGTCGTGTGCATCCTCTCGTTTGCTCCACACCTAAGGTCCTCTCTTTTTTACAGTCCGGCCTTGACCAGGGTCTCAGCCATTCTACCCTTCGGTCTCAGGTCTCCGCCCTGTCCGTGCTTTTTCAGAGGGCCTTGGCTCTGCGCTCCCAGGTGAAGACCTTTTTGCAAGGTGTTCTTCGTCTGAATCCCCCCTTCCGCCCCCCCATCGAGCCCTGGGATCTTAACTTGGTGCTCGATGTGCTCCAGGGTCCCCCCTTTGAGCCCTTGCGGGACGTTTCCCTGCGTCTTCTCTCTTGGAAGGTCGCTTTTCTGGTGGCGGTTACATCCATCCGCCGAGTATCCGAGTTAGCCGCTCTTTCCTGTCGCTCCCCCTATCTTGTCTTGCACAAGGATAAGGTGGTTTTGCGTCCTCTCCCTTCCTTCCTTCCGAAGGTTGTTTCGGCTTTCCACATCAATGAGGATATCGTCCTTCCCTCTCTTTGTCCTGCTCCTTCCCATCCTAGGGAACGCTCTCTTCACTGTCTGGACCTTGTCCGGGCTATCCGAGTCTATTTGTCTCTCACAGCTCCCTTCCGTCGGTCGGATTCCTTGTTCGTCATCCCTGAGGGTCCCCGCAAGGGTCTTGCCGCTTCTAAGGTGACCATTGCGCGTTGGATTACGGCCGCCATCTCTGAAGCCTATCGCTCTCGGGACAGGTCCCCCCCCTTCCGGGTCACTGCCCATTCCACCAGGGCCGTGGGAGCTTCCTGGGCGGTTCGCCATCATGCATCGGTGTCCCAGGTTTGCAAAGCCGCCACCTGGGCCTCGGTGCATACCTTTACCAAGTTCTACCAGGTCCACATCCTGGCTTCTTCCGATGCCAGTCTGGGCCGCAGGGTTCTGCAGGCCGCCATACGTTAGGCTGGCCACGTGGGAATTGTTCTTTTTCCCCACCCTCTGGGACTGCTTTTGTACGTCCCACTGGTGCTGTGTCCCCCAATGATAGGCACAAGAAAACAGGATTTTTGTAAAACTTACCGTAAAATCCCTTTCTTGTGGCTTCATTGGGGGACACAGCTCCCACCCTGTTTTTTTTTCTGGGTTGTTCTGTTCCCCGGGCTTGTTTGTTGTTTCTTGAGTTCTCATCCCCGGGTTCAGACTGGTTTGTATCTTTCTGTTTGGCTCCTACTGCTTATTAACTAAACTGAGCTAGCCTGGTGTCCGTAGGAGGGATATAGGCTGCCAGGCGGGGCTCTCTTTTTGATTGTCTAGTGTCGCCTCCTAGCGGCAGCTGCCTATATCCCACTGGTGCTGTGTCCCCCAATGAAGCCACAAGAAAGGGATTTTACGGTAAGTTTTACAAAAATCCTGTTTTCGGTCTGGCTACAAGGCTAGAATAGTATTTTATGATCCATTTAGGTTCTAGTGCTTACCACAAGATTTGTGAGAAATTGAGTTTGTCCGTACACAGCTGTCTCTCTGGATACCTTACTAACACAAAGCCATTTTTAGTAATGGTATTTCTGCTTTGGTCTCAATATACTTTATTAGACTGTGATGTGATGATGTGGACATTGATAGAAGTTCTTGATTTCATCCATTTCTTTCATCTAGTGGTTATTACTCTTAAAATAGACCATAGGCATCTGACCAGTTTAGGAACACTTGTATGATGAACAATGATAGCATTATTATCAATAACAGTAGAATTATTTTTTAGCATTGCTGTATTTTTTTTATTACGTTTGAGGTTATTTTCACACATGATGGATTTTGGCCCAGATTACATGCCAAAATCACTGTGAAATCTACATACCATACATGTGAATGTGGGTTCCAAAACACTGTTCACATGGATCGGAAAATTTCTGCACAGATTTCAGGCAGCCGAGTGGAAATAAGTGTCCTATTACTTATTTCAGTTAGTTAGGCTAAGTTCATATCACCATTTAGCTTTCCGTTCTTCCTTCCGTTCTAAAAAAAACAGGACCCTGTAAATAAATGGATCCTGTTGCATCAGTTGACATCCATTTGAGCCATTTCTGCTTGAGATCCATTTTTTTAGACGGAAAGAAGTACTACATGCAGGACATTTTTTTCCATCTGTAAAAACAGATCTCAGACGGAAATGGTTCAAACAGATGCCAACTGATGCAACAGGATCAGTTTTTTTTTTCTCTTCTTCTGATAGATCAGAAGAACGGAAAACTAAATGGTGATGTGAACTCAGCCTTAGGGCTCATGCCGCAAGCCCGCATCACGGATCGCGGACCCATTCACTTCAATGGGTCCGCAATCCGGGAGATGCGGAGCAGAGGCACGGATCGGAACACTACGGAAGCACTATGGTGTACTTCCGTGGTGTTTCTGGCCGTGCCTCTGCACCGCAGAAAAGTAGCGCAAGCACTACTTTTTTGCGGTGCGGACCCTCGGATGCGGATTGCATTCAAACGAATGGGTCCGCGATCCGCATGCGGTGGTCACAATGTGAGTGCCTGTGCATTGTGGACCGCAAATTACGGTCCACAGCACGGGCACTGACTGCACACGCTCGTGTGCATGAGCCCTTAGAAGCAGAAACAGATTAGCTCTGTTGAATGACAATGGCGCTAATCCATGGTCAAATCTGCTGTGGATCTGTAGCACATTGCAGAAAATCTGCTAAAGAAATCCAAAGGCATATCAGGTCGGATTTTTATGTGATGTGTGAACATAGCCTAACAGTGGTGAGTGGTTAGTATGCATTTGATTGCATTCATTTTTGTTTTTTAATATTAATGATTTTATCTTTGTTATTACCAAGGGTATATTCAGATCAGGCAGAACTGATGTACTAGCCTCCGTCATGATAATACAACCGTCTGCATCCGTTGTGCAGGGGCGGATTGACCATTGACCTTACAGGGAAATTTCCCGGTGGACCGATGCCCAGTGGGCCGTCTGAGCCCTCCTCACGCTTGGCCAGTGGAAGTTTTTGGGGATGTATTTTGTGATGGACTGTGGTATTTGGCTCTGTTGGGTAGTATAATGTGCCACAATATGGTACTGCTGGCCCTGCCTTCCATCAAATTGGACCCAACTACAAAACAGGGCCACTTTTATTATTTTTTCCAGGGCCACTTTAAGTTCCCAGTCCGCCCCTGCCATTATGAATGAATCCGTTTGTATTATCTCTGAAACAGCCATGACCGATCCGTCTCTAAAAACATGGTAAGTCAATGGGGGACGGATCCGTTTTCCTTTGTGTCCGAGAAAACACCATTAACTTAGATTGTGTGTCATTATGGATCCGTCTTTCTTCACATCCCATGCCGGACAGATGCTGCTTGCAGCGTTTTTCTGTCCGAGGTGGAGACGCAAACAAACGTAACGGAATGCATTCTGGAGCATACCTTTCCGCTCAGTTCAGTTTTGTCCCCATTGACAATGAATGGGGACAAAACTGAAGCGTTTTCCTCCGATATTGAGATCCGTCATAGGAAAGCGCAGATGTGAAAGTAGCCTAAATTGTATATATATGATATTCTTTTAAACCGTACACTATGAAGTATACTTGAGTGCTATGCTAAATGCAAGTCACTGTGTAGAACCTGCTCATTAAAGGAGCACCACTGCCTTCTCAAACATCTGATTGGCGGGGATCCCGGGTGTCGAGCCTCCACCGATCTGATAGTGATGATCTATCCTGAGGAAAGATCATCAGTATTAAAATCTTGGAAAACCCCGCTGTGAAATTTTGATGTAATAAATGCTAGAATACATTTGGTACTCTGTTAAATGAGCTATTTTTGGACAGATATAATGAGGATTGTGACTTTTTTTCCTTACTTTCGAGGCGGGGGGGGGGGGGGGAGGCACATAGAAAGGCATTACAAGTTACATTTATGAATTTGCAGGTTGTATCTAAATACCGCTGAATGGTTATTATAGCTCCTATAGTGTATTTTAGCATTTTAGTGTTATTTGGCCTTTACCTTTTTACGTATGCTGGTTCTGACATTGACAAGTCTCTTCACGTATGCCGGGGGTAACACATGCATTATACAAGGTATCGCTGATCCCATATTCCTCTTTTAATTAAGCTACAATAAATTTCACATATGTTATTACAGTGAATCTATTTTATGACGCATAACCAGATGATAAATGGTTTCATTAAGCAAGTAATTAGCTGATGAGATAGGTTACCTGGTAGATATCGGAGCAGAGCAATGACGCTTTCAGCTGGCACATATGTTCACGTAAGGCACAGCATTATGGGCGGCTGCTCTATGCAGTTAACTTTGTGGTGTCCAGTTTCTCATCAGAAGAATGCTGTAGCATGGGCATGTGCCATATACTTGCAGGGAGCCACAGGGGAGTACGTGGAGGATGGGAGTGGTGGTGGTAGAACTCACAGATCACGGTGGAAATATCTGCTCCGGTGTTTCCTAGGGCCATATATAGACTGGAGGGCACACCCTTTCTTCCCTCGGGACACATCTTGGTATTGGGGCTCCTGCCTGGTTGTAGTTGGTGTGCCCTTGATGGTAGTTGGATTGGTTGGGTGCAAGGCAGGACCAGTGGATACTGGAGACAATAATCAAACCCGTTGTTTGTAATAAATAAAGTCTATCTTTACTAGGTTGATGATAGGGATTGTAGTACAAATAGCAGCAAGGCACTGCTCCAAAGCATATCACAGTAAAATATTCAGTGTATGGTAATTAAATTACCTCCTCTCTCTAAAGAACCACAGGCTTGCAATAAGGTTCTTGTAAGACCTTCTGCACTTCCCGGACTGAGGGGTTCAGTACTGAGATAGGGGTGGCCAACCTGTCTGAAAGTCTGGAGGATGCTTTTGCAGTATTCCCTTCCACAGCAGTGAAGCCTTTCTGCCATAAATGAGCATAGTACCTTGCTCCCTGTTCATCTACCATCTGATTTCCTTCAGACCCTTCAGTGTGGCAGGACCTGCAGAGGGAATCACACTGATGGGTTCTGCCTCTGTCACTCCCCTGCCTCCGCAGATCTCCAGTCACCCCTGCATCAGCATCTACTTTCACACGGGTCACTTGGCCTCTGCACCCAGAGACAGCCCAAACCAGTGACATATCGCATGTGTCATATCACTGGATCAAGTGATGCTTGAGGGGCATGTTACTGCTGTGGTCAGTCATTGGCTATAGTTGCCATGTGACCCAGATGTTGACGTGAGGAGGCTGAAGTTCTGCATCGCCAGTGGAGGAGTGAAGGAGCTGGAGCTCAGGGGCAGAGATCAGGTAAGTATGTTTTATCTCCACAGATCTGGCCATGCGGTGGGGTCTGCCCAAAAGGACCCCGGAGGTGAACAACCTGTTTCAGCTATACTGGCACATTTTAAAGGGAACTATCACTTTACTCTAATGTCATATTTTTAAGAGTGGTGTTCAAAGAGGTATCAAACTAATGTGTGGGCTCTGATGACTAGTGTGAAGACTTTGGGGATACTATATCTCCTTATGGACAGCGCCTAATCGATGTGAGGAGTCTTATAGGTCAGGCAACGGTCCTCTGGAAGTCTGGGAAGAGGGTATGCAAATCAGGTCTTTGCAACCTCTGCCTCTACTGCCACCAGATGTAAGGCCTTGAGAGACAACTTGGATAATAAATAAGCCAGCACCTCATGTGCAGACTGCTGTTTCTGGGTGATAGCTCCTCATCAGTGCAGAGCAGAGAGTACGGACATAACTCGGTGAGAGACCTATATATCTAAAATCCTGATCTAGGCCTCTCATCCACTTAAGCCAGTACTCTCTGCTCTGCACTCAAACAACTGTCTGCAGATGAGATGCTGGCTTAATTATTATCCAAGTCATGTCTCAAGGCCTGTTTAAAAGGTTGAAAATTGATTTATAGGATAGCTGCCTTACATCTGGTGGCATTAGAGGCACAGCTCATTTTAATACCCTCTTCCTAGTGGGTATACCGTAGATATTTTTCTATTATAGATAATTGCCAACATTAGGATTCCAAGGCCCTATTCCTGTACTGCCCAGAAATTCTTCTGTTCCAAAACACAATTTTATCATTAATGTTTGATCGTTTATATGTTATCAGTTAAATACATAGTTATTTAAAACACTAAAGTCTTGCTTTCCCATACCCTCAACCCATTTTAATACAATTTGGTGTTGCATGTGAAAAACCTGGCGAGATGACTGGAAATTTAAGGAATCTCTGTCAAGCAAATGTCATATTATTTATTTCCTATTCTACTTTTTGGCTTCTATTCTACGGACACACCTATAAAGAGAAATAATAAGCATCCATAAAAAAACATTTTCCAAGCAAATTGATATGAAAACAACATATTTAGTATACGGATAAAGGCAATCTTGGCATGCACCACTAGATGGCAGTATAACACCATGTCTTATGGAAACATAATGAAGCCAGAAAAAAGCAATGAGCTATTTCTTCAGGGAAATAGATCCTATTTTCACTTGGCACCAAAGATGCAATGTGAGATATGAATGTGATTGATAAAGTTGGATGTGAATTACATTTTTACATCTGAAGCATTGGAGCATCAGCTCCGATACTTGTCTCATATGCTTCGGTGTACTTTCTACAGATACGTTTCTATATTAAGAATTGGAATAAAACAAATGTATACCTTTGGCTATGTGTCTTTTAGGAGCATCAAATTTATTAAATGCTTTAAGCTTAAATGGCCAAGCGTGGATAGTAAATCTGGTTTCCGACAGACGTAACTTGGTGCATATGCTGCAGTCCTGTTCTGCTGAATGTCTTTATCCGCTGGTGTACCAAGGCGGATGGGGCAATTGTCATGGGACCATAACCACCTAGAGAGCTTGAGGGGGCCTCCTCCATCCAGTGTATAAAAATGATAAAGGGACTCTCCGACTTGAAACTCCCCACTTGTTAGAATGGTCATAAAATGTCCTCCTACTAAAAGTATCTTTGGGGAAGTCTGGCAATAACTGCTAAGTTTTCTTGTACAACAGGGTAAATTAAAGACTATGGGCATCTTTGGGGCATTTTTTATGATTGCATTGTGTATTTAAAATCATTTATTCAATTGGTCTTTATTAAAAATGTTCAGCCATTTTTCAGATATAGGCGTTAAAAATCAGTCTGCAGAGTATCACTTCTCAGTCCCGTCAACTGACGGCTCATGTGGCAACTTATCTCTGATTATCTGACCTTATAAACACTCTATTAAGCCAGATTCTAATCGGTTTGATAAGAGTTATCTGTTACTCCCCGACGTTTTCTGTGTCGCATCTCTGGTCCTCCTCACCAGTGTTTGTGTACAAGACTGCTGCAGTGAATAGCTGTATACCACATGTGACCTCTGCAGCCAATCACTGGCTTCAGAGGCACTGTACATTGCATAGTACTTAAAGGCTATGGATAGCTTCAGGGCAATCATTTATGATTACATTTTACTCGTTTGGGCTAATAAGCATTTTTTCAGTTGCTCTTTATTAAAAAATATTCAGCAGTTTTTATTATACAGGGGTCAAAAATCAGTCTGTTTGCAGAGTATTACTTGTCAGTCCCATCAGCTGATGGCTCATGTGGAGCTTAACTCTGATCTAGCCTGATAAAAATTTCATATTTCTCATAATTAGCGGCTTTCACCAAAATTTTTAATTAAGTCAGACATCCCCCTTTAAAGGGGTTGTTCTTGTTAAGGGCCTTTCAGCCAGACCCTTCCCTCCATGCTCCACTGGGTTCTGGCTCATTCGGTTTTTCACCACTGCCTTGTCAGCATCCTGTTTGACACTGATCATGTGGTCATTGCAGCTAATGCCTGGCTGCAGTAGTGATGTGACAAAATGTGTCATGTGACCCAGTGTTGTTACATATACCGTCACTACTACGGCAGTCATTGGCTGCAGTGGCCACATGACCCATGTTAAACAGGATGTTGACATGCAGAGCTGGAGGACCAAAGGAGCTGAAACCCAGTGGAAGGAAGCAGGTAAGTGTGCTTGCTTTTGCAAGTCTGATGATATGGGAGGGTCAGGCAGAAAGGCCTTTAAAGGTGAACAGTCTTTTTAAGTCATCAATGTCCTAAGTTTTAGGGTCTGTCCTCCTGTTAATGATTGTTCTAACCACCAACTCATTCGCTCAGTCTCTGTGTGACTTGTATGTTCATGTAGATTGGAGGCCTTGACGTTCTGTAAAGTTCAGCTTTATGTTATGTGTCTTACTTGCGGCTCTCCAGATGATTTTCAGAGAATTTGCAGACATTGGATTTAACTTCTTGATACATGAACTTCCCTGAACTTAGTGGTGAAGGCCGCAGCTGTCAAGCGTATAGCGCTTTCTTATCTACAGTATCTCTCTCCGGCCTGATGATGTCATATGTAGGAGCTCCCATACGTCTATGTCTTAATTTTAACTTCCGTACTTCCAGCTTTCTCTGCAAATAAATCTATCCCAAGAGTTAGGTGGTCTGTATTTTATCTCATACTGATTTCATATAGCATGTGCATGTACAGTGTATTTTAATGTGTTTTCCATTTCCATGTAGTTTATCTTCATGGATTAGTTTCAGAGGTACAATGCCATTAACCTCTTTACAACCAGACTGGGCCTTGTGCTACACAGATATAAATGTATGCTGTCAGTAGAAAGCGGTTGGCCCATCTGGGGCACTAATGGCAATGTCAGATAGGTGCAAGTCCCATCTATGGGACCCGATCTAATCTAGAAAACAGGACCCCAGCAGAGAAGAAGAGCACATCTCCTCTCCATTCTTCGCTTTGGAAGTTTCAAAAATAGCTGAGCAAGCATGCTTGGCTATTTGGCATTTTCAGAAGTCCCATAGCAGTAAATGTAGAACGCACTGTGCAAGTATGACCACCTCTCCATTCAACGCTATGGGACTGCGCGACTGCCCTCTGTTCACCTCAGGGGACATGGGACCAGCACCTCTCTGACACTAATAACTTGTCCTAGCGAATACCCTGCTAAGAAAACTCCATAACACTAATATCTATCTCTCTATTATAACATACATTTTTTATTTTTATATCCCAAGGTTTTCAGGATGTGCATGGTATTGCATCTTTATCCAATTTATGTGAATGACTGCAGTGCCCTGTACCACCTCTACCAGGTAGACCACATGCAGGGTAAATAATGAAGAGTCTGTAGAGCTTATCTGAACGTTGTGGACCCTTCAGAAAACTGGTGCCACGAGTTTGGTCCTAAACCATCTGATGTTCATGGCCTGTCCTAAGGATAGTAGATCCATATTGTGAATCTATCTATCTATCTATCTATCTATCTATCTATCTATCTAGTGGATGAGCCCGACATATTTATGATCATTTATATGCGCTAAGAGCTTCCACTTTATATACTACATAGCAGTTATGCTTTTTTACTTCTTTACATGTTCATTTCATGTTCATCTTATGTCTTATGGCTTATCTAGTGCTGCTGCCATTCTCTGTTTAGTATTCAATTAGCCAGCAGGTAGCTTGCACCTGACTCTCACCTGTAGGAGGTGCTGTCCGTTTTTTGCAATTATATCTATCTATCTATCTATCTATCTATCTATCTATCTATCTCATTATCTATTTATCTACAGTACAGTGTCTATCATCTCATTATCACTGATAACTGCTCCTAGGCTTACATATAAGACTAACCATATATATAAGATGTGTAAGTACGAGATGTGTAAGGAGTCTTGACCATATATAAAGAATTTATAGACGCTCCACAATTTTGGTATTGCAGCTGAGTCCCATTAAAACTGAGCTGCTGTGACTGACTTGGCAAACAATGAAGGAGACAGTGGCAGGGGGTTGCAGCAAGTCAGACCCCCACCGATCTGGTATTGATGGTCTAGCCTAAGTATAGGCCATCAATTATGTCATAATGGATAACTCCTTTAATAGCTTATTGCAGATGTTACATTATTCCTTATATACTCTTTTGTGGAGGAGAGGGGAGTCAGTCATAAAGAGGGTCCGCAGCAGAATAGACACAGGACTGTAGAATACACACTGCAGCTGCTGATTAACCTCTTTGTAAACTGAGAGGTAGCACTCACATACAGTGTTAGACTGCAGAACTAGGCAGATTCTCACAACAGATATGTTAGAAATATATGAATAAAATTACAGCTTAAAATGGAGAAATTCTATTAACGTTTTTCAGGAGTTCACACAGTGATGGGAAGGGTGCACCTTTTATTCCCTCCGGGGCATTCCCTGGATTTGGGGCTCCTGCCTGGTTTTAGGTAGGGTGACCTTGGTGTAGGTGAGTTCTGAGATGCAAGGTAGGGGTCCCGGATGGTGGGTGCACAATACAATATGGCAGCAATGCAGGTGTTGCTGAGTGTAATGATGAGGGGTAATGGGTTTTACTGGAAACCTCAGCAGTTCACAAATACACACGATGGCAGAGGTGGGCACAGTTCTTATCATACATGGGCATTGGCAGCTTTCCCAAAGCTGTAAATAGGGGGTTCAAACAGCATAAAGTGCCCCTTTGTGTCTACCTCCAGATAACTTATGCTATCTTCCCAACTCGGCCAAGGGGTGCAACCTTTCTCTCTCACTCTCTGTATATCTGTATTTCGCAGTACCCTTGGCAGATGCAGTCCTGCAGACAGATGACCAATCTCTGTCTCTTTGGTGTGGCAGAGAAGTTCATGGCTAAAGTATAGGTGTTACTTTCTCTGATGGACACTCAGCACTGTCCTTCTGTAGTCACTAAACTTTTTGTCAATTCCAGCAGCTCTTTCTCTCGGGTTGGTACATATGCTGTTGCTTTTCAGGCTGCTTAAGACTCACACGGTTTCCCTCTTCAGCTCTGCTCCTTGCCGTTCACTCATAGTCTTCACACAACTGACCTGCTTCTCCACTAGAGGAAGAGGTGGGTGGCTTACCATCTTTGGGGCATTTTCGAGGTGTGGCATAAAGGCTTATGTACACCTTTGGGGACAATTTTTTAAAATTATTGCATTGCACTTATTTTGAACTAAAAATCATTTTTTCAATTGGTCTTTATTAAAAATATGAAGTCCTCTTTTGTGTACATAGCTGAGATACTGTAGTATCTTTTAGTCTTTTATGTCATCTGGGGAACAGATGGACTCCTTATCTCTGCTCTCTGACATTATATACACACTCATTAAAGCTCATTTCTTATCTTACTGATAAGAATGTGGCTTAAATAAGTGTTTAGGAACTCTCAGTAGTTTATAGATAAGGTTTATTAGAAAGTGAAAGTACCAGTCACACAGTTAGAAAAGCAGTTAATCCTTTGTGACAGAATAGCTCAATATTTTTAATAAAGGCCAATTGAAAATATGATTTTTAGCCAAAAATGAGTGAAATGCAATCATAAACAAAAATTGCCTCCAATGGTGTACATAACTTTTAGTGTAGAATTGCTGCTCTACAATAGACTGTAATGATGCGATCCCGGAAAGTTCAGCAATGTAAAGTGAAGGCAGTGTGTCGTGAGGTGCTGAGCGCAGTATGTAAAGTGGCCTAGCCCCCAAACAGCTCAGCAATTGGATACAACCTGGGATGGGTTGCTTGTGGCCATTTTAAAGGACCCCCTTTGAAAAATACTGTTTTGTGTCTACAACTCCTATACAGACCTATGTGTCACCATGCCAACAAACTACAATTGAAGCTACACATTGTTTGTACTCTGTTACCTTGGAGACGCATAGGCCTGCATAGGAGCTGTAGAGGAGGAACTGTAGAAGAGCTTTAATCAAGAATATATACAATGTTGCTTCATGGATGTGAATGTGGCATTTGCTGTTTAGTAATATGATCCTTCAGCTCCACACATATTGACAACAGCTATGTGGGAGTGTTAGGAAATGTATCCGATATCTGTATCTTTCGTAGTGAGCTCAATGGGGATTTGAAAGTTCCTGGCTCATTACATACTGTAATGCATACAAGTAGACATGTCCATCTTGCAAGATAAACCATCGCTATTCCTATGTCTGCCTGGCTTTCTTCATGGGTTTAAGTCAATGATGTCAAGGGCTTGTGGACTGGAATCTATAATAGCGCAGGGACTTACAACCTTGTCTTCTGCAGGGTCCTCACCTCAGATTTGATCCATGTCACAGCTGGAAAGTTTTGCAAGACTGTAACAATGTAAATGTAGAATTTTATTCAATTATGCTTTTGCTGAAGATAATATTTTCTCATTTAACAAAAGGCATCCATACTGTACCGTATATATTACGCGTCTATATAGTTCCATAAGCTTCTCTTTCTATATTCTTAGTAGAAAAGGGATTGTAAAACAGCGGGGAATGTGCAGAACCAATTATTTCTAGTCCGTAGATGTAGCTCATAGAATGTGATGCCTTATGACTATGAGTCTGTATAGATACAAGGAAAGTAAGGGAATTAGTAAGTTAACTTTGAGGATTTGTAATTATAATAAGGGCATAATAAAACAAAAAACACAACTTTTTACAATCTGTGAGTATGACTTTTTTAGCACTTGCTGATATTACCTCTTCAGCATTACGTAATGTACTCTGAAGGTTATCTTTTCTGGTTTATGCTAGAAAACTCCTTTACATACAGGGAACAGACATTCATGTTGTTAGACTGTGGCTTAGTGAACCTTGGACCACAAAGGTGGAAACAGTGATGCATAAATGCTGCAACCATCAGCAACTTCAGCCTTACCACTAATTACTCTAATTAATCACGGTGCACACCTCTTCATATGTCATATCAATGGTAAAACATGTGCTTTATTACATCTAAGGATGAAGGGGGAGGATGCATGTTATTACTGTTTAACATCTACAAGAATATTTTAGAGGTTTACCTTCAGTGTGATTTGTGTGAAGGACATGGATCTCCCCGTCCTTCATTCCAGACCAGGGTACGACCACTCAGTCAGGTTTCCTGATGCAGTTTAGGAAGCCACAATCAGGAGTAGATAATAAAAGGACAGAAAGTATACAGGACAGGTATGGCTTCTCTTTTTTGAATTCACTTCTGGTTTTGGCTTCCAAAACTACTTCAAGAAACCTGACTGTGTGGTCGCATCCTTAGGAGAAATCCACATTGGATGTAAATAAATCAGCTTTACATTTCACCTCAATTCCATGATGAATCAACAGCAAATATGTCCATTTTACCCAATGTATTGCAGTGGACGAAATCCACTTTGAAAATCCACAGAAAGCTGTAACATGCTGCGGATTTAAAATCTGCACCATACGTCAATTTACAGATGGAAATTTTTGGCAAAATGAAGCAAAATTTTTAATAAAATGCTATAACAAAAATGTTTTCTAGCCCAAAATACATTTAAATCAATAGTAAAACATCAAATTCAAAAGTGTCTGTAGCCTAAAAAGATGAATTAAAGGGGCCCTCAAAAAAGGATCTTAGTTAGATACACGACCCCCTTCTTTGCAAGAATGGATTTCTAAGTTTAGCCAGATCTGCCAATTTGAGGAATTGTCAAGCTGGATCAACAGAACCCATGATGGGTTTCTTCTTGTTTGGCAGCCATGGCGAGACATTGCCAACTCCCTTTGAAGCTCGCTTGAGGTCCCCTCCTGTCTACCATCTATTAGTAATTAGAGTGTTCAGACGCTAGACACCTTCTCTCTCTAGAAAACACTTATTGTACCTTTTCCACATACTGTAGATGGGCTCCTTGAAGGCAGTCATAGAAAAGGGCATTGCTCCCTTTCCTGTCTCTGATTGAGGGATCAATCTTTATGTAGTTTATGGTAGAAGTAGCCCCCTAACCTGGCTAACTATCACCGCCCCCCTCCCCCTCCCCCTCCCCACCTACCCTCTCCACTCTTTTTCTAAATCTTGATTGTAATATATTTGAGAGTCAGAATTGTATTGAGATACTTGTCGCACCGATTGACATTAAGTAATGATGAGTGTTGTTTTATCTTGGCGTATGTCATTGGTTTGATGTAAATACTTAATCTTACATGCTGTATCTCATGATATTTGCTGTAAAAATGAAAATAAAGAATATTTAAAAAAATGAATAGGTCAGGGTAGGTAATCACCCGACACCCGGCACCCCCACCAATAAGCTGTTTGATGAGGAGGATAGGTCATGAATATAAATGGCTGCTCAACCCTGTTAAGAAAAAAATTTGCATTGAGGATTTTTTGTGTCGAATTACTCGATTCAATCAAGTAATCGTTTCAGCCCAGTGGTAGTTTCAGTGCTTTTGTTATAGTTTTATTCGGTTGCCCTTATGAACACCATTTTACAGGTGTTCTGCTCAACAAAGGTTTATTCCCAATATGGCTGTAATTATAGGACTTCAGAATTTTAGTTTTGGCGGAGAGTTGTGTTTGGCTTGCACGCCCTTCTTGGAAAATACTTTGACAGAATCAATTTGTCACTGTTTGGATCTGTCTTCAAAAATCTGCTTGGTCTATTCAGAGTGTGCCAACTCATCCCAGAAGACACATTTCTGCTTCGATACAAAATGTGATCCTCTGAGAGCAGAGAAAGTGAGAACTCCAATTAGCCAATTGCTGTGGAGAATAATCACAATCCAGAGTTCCTGGAGGCAGCTTCTTCCCGGTAGAGGCACGGTAGCAATCTGGAAGAGTAATATTAAGTCTCCGCTGTGAATTCTTGCCTACTTTTTATTTGCTTCTGCCAACTAGCTTTTCATTGATGTAACGGTATCCATCCTATGAAGATATCATTAAGATGTTCCTGCTCTGCTCTCCTTATCAGGTAGTGGTTAAGAAAACAAATGATGCTTAAGGGAATTCATGTATAGCTGGGAAAAAAACAAATTGTGGTTTGCATACGGCTAGACGTTTCAATTTCAGCCGTTTCTCTAGTTACAATAATTGCACGTCCATTTTTTTACAGATGGTAAATGTATCATTACTTAGAATATGCTATAAATTATCCCTTTCTGACATAACCCATAACTGCAAATTACAGTAGCCTAAGGCAGACATTTATGGTGCTTCTGTACCCTATCAACTTTGCTCCAAATTAAAATAGTTATCCATCATGTGTAAACCTCTCTGATAAATACTAATATAACAGCAAGGTAACCTGGGATGGCAGTGGCAAGAAACCATTACAAATATCATTAATTAATCCATGTAAACAGATGGGAACTTGGGAAATATATTACTATGCTGATCTGTGCTGCATAGCTGCATTCACAATTTGCAGGCTTCAGAGCTGAAATCCTTGCTGCTCTGGTGAGTCTAATTTTTGAAGGTGTTTTATGCTAGGCACTGTGCAGTAATCTGGGGTAGGAAGGCGTAGCCGTATATATTTTTATTTATTTGTGTATTAGTTCATGTCATATTTATTAAAGGGATTGTCCAGCCTTTACCAAGAGATGGCCTATTTTCAGGATATACCATCATTAGCTGATCAATAGAAGGTGGGGGGGGGGCACCCCCTGCATCCCCTCCAATCAACTGTTTGGGAATAGCTCTGACGCTGGATCTTGGCTCCAGAAATACATAGCACCATGAACCTTGATTTTGATGGGAGCAGCACTGTAGTAACGAGCTCCCTCTACTACAAGGTTGATGGTGTGGTATAGTTCTGGCTCTGACTTCCGTTGACAGGGCTACAGCCAATCAGTGGAGGTGCAGGATGTCGGACCTCTGCCAATCAGCAATTGATGGCCTATCCCCAAATTAAGTCATCACTTAGTAAGGGGCAGGATCAACCTTATTAAGCCAGGCATATTGCCTGCTAAGTTGATCCTGCTGGTTGCAGCCTTCCCGCGGAGCAAATGAGGGCTTCAGTGCACCAAGGAGTGGCGTCCCCGCCGCAGCGGAAATGACCTGCCTTTAATTCATTTTTCATTTTGATCAAAATGTCTTTTGATAATTCAAGTTATTTCAGAAAAGATTGTGTGTCTGCCTCTGAACTGAGCAACAAGGGAAACGCTCTCTTAAAGAGGACCTTTCACCACTCCTGACATGCCTATTTTAATAGCTTCATGCATTCCGCACGTACTAACAATTCTGGAACATCTATTCTTATGTCTGTATGTTGTGCCATTCCTTCATTATTTGCACTAGAAGTTATATGTGAATTGCTATTTGCCTTCAGTAAGGGAACAGAGGGGAAGTAACCAGTTGGGGGTGTGTCCCTGCACAGACTCACTCTATCCAATCAGTGCTGTCATGTTCAGACTCTGCAGGTACACCCCCAACTGGTCACCTCCCCTCTGTTCCTTTACTGAAGGCAAATAGCAATTCATTCATAACTTCTAGTGCAAATAATAAAGGAATGGCACAACATACAGACATAAGAATAGATGTTCCAGAATTGTTGTTACATGGGGAATGCATGAAGCTATTAAAACCAGGGCTGTGGAGTCGGAGTCGGTCACCATTTTGGTGGAGTCGGTATAAAATGGACCGACTCCGACTCCTAAAATATATAATGAATTAGTACATTTAGTTCAATGCTGAATATATTTTTATAAGAATTTGTGAAAATGATGAAATGTCCTATAAATTTCTGTTCTATTCCTGATCTAAGGATTTAGGCTTTTAGTTGAGATGACTGTGTGCTGCCCTTCATGTCCAGTGCATGTTCTCTCTGTATGCTTTATGTTTCCTCTGAGCTCATGTTTGGAGAGGTTAGCTGCTCTCATGGCTTCTATCTGCTGATGTAAAACACCTAGAGCCTTATGTATGAAAACTGTCTAGGTGTAGAAGTTTCTTTGTTGCCCATAGCAACCAATCAGAGCTCCCCTTTCATTTCATATAGTGCTCTGGAGAAATGAAAGGGGAGCTCTAATTGGTTGCTATGGGCAACAAAAAAAGTCTTAGACCTAGACAGTTTTTATACATCAGGCCCAGAGGCGTAGCTACTGGGGGGGAGGGGGGCAGGGGAGGCGATGCTCTGGGCCCAATACCTCTGGGGGGGGCCCCAGCAAGGATGGCCTTAGTACAATCAGGCGAATACAAGTGAGCGCTTCCATTATGGAGTCTGATGGGGGAACATTAAGCCGATCTGAGGTCTGATGGGGGCACATTCTGATGATCTGAGGTCTGATGGGGGCACATTCTGCTGATCTGAGGTCTGATGGGGGTACATTCTGCTGATCTGAGGTCTGATGGGGGAACATTCTGCTGATCTGAGGTCTGATGGGGGAACATTCTATGGATCTGAGGTCTGATGGGGGTACATTCTGCTGATCTGAGGTCTGATGGGGGTACATTCTGCTGATCTGAGGTCTGATGGGGGCACATTCTGCTGATCTGAGGTCTGATGGGGCACAAGATGCTGATCTGAGGTCTGATGGGGGCACATTCTGCTGATCTGAGGTCTGATGGGGGCAAGGGACTGTTAGTTTAGTGATGTAAAAGCTGGGGACAGATTTCCTTTAACATAGGAGTCCCCTTTTTTACTCCTATTAATCCTATATTTTACTGCATTATGTGGTAGAGTATTTAGAGTAGGGTATGTAGAAAGTCTATTGTACTGTACTTAACGGCATAGATGATCTAGCAGTTTATACAGTCATCTTGCTAATACAGTATTATAACCACAACTAGTAGTATGTGCCTGTGAAGTTGGAAACGTGCGTTTGGGAAGCCAATAAGTGGGGGGCCCACTCAAGTATGTTTCACCCCCCCATGTGCTGAACCTCTAGCTACGCCTCTCATTAGGCCCTAAGTGAGCTGTACCCAGAGAAGCCCGATAGATTACAAACTGTTTTTGTCATGACTTATCTGTACTATTGATTTTATGCAAATTTGTTTAAAGTTATCACTTAAACATGCTCCATGTATGAGGGAGTAGGAGTCTGAGTCGGGAGTCGGAGTTGGGGTGAGGGGAAATTGAGGAGTCGGAGTTGGAGTCGGGCTTTGGCTTACCGACTCCACAGCCCTGATTAAAACAGTAATGTCAGGAACGGTGAAAGGTCCTCTTTAACTGTTTTGATTCATACCCGTAACTGTTTTGATTTTGGGTTCCTAAAAGATAAGAGCTCAAATCTAAAATTTGGTTGGGATTTGTCTCTCACTATTTTTACTGTTACAATGACTGTGTCAGGGCTGGGATACACAGATAAGGGGTAAGTGATCCCTAAGCTTAATCCCAACCCCTATCCCTGCCTATTGCCCGCTCAGGCTAACCCCTGAGCCGACAACCTGAAGACTGGAAATACACTAACAAAAGTGCGGGGGATGGGAAGACAAACAAGACAGACAAACAAGAACCAAATGGGTAGTCAGGTAGCCGCGTCAAAGTACGTCAGGAACAAAATCAGCAAGCAGAGAGAAGTAGTCAAAAACACGCCAAGGGTCAAAGAACATAAAGAGTCTAAACTGCAGAATGTCAAACCAGGTAGTAGCAAGGAAACTCCAAACACTGGCAGCTAGGTAAAAGTTAGAGGGCCTTAAATACCTAGCAGACCCCACCCAACCAGCTGACTGGGAGGAGAAGCAAGGAACAAAAACTTAACTCATGAGATACCAATGAACAGAAAATAAACAGACACTATATTGCTCGCGTTTTCCGGCGACCAGTAACAGGCCGCGAGCGAGAGTGCGCACCAGCCACGTCCCTGGCACTTATGACTGTTGCGCGCGTCCCCTGCCTGGGACGCGCATCCACAGCCAGAGACCACCGGCTGGAGGAGGAGCCTGCCGAAATAGCGGACGAAGCCTGACCCCGGGCAACCACCTCGCCACCAGAGTCAGGGGCAGGACCAGCAGAACGGGTGCAATGACTGCCGGTCCTGACAGTACCCCCCTCAAGGAGGGGCCTCCGGACCCTTAGAACTCAGAAATGGTTTAGAAGGATGACTCTGGTGAAACAATCTCACTAAGCGGGGTGCATGCACATCCCTAGCAGGGACCCAAGATCTATCTTCTGGACCGAATCCCTTCCAATGGATGAGGTACTGAAGGGAATTCCTCACCAACCTAGAGTCCAGAACCCTCTCCACCTCATACTCAAGATCTCCATCCACAACAGACGGAGGAGGGTCACAACAGGGTCAACATAGCGCTTTAGCAGATTTTTATGAAAAGTATTGTGGACCCGCCATTCAGGGGGCAACGCAACCTTGAAAGATACCGGATTAAACACATGAGTTATGACAAAAGGACCGATGAACCTAGGAGCAAATTTCAGAGACGGGACTTTCAATTTGAGGTTTTTAGTAGACAACAAGACTTTATTTCCCACAACAAAAGTTTCAGAGACAGTATGTTTATTCCTGGAATGGTGGACCATTTGGCTTTGTGATTTTTTCAAGTTCTGCTGAACTCGTGACCACACTGTGCACAGTTGGTTAGTTATGGATTCTGCCCGAGGAGTATCAGAAACAGAACACGATGAGAAAGAAAACCTGGGGTGAAAACCATAATTATAGTAAAAGGATGATGTGAGTGTGGATGAACTAGTGTGATTGTTGATAGCAAATTCAGCTAGCGGGAGATATGAGGCCCACTGATGCTGACAGTCAGAGATAAAGAGACGAAGGTACTGGATCAGCTCCTGATTCATCCTCTCCGTCTGCCCATTGGTTTCAGGGTGAAAGGCAGAAGAAAAGGACAATTTAACTTCTAATTTCGAACAGAAAGCTCGCCAAAACTTAGCCACAAATTGTACCCCCCTGTCGGATACCACCTCATCAGGAATACCATGGAGACGAACCACATGCTGGATAAACAGATCAGCCAATTCTTCCGCTGATGGCAGTTTTCTCAACGGAATGAAATGACCCATTTTAGAGAACCGATCCACCACCACCCAAATGACAGTGCACCCCTGGGATGGTGGCAAATCGGTAACAAAGTCCATGGAAATGTTAGACCAGGGTTTGTCTGGCACTGGGAGCGGGAGAAGAGGTCCCTCAGGACGTCTCCTGGGGATCTTTCCCCGCGCACAGACTTGACAAGCCTGAACAAAAGCATAAACGTCAGTATGCATACGTGGCCACCAATAATTTCTTTTCAGTAACTCTAAGATTCCCCGAACACCTGGGTGTCCTGCTAGCACTGAACAATGTGTCTCCTCTAACACTCTCAAACAGCAAGACGTGGGAACAAACAATTTGCCTTCCGGAAGGTCTTTAGGAGCAGAATTTTGTTCAGCAAGAATTTGAGAAGAGAGGTGAGAGGAGACAGCTGCCAGTACAATACCTGGAGGTAAAATGTTACCAGACTCAGACTCCGAACCCTCAGGAATACCGAAACTCCGGGATAAAGCATCAGCTTTAACATTTTTCGTACCCGGTCGGTAGGTAACAACAAAATTAAAACGTGAGAAAAACAAGGCCCATCTGGCCTGACGAGCATTGAGACGTTTTGCACTATCAAGATACACCAGGTTTTTATGGTCTGTGATCACTGTCACTGGGTGAAGAGCTCCCTCCAAAAAATGGCGCCACACTTCAAAAGCCCATTTGATGGCAAGGAGCTCGCGATTCCCAATATCATAATTTCTTTCACATGAAGAGAATTTTTGGAGAAAAATGCACATGGCCTGAGGTTTGTGAGAGCAGAAGACCCTTGAGATAATACTGCCCCCACACCGACCTCAGAAGCATCTACCTCTACAATGAAGGGTTGAGAGAGATCAGGCTGAATCAACACAGGGGCTGTAGAAAAGGCTTTCTTGAGCTCCTAAAACGCAGAGTATGCTGCAGGAGACCAGTTGCTAGGATCAGCCCCCTTGCGGGTAAGATCCGTGAGTGGTTTGGCGATTACGGAAAAGTTTTTTATAAAGTTTCTGTAGTAATTGGCAAAACCTAGAAACCGTTGAAGGGATTTTAAGTCAGTGGGGCGGACCCACTCTGCTATCGCCTGAACCTTACATGGATCCATCTGTACATCGGAAGGAGTGACCACATAACCCAGAAATGAAACCTTTTGCACACAAAAAATACATTTTTCCAACTTAGCGAACAAAGAGTTTTTTCGCAACCGGGACAACACAAGGCGAAGATGTTCATGATGGGTGGGCAGATCTGGAGAAAAAATCAGGATGTCATCCAGATAGACCACCATAAAGACCCCAATAACATCATGAAAAATGGTATTCATAAAACCTTGGAAGACTGCCGGGGCATTACTCAGACCGAAAGGCATAACAAGATATTCAAAGTGCCCCAGTGGTGTGTTAAAAGCAGTCTTCCACTCATCTCCTTCCCGAATCCGAATCAGATTATACGCTCCCCTTAGATCTAATTTGGAGAACCAATTGGCCCCAGAAACCTGATTCAGAAGGTCCGGAATAAGAGGAAGAGGTCCAGAGTTCTTGACCGTGATTTTATTTAATTCGCGGTAATCAATACACGGCCTTAACCCACCATCTTTTTTCTCCACAAAAAAGAACCCAGCCCCCGTTGGGGACTCAGAAGGTCTAATATGCCCAATAGCCAAGCTTTCATCAATATACTGCTTAAGCGACTCTCTTTCAGGTACAGACAGATTATAAATACGACCCTTAGGCAGCTTGACTTTGGGCAAGAGATCTATCTTACAGTCAAAATCCCTATGAGGAGGAAGGACTTGAGACAGGGGTTTGGAGAATACATCTGCGAAATCAGAGATAAACTTCGGGATCCCAGCATCACATGCAGTCGTGGTACAGAGTGAGACCTGAGACATATGGGCCTTACACTGAGGACCCCAGCGAACAAGATCCAGTGTACCCCAGTCAATAACTGGATTATGTTCCTGGAGCCAGGGCATCCCCAGGATAACGTTCACCGACAAATTTTTCATAACCAGAAAAGAACAATATTCTATGTGTAGTGCACCCACCACCAATTTTATCTCGGGGGTGCGGAATTTGACCAAACCAGCACGCAATGGGGTCATATCCACACTTGATACTAGGATAGGAGGGGACAACGGAATCATGGAAGACAAAACCTGGGACACGAAATCCAAGTCGATGAAATTAGCGGCTGCACCCGAGTCCAGAAAAGCCAGACCTGTACATGAGGCTGACTGGACCTCAATAGTGCAGGGCAAAAACATTTTAGAAATTTTAGGGAGTACCTGAGCTCCTAGGCAGTCCTCCCGACAACTGCCTAGGAGCGGAAGTTTTTCCTGCTGTGACTTCTTGGGACAGGCATCTAGCTGATGTTCGGGACTCCCACAGTAGAAACATAGTCGATTCTTCCGGCGATGTTCCCTCCTCTGCTCTGGGGTGATACTGCCGAGCTCCATTGGTTCAGGCCCAGGTAGAGATGAGACCGGACTGAGGGTTGGCCGAGGGGCGGGAGACACCCGAGGTGGTCGTCTGGACCTTAGGCGTCGACCTTCCCGGATGGCGAGGGTCATAGCTTCGTCAAGAGTCTTAGGTTCTGCATGAGCTAATAACAAGTCTTTTACCTGGTCTGAGAGGCCGGTCATGAATAGGTCTTTCAAGGCCTGATCGTTCCACCCCGAGTCCGTCACGTACTGTCTGAATGTAGCACAATATTCTTCCGCCACTTCTCTACCCTGACAGAGGGATAACAAGTGGGAAACCGCTAATGCAGGTCGGTCTGGTTCATCATAAATCTGACCCAGTGCAGAAAAAAAACTGTCCAGAGAAGAACGCAGAGGTGAATCAGGAGGTAAGGAAAGCACCCAATTTTGCGGGTCACCCCGCAGGAGAGACATAACCAACCCCACCTTTTGCGCTTCTGTCCCAGAGGACCGAGGTCGTAAGGAAAAATAAAGTTTACACCCTTCCCGAAATGAAAAAAATTTCTTACGATCGCCCGGAAAAAGGTCAGGAAGGGGAACCTTAGGTTCAGGTGCAGGTGACTGAACGGCCGGGGGTGGCACCGGGGCCGTAGCATGCATGTCTTCCTGAACCTGAAGGCGGATAGCCAGATCTTGAACCAACTTGGTCAAGGCCTGGACCTGTGCGACCACAGCTGACATAGGCTCCATAGGTGGAGTGAACGTAGCTGGACGTATGCAGGTTGCAGGCCTCTTTTGGGCCAGTGTTTCTGTCAGGGCTGGGATACACAGATAAGGGGTAAGTGATCCCTAAGCTTAATCCCAACCCCTTTCCCTGCCTATTGCCCGCTCAGGCTAACCCCTGAGCCGACAACCTGAAGACTGGAAATACACTAACAAAAGTGCGGGGGATGGGAAGACAAACAAGACAGACAAACAAGAACCAAATGGGTAGTCAGGTAGCCGCGTCAAAACCAGGAGAGTACGTCAGGAACAAAATCAGCAAGCAGAGAGAAGTAGTCAAAAACACGCCAAGGGTCAAAGAACATAAAGAGTCTAAACTGCAGAGCAAGAATGTCAAACCAGGTAGTAGCAAGGAAACTCCAAACACTGGCAGCTAGGTAAAAGTTAGAGGGCCTTAAATACCTAGCAGACCCCACCCAACCAGCTGACTGGGAGGAGAAGCAAGGAACAAAAACTTAACTCATGAGATACCAATGAACAGAAAATAAACAGACACTATATTGCTCGCGTTTTCCAGCGACCAGTAACAGGCCGCGAGCGAGAGTGCGCACCAGCCACGTCCCTGGCACTTATGACCGTTGCGCGTGTCCCCTGCCTGGGACGCGCATCCACAGCAAGAGACCGCCGGCTGGAGGAGGAGCCTGCCGAAATAGCGGACGAAGCCTGACCCCGGGCAACCACCTCTCCACCAGAGTCAGGGGCAGGACCAGCAGAACGGGTGCAATGACTGCCGGTCCTGACAGACTGGAGGTAGGAAAATACATTGTGGTGGCTGGGACCGTAGTGGTGGTCATAACCCCTGAATACAACCAGTGTATAATGTGATGGAAAATGAATCCAGCCAGCAAAGGAGGCAATATGGACAATCACAATACAATAGAGTATGGGTAGTGGCTCACCGGTTCGCTATTGATGGATATATGGGGTGCTTCCAATCACCAGGCTATACCCTTCGCCCAAATGTAGTTTTAGAAAATGTATATACGTTGGTGATGAGCACTCCTCTACATTTGGTTTTGTATATGTATTCAGGTTATACACTGTGTTCCAATTGTGGTACAGGTGTGTAAGCTGAATATGTTGTACTACAATTGGTGGAACTTTATATATATGTATAGAATAAGTTAAAGTATTTAGTACAGTTTATTAATATAAATACATTTCCCCAGCGCTGGTAATAAATAAAGTAAAATACAAATATTGAGTAAAATCAACACTTATAAATAAAAGAATAATAAAAGATATGCAAGAGATGTATGCACAAAATATAGTCAAATATATAGTCAATTGATCAAATACATATTCTGTTATGTCTCTTTCATCAATGTGGTATTATTGTGTCCTTTTATCTGTTGGATGGTATAGACATATGTCTAATCCACCTTGGATGGTATTGACAATAAGGCATATATTGTTATGTAAAGTATGTAAATATCCACTCGTTGGAAATATTGTGGGCTTGGTAATATGTCTCAGTACGTTACCCTCCTAGTAGGATGCGTGGTCTGCTGTACTGGTTTGGATGCGCTGCTTCTCCGGGGTTCTGCTGTGTGTCCGCGATGTCAGCGATGCTGGCCGGCCCGGCGTTTTCCCGTGACGTCCCACGTGTTGCCTTGCTCTGTTTGGCGCGTGATTGGAGTTCGGAGTCAGCGTGAGTAGTTGATTAGTAGCTGGGACAATCACAATACATTAGTAAGTGGCTTGTATTAACTTTTTCTACGTAATACATCCGCCATAGCTATGTCTTCTCGATAGCCTACAGACAGTAGAGGGGCTTATGGAACTGAGTCAGATCTTCAGGATCAGACTACACACAGGATTTGTATATAGTCTGTAACTATAATGATGCATCTACCTGAAGGACAGCTATATACTCAATATGATTTTAAAAGGCATGTGTCACAAAAAATTTTGTCTGCCTGTTATAACCAGATATCCTTTTTTTCTAATCTGATTGTAGATTTATTTATTTAGTTATGGTCAGGAGCTGACAATTGACCTGTATAGGAGAGTTTTCTTTGTGGGGTCATTGTACAAGGAAATAATAGATAAGCTTTGATCATCAAATATTGCGAATAGTGGATCCTGTCTTATCTATACACACAGGTGATGTCATTACAGGCAGGATTAGAATGACAAATAAGCAGATAACTGCATAAAAGTGATCTGTACAGACCAAGAAGTGGTGTCTATTATTACAAGGAAAACTAAAAATAATGTCACTCTAAATCCTTTAAAAATATGTTAAACATAAAAATAACGTAGTTTAAACAATAGGTCATTTTCTGATGACACTTTCTTAGTTATTTTTAGTTGCTTGCAAAACTATCGAAAGCCGTTAGTGTGTATGGAAACAGTTAAAATAGAAAATGTAGAAAATAGTTGCTTTGCCTTTGTACGATAGAAACATTTTAATCTAGTAACGTACACCTCCTGCTAATTTCTTTTTACAGCCAGTGTCCTTGATAAAACAACAAGTGACCTCTCCGGAGCAGGCTGCCTTGGTCTGGAGGATAGATCAAACTGTAAAACACAAACTATTGTGATTCTTAGTTACAGGCTCAGCAGCTCTTCAGGCATTAAACTGTCTCAGCAAGTAATGGAAGGTGAAGTCTAACACTTTCTGTATGTAGAGGCACAATTTTGCTTATCTCTTACTTTATAATGTGTCGCTCTGAAAATTAAGTGTACCATTGCATATAGCAACAGACCTATCCCCTGAAGCAGGAACAAATGTTTGCACGGGTGATGGCATCAAATGTACCAGGGTAGTTTTTTTTACTACATTTTATGTGTTTAATTAAAAGCTGCCACCATCAGGCTTCTCAGGGTTTTTTTTTTTATTCACTAGACTTAAACAATTTTTTCTATAGGAATAAATGTGGCATGAAATAAGATTATTATTTGTATTAACCCATAACATACAGTTGGTGAGTAAAGCAGAGCTATGTACCAGATTATACCATGCCCTAGATCAGTGATGGTGAACATTTTAGAGACAGGGTGCCCAAACTGCAACCCAAAGCTCACTTATTTATCCCAAAGTGCCAACATGGCAATTTAACCTGAATACCAATATAGAATATCTCCCACGTACTTTATCATTTAGCTATAATACCCTGCCTACAATCAATGCACTGCCTGTGCTGTTCATAAAGCACCCTGCACTGATGGCAGGAAAAGTCTAAGGCATATTGGCACACCTTTTTCCAGGGTGCGGTGCCCACAGAGAGGGCTCTGAGTGCCGCTTCTGTCACCCGTGCCATAGGTTCATCACCACTGTCCTAAATAATATGTATATAGCAGTTAGCAATGAGTAGTTCGTGAAATGAGAAAATTAAATGCAGTGTACTGAGGGGTAGGTATCAGTGGAAAAAGTGAAGACCATAAGTATACCCTATTTCCTGAATTCACATACCAGGGTGGGAATCTTGGAGCGCAAGACAAACAATCGCATGCACAATCACATTAACACAAAAATACTATTATTGTAACATGTAAAATCTAGCCTTTCTATATTGTTGATTGGTGCTTGTTATCTGCCTATGTAAAGGATCCTTAGGAGGCTACTTAATATCCTAAAGCCAAGGAGAGGTGAAATAATAGTTTACCAAATCCTGAGGAAGATGATTATTCAATGGTAAAAAACAGCATTTTGTGCAGGTGTGGAAAAAATGCTGCAAAGTAAGAATGCTTTTAAAAACACGTGTTAATAGTTTATTTTTAGCAATTAACAAAATGCAAAGCGAATGAAGAAAAGATAAATCTAAATCAAATCAATATTTGGTGTGATCACCCTTCAAGACAGCATAAATTCTTCTAGGTACACTTGAAATCAGTTTTCGAAGGAACACATCGGGTAGATTCTCCAAACATCTTAGAGAACTTACCTCAGATCTTAGGCTTGCTCAAATCCTTCTGTCTCTTCATGTAATCCCAGATAGACTTCCAGGACGTTTTCCTGCTGCAGAATAAACTTGGAGCCAATCAGATGCTTCCCTGATGGTACTGCATGTTGATTAATCCTGACCAAATCCCCAACTCTGTTTGCTGAAATTCAGCCTCAAACTTGCAAGGACCTTCACTATGCTTCACTATTGCCTGCAGATACTCATCTTGGTACCACTCTCTAGCCCTTTGGCAAACAAACTGTCTTCTGTTACAGACACATATTTAAAATTTTGAGGGTACCTGTTGTCATTTTCCTGCAGTTCCTGTGTTTTCTTTCGTGCATAGTTGAGTACTGTACTATAGAAAAGTTGAGCTTGGCCTTGTTTCCATGTCAGAGGTATGGCTTTTTGGCTGCAATTCTTCCATGTAGACCATTTCTCTGAACAATAGATGGGTGTACCTGGGTCTCACTGGTGTCTGCCAGCTCTGAGCTGATGGCGCTGCTAGACATCTTCTAATTTCAAAGGGAAGTAAGCATGATATATCTTTCATTGCTGCACTAAGTTTCCTTTGCTGACCACTGCGTCTACGGTCTTCAACATTGTCGTTTCTTTGTGCTTCTTCAAAAGAGCTTGAACAGCTCCTCTTGAAACCCCAGTCTGCTTTGAAATATTTATCCGGGAGACACATTCCTGATGCAGTATGACTGCCTTGTCTGCCATCAGTGTAAAGAAGAAAATGTAGTCATGGACATGATAATATGCCCTTCACAGAGTACTGATCTCAACATCATTGAGACTATCTGGGATTACATAAAGAGACAGAAGGATTTAAGCAGGCCTACATCCACAGAAGATGTGTGGTTAGTACTTCAAGATGTTTGGAACAACCTCCTTGCTGAGTTCCTTCAAAATCTGTGGGCAAGTTTACCTAGAAGAACTTATGCTGTTTGATTTGATTTAGCTTTCCTTTGAGTTAATACACTTTGCTCTTTGTTCATAAATTATTAACACGTCTATTTTTTACTTTGCATCATTTTTTCCACACCTGCCTAAAACTTGTGCACAGTACTATTTATTACAATGTTTCATGCATTCAAATTATACAGCTTACAGATAAGCAGGCAACAGCATCTCATCACTTGCAGAGCTTTGCATGGTTCAATATATATAATTTGTATACAAAACCACCATTTCTTCTTTATTAGACCTGCATTATTTTGACATTGCAATGATCTGTCCATCTGATATATTTTTTGCAAAGTGCTGTAGGCTGTGCATATTGCACATCTCACCACACATGAGCTGTGTGGGCTGATGATTAATCATTTACATTTTCTCATCAAGAAGAGAAATAGCACATACAGTATTTTATGATTTAGCTGGAAATGACACTTTTACATTGAACCTTATGTACAGTAGTAGATCTATATGTTAAAATGTGTTCTCATTTTAAGCTAATGTTAGGTAGACTGTAATAGAACAGAATATAATCATGCATAGGTCCAAGCCTGTTCTTAGGTATATTACTGTTTATGTGTATACTACTCTACTCTAGGTAGTATAGTACTCTGTATACAGTATATTTTGTATTTACATTATAGGGGGTTGCCTGAAAACTATTCTACAGTTTTCAAACCAGCAGCTGGATCTGAATCCTTTTGTAATTGCATGTATTTAAAAATTTAGTATAGCCACTGAGATATTTAATAAAATCTATCTGTATAGTGCCACCTGCTGTTCTTTTTCTAATTTCTCTGTCCCATTCACTGAGGTGGACGCACATGCTCAGTTCCATCCTTCAACTACCACCAGCTGTATCAAGGCAGAAAGACTGATGCTATTACAGAGAAGAAACGTCTTGCTAATCTCCCAGTGCACAACTGACCATGTCATATGAGGGGTCAAATGTCTGCAACTGGCATTATTGCCAATCGCATACATTGCCTTTGTGTGTCTACTGTTTAAAAAAGGAGAAGCCTGGCGGCTATGGTACCTACACTTCTATGGAGCAGGTGCCATCTTTGAAGATCGGACTGCCGATGTATATAGTGGTTAACTTCCCCCTTTGATTGGGCTTTTAGCATGGCAAAAAGCTTTGCTGGACCTTCTCAGTCAATCCATCACTACAACCATAGAGAACCCCCTGTAGTGACTCAATTTGAGCATCACCTATTACACTAATCAATGCAGTGCTCTTCTGTGGACATCTTTATCTAGGCTTATCAAGACAACATCAGTCATACTGTTATCCCATTTCTATGCCTACTATTATCGTGAAGATTACCCTTCAGATAAAATCTCCCCCTCACAGCAGCAGTGTATTATGTATTACCAATCTGTATAGGCGGTTTTATTGATATTTCATTTTTTTTGGGATCAAATATTTTTATTTGAGTTTTTACAGGTAAAACATAATGACAATAACAAAATATAACCCCTCCCTTCCTCACCCTTTCAACCCCTCCCCCAATCCCCCCCTTGTGCAGTCCATGCAGAATAATAAAGTATATGGTTCATGATGTTGTCTTTGTAGTCTTCATTCTCATACCTGTTTAAGTGCAAAATACTAGTTGCTTGAACCAATCCGACCACGCTCTAAATACTCCCAATACATACATTACCGCCCCTTATCATCTTTCAGTACATGTATAGTAAAGCATACATTTGTAAACAGCAGGATTACAGAGTTACAGAGAATGCTCACCCAAGGTAAGTTCTTCAGGGGGCCATCGACCATCCCCTCCAAGTACCATTTTCACACCTTATGGTCCTCTATCCCTTGTTAGTACAAGCGGTGCAAGGCCTGGCGTATCTATCCATGCCCCCCATATTTCTTCAAATCGTTTAATACTGTTTCTTTTTTCGTATACATATTTTTCTAGCCGGACCAGTAAATTGACTCTCACAATCCGATATTTCATATTTAATTTTCAATGGATAGTACTACTGAAATTCAAAAGAAAAACAGTCACACATTTACTATATTGAGTTTAAAAAAATAAGTAAAAAAAAAATACCCCTTTTTGATGGAAGTGTCCCTTTAAAGAAGATTGATCTGCATTTGTACTGACAATATCATTCTGTATTGTAAATGAGTATGTTAGAAACCACAGATTATTATTCTCCAGGGAATTGCTCATCGTTAAACTGCTGTAAGTTAAATGTAGTGTAAACAACAACCCTCCACTCTGAAACGGTTAATAATGAGACCTTCTCTACCATAAATCATGAGCGGCCTGATGTGGGCTGATCTGTTCTAGGCCAGTAGGTTGCGGCAGCAAGCATCCCATTTATGATGTGTATTGAAATTCTTGCTAAAAATGTATTTCCATGTACTTCTGAATACAACCATGTGCACAGTGCTGAAGTAATGTAGATACATTGCAGGTTAGACACCCAAATCCTAATATCATACTTATCCCGTTTCTGACATTCACAAACTCCAAGAAAGCTGTGACCCAGGCCCTTGTCTGAGAGGTCATCATGGGATAAAGCTGATTTTGCTGGTCCTGTACCTAATGCATACTTACTACCATTTCTGTTGGTAAATACGGGGTGTTTAAGGGCACACCCAAATCTGGCCAGGAACACTCACTTGTGGGAGGGATTTACAAATGCCAACCCATTTTCAGGCTGGGAAAAGACAAATTTGCCTCTGAAAATTTGGTAATGTGTTTCCCGCAATACTGAGATTGCTTACCTATGTCTGGTCTTTCTAGGAGATGTGCTTATTCCAGTCACTCTTAGGGTCATTTATCAAACTGGTGTAAAGATTGGTTTAGTTGCCCATAGCAACCAGTCAGATTCCACCTTTCATTTTGGACGGCTCTTTTGGAAAATGAAAGGTGGAATCTGATCGTTTCCTATGGGCAACTAAGCCAGTTCTACTTTACACCATTTGTGCGATCACCTCAATCATCTAAACAGCCTTTGCTGCCGGCAAACAATAATTCTATATGGGGACGAGCAATGGCATTACTATTGGGATCTCTCCTTCCCATATATGTAAATGCAGCGGTCTCCTTCATTGACGAGCAGGCGCTTACTGGGAAGGAACGCTTTCTTCAGAATAGGTATGTTCTGCTCTTTACCTAAATAATTAACTCCCTGAAAACCCCCTAAAACATTACCATGATATTCCATGCAGCTTGCGAGTCAAGACACCTCTTTCCAGCATAGAAAATATTGTCTGACTTGGTTTCCTTCAGATAATGAAATTAAAATCTGCTGCAGCCATTTCATTGTAGAGCCTTATCATCTATCTTTGATGTAAGAAGGCAAAGAAAGGTTACAGGTTGCTGGAGGGAACTATGCATGTTGATGCCAGCGCATTCACTTTCTATCATGTGTCATTTTTTTTTCCCAGTCACAACCAATTAAGTATATGAATCAGCAAGTGACCATAGACCCAGGGATTTCACTAGAGATTAAAGTACTGAATTGGGTTAAGTGGACAAACAAGGAAATGCCTGAAGAAATGATGTTCTGCTTCTGAAACTTTCCATCTAATCGCCTCTCTGTCTACGTTGTTGGCATGCACTGGTGCTACCATAGCTGTTCCATTTTTATACTTTGTAGGTCTCCATGACAGCTAAAATTACATAGATTGTGGAGAATATGCTCAATAATTATTTTCTGCCTACGGGTGATCTGTGTTTGAAACTAAAGGGATATTGATAGCCAAATGAAAAATCAGTTCTGAGCATTACACAGTCAGATGGAAAATACAGGACATTAGATTATTTCTTACGTTGCAGTTAGGAGAACATACTGTAGTTATCATAAACTGCTCAATGCACTCGTATATACCATCATTTCTAGATAATATTTAAAGCAATACTTCTAAAACTTTTTCCTTCATTACCCAAATTTGTCCGAAAGTCCTTTTTACCCAATGTAGGTAAAACTGGAAATAAAAACATGTTTGGCAAGTGAAGAGTCTTTTGGATCTACCTGAAGAGCAACCAGTCAAATATAGGAAGCAAACTACAGGCTTGATACAATGGCCCAGATTTACTAATGTGTCTGTACCAAAAATTTGGTGCGATTTCGTGCTTCTAGGGTTTCTACACTTTTTTTCAACATGCTCAACAAGGTGGTGTGGCTTAGCGGAAAGGGGCTAAGCTTCACGGGAAAGGGGGACAGGGCATAAGATGCGCAACTGTGTCCAAAATTGTACCACAATTCTCAACTAAAATTCTGTCTCAAAGTAAGCCAACCAATAGTCGGTATCGAGTCATAGAAAAGTGTCTGTCCATGCTCCAGCTTTACCATCTAGCCAGATCCACTGTGATAAATCTGGTTTAGGTCTAGACCACCTTTCTAAGCTTATGCCATCTTTATGATTTGTAAATCTGGGATAATGTCGTAATTTCTCTAATGCCAGTGGAGCTGTCACCTCTTCCTCAGGCCCCTCATGCAGTATCACTGGAGGAACTTTTAACAGTGTCTGGCAGTGGCTTTCTCCTCTTTCCCCATTGAATACACATAACTGTTTGGCTGAACTGAATGTGTATGACGGAGTTGGGTGAAATACCTGTTGACCAAATGATCGTTGGCCAACAGCTATTGAGTGTGTATGACCACCCTTAATTCCAGCTGTAGGTATTATTGCTGCTGTTCCTTGCTGCACAAGACTGAAGCTGGTAATTCACAGCAGGGTGGTGGCTGGCCACTGTCACGATACAGAGGATGTGTCATTCCCTGTGTGGATAACTCTGCACAAGGCTGCACACAGTGCAAATGTCTGCTAATTCCCAGGCTCATCTTTTGTCATCCAAGGCCACTGCACTTCTTAAGACTAACTGATGCACACTGTGTATTTGGTAGTCTAACACTCTTCCTGCTGCCATTGGATTGGCCAGCATTTGTCACTGTGTAACCAGGGACTGCAGTGTGACCTCTTGTCCAGTAGACATTTCTAGAATAGAAGAGAAGGGCTGTGATGAGAGAAGCAGGAAGTCTGGGAGGTGGAAGCAGGCAGCACTGAGAGGAAGGAGCAGATTGAGGGAAGTAAGAGGCTTGAGCAAGTAAGGAGTGTATTGTGGAGTGGCGGTCCTGAAAGAGAATAAGGCCTCTGAGGATTACAAAGTAAGGAGTACAAAGGAATCACTGAGTGCCCCAGTGCAAAGAATTGTGATAAAGAGACAGCTGGCAGGTGAGGTCATAGAACACACATGGAAATAGAGGGAGTTTCCTAGACTGCCACTATAGAGAGACCATCACCACCTGGTAGGTTTATCCAGCATCACTGACTGAAAAGTTATTCCTTACCATTGTTATTACTTTCATACATTTGCTTGTTTGCTCTTAATTGAAGACTTCAGTAAAGTTCAGTAAAGCCAGTGGAGTTGTGTTTGTCGCCAGCGTGCAATATTACAAGTCTTAGAAGTGCAATATTACAATTGGAAAATCAGGAAGTGTCTTGGACGACTGTTTCACAGTGTGCATCAGCTAGTCTGAGACTTTATTCTGGAGGTCAGTACAAATATGGAGATATCAATTTTATATGGGTTTGTTATTTTTCACTTATTTTTTAAAATTAAAGGGGTTATCCAGGAAAAGATATTTATGACTTATCCTCAGGATAGCTTGAGAAAGGCTCACACTAGAGCCGAAACGTCGCAACTATGTAATGCCGTGTGAACGATGTTCTGAATAAAAAGACACAGAATTTTCACCATCTATGTGGAGTGCTGCGGAACTTTTTATTTTTTACTTTTTGTTATCCTCAGGATAGGACATCAGTATCAGATCTGCGGGGGAGCAACAGCTGGGCCCCCACCGATCAGCTGTTAGAAGAGCCGTTGAGCTCTGCAGCCTTTTCCTAGGCCAGTGACATCACTGTACATCGGTCATGTAGCCTAGTTGCAGCTCAGCCCCAATTAAGTCAATGGGCCTGAGCTGTAATACCAAGCACTCCCACTATACGTTGTACATTACTGTCCTTGGAAAACTGATGGGAGCCTGCATTGTTCAATAGCGATTTGGTGAGCACAGCAGCTCCGTCAAACAGCTGATCAGCGGGGATGCCTGGACTTGGACCCCCACTGATGTGATAGTGATGACCTATCCTGAGGATGTGATCATTATCTTTTCCAGGATAACCCCTTTAGAAACATTTTTTTTTTAAATTGCTTTCTGTCTCCATATTCTGACTTTTAAATTTTTCTGCTGATGGCCCTGTGTGAGTGCAAATCTTTGGCAGGGCAATCTATAGTTTCTATTTATACTGTGACAGTTGTGTTTATCTTTTTATATATTTATATAAATTGCTATAAATTATTTGTTATATATTTATATATTTTTTGTTTAATATTATTGTTTTGTTTAATAGTTTTTAAAAACTTTATTCAACTTTTTTTTTTTTTTTTAAGATTTGTTAGATTTTTTTAGCCCCCTTAAGGGGCTGGAGATCTGTGATCTCTTGTAAAAATACCACATTACAGTGTATAGTAATTCTGACAGACAGGCTCTGTCAGAGGCAGGATGTAATGGTGGCTAGGACATGACAGGCCTGGGCACCTTCAAAAGGCCCCTGGCTGCCATGCAAAGTACACTGCACCCCATGTTTGTGTAGACGAAGTGCTGATCAGAGGACAGAAGGAGCTTCCAATTTCTGTCTAGCTGCTCAGGTGCTGTGGTCGCTTTTGACCGCAGCATCGGAGGGGGATAAACTGCTGGGACTGGAGTTATCTCTGATCCCAGCAGTGAGAACTGGGTTCCTGTTGTATAATACAGCCGTTATCCGCAAGCGATGTCTCAGGCCCAACTCCTGATCCTGCGCCATCGCAATGATGTACTATGACGGGACAGATCATTAAGTCCCAGAACACTGTGGCATAATAGCATGCTGCAGAGTGGAAAAGGGGTGAAAGACAAACACAGAGTCCGCTAATTCATCTCTCTAGCGTAATGACTCCACTAAACATCTCTTATAATTGTTGTAATCTGGACGCCTATGTGGCATGAATGGAGTAGGTTTTCTGTAACTCCAGATGTTAATGGAACATCCTGAAGGACTAGATTTGAGAACCGCTGATGTAAGGGTATGGTCACATGGTCAAGTTTATGAGGCCAAAACCAGGAGTGGATTCAAAAATGAAAAGTCATAACTGTCCTTACTTTCTCTCCTTTTTTCAATTCACCCTTGAATATGGGCTCAAAACTGCAGAAAGTTGACCGTGTGGCTGTACCCTAAGTATCCACAAGTCACTAGTGTAAGGTAGCAGTCTATATGACACCAATCTTGGCTCTCTAAACAAAATAATCAGTTTCCTCCTTAATAAAACACTAAACAGAAAATGTTAAAAAAATGTTAAAATCCCCTGCAATTTTTCACTTAACCTCCTCATCCTATTCCTTGTTCCTATTACCATAGTCCAATCTATTCCTTGTTCCTATTACCATAGTCCTCCTGTGACAATTGGCTAAAAGAAGAGTGTTCCCCACTGCTCTTTTTGCAGTAGGTGACAAAGCCCTGCCCCTTTGGCAAAACGCCAAACCTCAGCGATCTGTCAGCCAAAATGGAAGAAATCAGAAGGAACTTAAGCTCTGTGTTCTTGAAATATTTCTACAAAACTTTCTGTTTCCTGAGCATGTAGAAAATCAAGCAGATGTTTATCCTCAAATTGTAGCTTTCATGTTCCTTTAATTTTCTTCTGGTGGCTTCTTACAGAGGCTAGTGTAATAACTAATTATGTGAGTGCTAATAACTGATATCTACACCCGTTGCAAAAGGCAATGGTCCTGTAGATGAACACAGTGAAGGAAATTAGTTTGCATTTTTTTAATTCCAAAGCATTAGTCATGACAGATGCCACTGACTTTATGGATTTTTTATTAAACAGAGGTTGTTATTTGTTGTCTTAATTTTTTTAATTGAAATATACCTTTGTTAATATCATCAGCATTTTCCTTTTCTTTTTCTTTTTTTCCCCACTTTCCAGCAAATTATATTATCGATAGCAAATCATAAACTCGTGTGTCCTTCTCTATCCCTCACAGCAATCCATGGGATTTAATGAGGCAAAGATTTTTACATTTTATTTTTAATTTGATTTCGCATTTTTATGAGGCAGCCTCCGTGGTAAATCACATTAAAAATGTTTATGGTCACATTAGCTTTCTTGCTTACATACAGAGCTTACAGTTAATAAATGACTCTGATTTCCATAAAATATTCAGAGCAGGCCATTATTACAATGATTTTTTTTATCCCTACTGCTAAACTTCAATCAGTTTTAGATTTGAAATGCTTTAAATGGCTGTGTGTAATGTTATAATTTGCGCAGCAATAAATTTTTTATAGTTGCCAATGGTTAGAAAGGAAGCTTGGGCAAAAGGTATTAATTGGCAAGCTTAATTATTTAAAATATATTGATTTTGTACTAGTTATTTGAATTTATAACTCATTTGCCATTTACTGCCTGTATGTAATTTTCTTGTTTATCAGCACGTACAAAAGGATTTTGGCGATGTTACTGTGAACTAATGAGCTCTCCTGACAGTTTTTGTATTCCATTCTTTTCCCACATAAATCGGCTAAAAGCTTTATTATAAGATTACGGCTTTGCAGTTTATCTCTTTCATTTATTGGCGATGGCTGTTTTTGTTGACAGATTGTTAAGAACCATATTAATGTCTATTTTTGAACTATTCTCATTACATGACACTTTGGCCTTGAAGGCATCCCATGTATAAACATAGACTTAAAGGGGTTATTCTATGATTGATGTAAAGATTTAATCAGGCATCATCTAGTACATGCAAATCTCTTCCTAACAAAGCTAGAACCAGCCCTGTACCTCACACGGATCCAGAAATCTTCCTATTTATTGCTCTGCTAGATTTTCTTCAGTTTGGCAGCTCAGAGGGTGTGTCCTTTCTAATGCAGTTCTCCTGTAACTGACACAGCTTCTAACTGTAGATATAGCTTTTGGCAATTGAAGGATGAAACAGAGCATGTGCGACCATGGTCATCCAGCTCAGTAGGTGGATGTGCACATTTCTATAAAGATTAAACACCAGGGGGCATCATTATAAGGAAATTAAGAGAATACCTCACAACCACATCATTTTTGTAACAAAAAGTAAATTACAAAGGTAAAATTTAATGTTGGAGTTTGTCAGCAGTTTTGACCATGCTAAACCACTGACAGCATTAGTTGTGGTTGGAGAGCGCTGATCAATATCTTTTGTGGAGCTTTTATTATTACAATTAGTGGGAATATTACATTTTATTCTGCCAGATTCTGCACCTTTGGTGCACTGGGGGCAGACCTTCACTGTGAAGTGCTCTCTCCACTGAGCTGGTCACGGCCCTTCTCTGTAGTGGTCTCCTTGGTGGGATGCTACAACTGTCAGTCAGAGCTGAGGGGCTGTGAAGCAGCTCAGTGCAGAGAGCAGAGAATAGTTCACAGTGAAGCTTCACATTCAGTGCGCTTACAGAAGAAAAACCTGGCAGAATAAAATATCATATTCATACTACTCCAAGTTAGTACTTTATACTTCTATCCCCAGCTCATACCTAGTTCTGTTAGCAGTTTTGCATGGTAAGAACTGCTGACAGACTCCCTTTAATATTTATTGCAAATGTCTTATATTTCCCCATGTATTGAAAGGTGCAGTTGAATATGCATTTCAATACAGTTGGTGTATCCCAATCAAAGATATGCCAAAGAGAACACCCTTTTGGCATGTGCTTGGCCATTCAAGTTTTTGGGTACAAGAGGTTTTTCCAAGGTGTATGATGACAGTACATCACATACATTTTTTTTAATTTAGCCTACCTTATTTGGCTTTTCTAATCTTTGGTTTTTAGATTATTTGTCTTCTCAAAATATTGGCACCAAATGCTGCTCAAGTTACAGTATATGTCACTCTAGTGTTATTGGTAAACTGTAAGAAAAGGTCCCTTCCTTTTTGTTAGTTCAGGCATGTAATTGAACTACTTAGTCAATATCTTAAAAAAAAATAATCACAATTACAGGGACATGTAGATGTAGTGCAAGAGTAGCACTGCTGTGGCATGTGCCCTGGTTGCTGGTTGCCAGGGGGAGTGCTGATAAGCAATTCTGACTTTGCCAGTTTATTTAATACAGGAGGATGGAAAGGCATAAAAATATCACTGCCTCCTGAATGCTAAATTAGTCCACGTCCTTAATGGGTTAAAACATGCTAGCTGTCTGCAGCTTCCACTAGAGGGAGCTTCTGAGCTTATTGCATACTGTTATATTTAGTTAATTATGCAGTAACCTGAGCCATCCAGGGCCGTTTTAACACATTGGTGGACTCGGTGGAGCTATATCAGTTGCCCTGTAAATTAAGTGTCTGTTGCTCCATATACTGGTTGTTGTAAGCAGCCAGCATGTTCTCTTTTAAAGTCATTTGTGTGGTGACACTCTCTTTTTTTTTTTTTTTCTTAAAGAGGTTTTCCTAGAATCTTTTTTAGCTGTGCCCTATGCCCTGTATGACTTTACAAAAGAGTCATATTCACCTACTCCCTGCTGCACTGGTCTTCATCCCTGGCTTCCTTTCTTCCATCTTCTAGTCCCTGACTTGTTTACTTCTGACTGGGATATGGGCATAGTCACTTTTGCTGCTGCAGCCAATGACTGGTGGTGATGTGTCCTAAAGTGGCACTTGAGCCAGCAGTGATGTGCCGCTTAACGGCATGTCACCACTGACCATGTCCATGTACCAGCCGGAAGTAAACAAGCTGAGGACCATAAGATGGATGAATGGGAGGTGCAGGACTTAAAGGGTTTGTCTGGGTTCAGAGCTGAACCCGGACATACCCATAATTTCACCCTGGCAGGCTGCCTGACAAGAGCATTGGAGCATACAGCCCTGCGCTGTATCATTAATAGGTTCTAATACCCTAGTTTCCTGCAAAGGTGTGCTATAGCTTGTTTGCTTGTTTTTGCCTGATCTGACATCTGCCTGACATCTGTACTGACCCTCAGCAGCGCACCCTGACCTTGGACTATTTATCAGATCACACATACTTTGCCTGTCTTGACTTCGGCCTATTCTTGACTACATTTTTGCCTGATCCTTTAGTGCTCTGCACCGGTGTCTCTTGACCCCCATGGGTGATTAGTTATTTGAACAGAGACTGTTCTAAGTGGTAGTGGCCTGGTGGTCCCTCTGCAGTCCAGATCCTTGTACAAGGGTTAAAGGTGAAGACCAGGGGGCCACTTCAAGCCAAATCAAGCAATGAGACCTAACTAAATAGTGAATGTTCCCATAAAACCCCTTTAAAAACACTTGAAAAATAATCATGCACTTCAGGTATTTTTGGTGCCTTTTTAATGTGCATGCTGCATTTTGATAAAATATACCAAAAAACACAAAAATACAAAACGCCACAAATCAACACACTGTGTATGTAACCTTTCTTAAATAATTTGAGGTAGACTTTAAAGTAACAACCGGAGCAATGTTTTTGGCAAAAATAAAAAAAAGCCACCATAACTGTGTGAAAAAGCTGTGTGTGAATCCACAACCTGAAAACTTATTTCTTTTGGGATGTCTGGTTCATTTTAGATTTTCCTGACTTTAAAATGTTCTTCCAGATTTGCAGCATATAAATTGAAATCCCATATTTTATAATTATGGTTTGATGTCAAATAAAAGAGATATAGGAAAGATGTAAGACAGAGCTGCCGTGGACCAGCCGTTACATTTCTCCAGCTGCAGATGGTTCTATTCATTTAAACTGTATTCTCCTCCCTTTTATATCAGGGACTACAAACAATCGCTATGTTCCCCGTAATTCAGATAAAGATGATGTAATGCCTGGCTGTATGGCTTTTATTTCATATTATTTTTTTATTTCGCAAACACAATGGTTTCCCAACTTTATTGTATGTAGTTACCTCAGCTACAAAGGCGTATGCATAGATTATCCAGGATGCCAAAGGACTTGCACGTGTTTAGATTACAAAGAGGAGACTCAGATGTATTGCCATGTAACATTTAGCTCAAGGCCCTGTACATTTTCAAAAAGAAGAAAAGCCTCATGATTTTATTTTCTATTTCTTTTCCCAAATAAAATAAAATGGCGATGTCTCACAGTGGCTGCGTTATAAATGGTGCTTATATTTAGGCCTATTTAAAAAATAAAAAAAGAACATTTTTTTTTCCTTCAGATTCAGCTAGACACCATTTTCACCATATGTTGTAGTGTTATCTGTGATAAATTGTTCTGTCATTGATTGTGTAAGACATGTTTGCATGCATATGCATGTGTGTGGAGAGCAAGGAAATAATTAAGGCCGTCTAGTCAGAGTGTGCGTTCATTTTTTATTCATATGTGCCTTTTTGGTCTTGTCAGATGTTGAATTTTTCTCCAGTTGAATGAGTTCAATCTTTTAAGACTCATCCATCTGTCGGAAGTCAGTGCCATTTAACAGGTACCTTGTTCAGAGTTTGCGTTTTATTCTGAAAGGTATCAGAGATGAAGGAACCTTTAAACAAATTCTCTTCCTTCGTTTTTCAAATTCTGACTCTAATTTGCTACAAGTTCCAGTACCAATCGTTTACCTACTGTACTGTAATGGATTTGGTCACACAGTAGTAATAGGGGATGAACATTTTTATGAACTTTAAAGAGTTTTTGCAAGGGATAAAAACTCCAAGCATTTACTTACTCTAGGCTAAAATAAAAAAACTTGTCGATATGCTTACCCTCACCAGCCAAGGTTACTCACCACATCTCTGTTTCTACCCCGGCCTGATGACGTGTTGTGGTTAGGGACAGCATGTCACGTGAGTGGGCCAGCTAGGCACTGCTCACTGTAGTGATGTTGATTGACCTGTGCACATGTTTTCTAAAAGTAAGTATATTAAGTAGTAGAACAACACTAAACGTAATTTAGAAAAATCTTAGAGGACTGCAGTAGGGCAACACCCAACAAGTAGGACAGGCTAGATTGAAATTTCATCTTAGAAAAACTTATAAAGTACAACCAGTATACTTAAAATGGTATTCTGGTTTCATGAACTTGATGACCTATTCTCGGAATAGGTCATCAATTTCAGATTGCTGTCAGTCTGACTTTTGGCACCCCCTCCGATCAGCTGTTTATAGGGGCTGCGGTACTAGTGCAAGAGCTGCGTTCTCTTCAGTATTTACTTGCGTGCTGTCTCCATTGTAGACAGCTGACCTATGGGGGTCGAGCAATATGGTAATGAGTACAACGTCCGAGCAAGTAGAGTAGAAGCAATACGGGTAACAGGTCAGGTCAGGTAGCGTTGGGTCAGAATATAGTAAACAGGCAGAGGTCAGTACAGAGCAGACAACAAAACGGAACACCTTTGCAGGAACTTAGAACACTAAGAAACCTATTGCTCGGGCACCATCCCACTGGGGAAGGTGTCTGAAATACCCCAAGGTTGTCAGACATTGTCTGCTGAAGACTGGGGTGGATTGGCCTTTTAAGAGCCAGGGCAGGAAAGCCTTTGCTGGCAAGCAGAACACAGCCTGTATGTAGAGATAGAACGGACATGACAGCTGGGCCCGCCTGGAAAGTGACAGTAGGAGGTGTGTCTGGCCCACCAGGTAAGTGAAGTGTAACAGACCGCAGCCGCCACTGTAACAAGGGGCAAGTGTAGGTTGAAATCAGATTAAGTTCAAGTTTCCTAGAGGGCATTTAATAACCATGTTCAGTGTCAGACTCATTAAAGCATTAAAGTGTTGTGTATATCTATATATACTACCTTGCTGAGCTTGAAATGATGCATATTCAGTATGATGCATAATAATGTTTACACCCAGTACAAGTGCAAGCTGTTTTATGTAATTTACCGATGACTGGTGAATCCCAGGTGACTGTATGATCACTGGTATTAAACCTTTATTTTTGCTGAATCTTCAGTCCAGCAGTTGTAGTTGTTTTATTCCACCACAGAGGGCCAGAATCGAGCCATATTTCAGTGAAACCATATTTTCTCTTGCTTTTTTTTGTGCAGATGATGGCATTTTCAAAGCTGGCGAAGACAGATCAGAAATGTGGGGGGCATCAGAAGTTCAGGAAGATGAAAACACTAAAGTGGAGGTTCCGGTTGATCAGGTAATTTGCCTTACAGCTTTTAAGCCATCAAATGGTAATGAGAAAAAGAAAAATAATACAAATTGTTTGCCCGCTGAACACCAGCAGCTGAGGCTGGAAAGCTATAAAGGACTCATTTTAAAGCTCATATTCCAGCAGCTAATTAAAGTGGAAATGCAGACGAGTGCCTTTAATTTCAAACATTCAAAGCCTTTTCAGGCTATTTTTTTAAGAGTTATAGATTAGTAAATGTTACTATTTTTAAGGGATAATTTGCATAATGTTGACATTGCCTTAGGTAACCTTTTATAAATCTAGCCTTAAGAGAGGCTGCCGAGGCTTCAAAGTAGGTCTGTAGATATGGCAAGATTACATTTAAGCTGATCTTTATAGCTGCGGTACTACATGCTTTATAGCTCTCTTAAATACCTTGTGAATGTATAATTATGTATGCTGCACTAATTGGACCAGTGAGCGCTTTGAAGTCACCTTTTTGTATATTCATCCTCTTATTACATGGCACATGGATTTTTTTGTCAGTCCTAATGGACTTTCTAATAAACAGAATACTTAACTTACAGTATAAACTGAAACTAATAGCAGAAATTGGGTCATGACATCATTAGTCATTTTTTTTTTGTCAGTTGGACAAATAATTGAAACATGGATTAACTCCTTTCTTCACAGAGCTGTACATTTAGGGTACAGACAGGGAATACTTCCTGCCCAATGCTGTTGATGTACAGCACAGTGATGGTGTAGGCTGAGGAAACATACTTGTATCATCACCCACAGGAGTCAGCTATAACTTACAATTGACCCCTGTGGGTTGAAACCATTTCTGCCTTCTTAGGGTCACCAGCTGTCTCTGACAGGTGAGAATCTGACCTACTATTGCTAGATTCTAGTAGCAAGCTCCCTCTGCAAAAGTGACCACTACACTACACTGAAAACTAAGCACAACGATGATTGTAGGTGGTGTCAATTGAGAGTTTCCCCTTTAAAAGAAGCCAGTCACTGACCGATGTAGTTCTGTTTTTCTTGAACATTATTACAGATATATTGGGACAAAATCTTAAAGGGAGTCTGTCACCTCCATATGCCCATATAAAGCACTTAAATAGCCCCATAGCAGATGTAATCATAAATGTAATGGTACCTTTGTCGCTTTCTTTTGATCCTTAGAAGTTGGAAAAACGTAGTTTAAGTCATATGCAAATGATCCGTTGGAAGTGCCCGGAGGCGGCGTTTACTGGCTTGGAGCCCGGGCTCCTGTGCTTTTTTACATATTTTCCCCGCCCCAGCCACTGCCTCTGCCCGCCCTGCACCTGACTCGGGTCCTCCTTCTGTGCCAGCGGGATCCCGCGCCTGCGCCGGGGCATGCGCACTGCGATGCCCATTTTGGGCACGGCATCGCCGAAGTCACTGCGCATGCGCCGGCCAACGGCGCGAAACCTGAAGCATGTAGTGCGCATGCCCCAGCCTGGCGAGAGACTGCGCAGGTGCGGGATCTCGCCGGCACAGAAGGAGGACCCGAGTCAGGTGCAGGGCGGGCAGAGGCAGTGGCTGGGGTGGGGAAAATATGTAAAAAAAGCACAGGAGCCGCCTACGGGCACTTCCAACAGATCATTTGCATATGATTTAAACTACGTTTTTCCAACTTCTAAAGATCAAAAGAAAGCGACAAAGGTACCATTACATTTATGATTACATCTGCTATGGGGCTATTTAAGTGCTTTATATGGGCATATGGAGGTGACAGACTCCCTTTAATGGTTGTGTCCATGTTAAGAAGCACAGTCCACTTAATGATTTTAGTACTCAATCGAGGCTCAAAATCATATTTGTTTCAGTTTCACACAAACATAACAATGAACACTTGTGTAACTCACTATGTTAGGCTCCTGTTCACTTCACAAGAGCCACATTCAGTGTCTGCGGTACCTCACACAAGCTCAACTGTTCCGTCATCTCCCACTGACTATCAAGTATTTTTTTCTCTCATATCGTTCTGCCCTGTTCTTTAAAGGGAATTTGTCATAAAAAAATGACCCATTGTTTAAATCAAGTTTTTATGTTAAACATATGTCTTTGTAATGTTTGGCGATGTTTTTTCTAATTTTCCATGTTCCTATCTATATTTTAAAATCATCTTAAAATCTTGCAGTTTTCCTTCTGGCCACTAGGCTATAATCTCAGCTGAGATATCCTGTTTGTCAGTGTGTCAGCTGTAAAGTAATGCTGCTACCGTAAACAGTGTAAAGGTCCTTTTACACGGAAAGATAAATCGTATTAGCGATCGTAGATGAACGATCGAACGATGCAATGTAAATACCGTTTACACTGAAAGAGAAGTCGTTCACAATCTTCGTACTTTCGGTCGTTTTATAATCGTTATTACGATCGTTCCTTGCTCCTTGCCATAAGCATTACCATTACCATCTGCCAACGACTAAACGATTTTCGTTTAAACTGGAAGATTTTCAAACGATGAACGATTAATTTATTGGCGGGACAAAAGATGCGATCAACGAGAAGCGAACGAAATCTCGTTCGTCGTTAAATCGTTACCCGTGTTTATACACAACAATAATCGTGCAAATCCGAACGTTTGAACGATTATTTGAACGATAATCGGCTCGTGTAAAAGGGCCTTAATTGGAGACCAACTCACATCACAGACAATAGAATCTCCCTGTAGAATAAACAAAAACTTCAAAGGAAAAAGCCTCTCAATGCATTCTCAATAGGACTGGAGCTGTCTATTGCTGCCTATGGTCCATGGGGCTTGCTGTAAAGCATATCACTAAATGCTGTTTAGAACAGCTCAGCCAAGATGGCAGCCCCCGTAAAAATGTTCTAGTAATGAAATTTCAAAAACTACAATCAGAAAATACAAACAGATTAGAGAAAAAGAACATGTTTTATTATCTCTTTTTAATCAATAAAGAAAATTTTAGGTGACAAAATCCCTTTAAAGGCTATGCACACCTTTGTGACCATTTTTTTAAATTATTGCATTGCACTCATTTTGAGCTAAACATCATTTTTTCAATCAGTCTTTATTAAAAATGTACAGTTCCTTTCTTTGTACAGACTTGAGATTCTACAGTACTAGGCTGTGTGTTTATATGGTTTCCCGTCAGGCAGCTAAGCAGACGGCGCTTTATCTCTGATCTCCCAACCTCATAAACACTCATGGTAGCTTCGTTCGTATCTCACTGATATGGAATATGGCTTAAATAAGTGTTTATGAGCATTAGTACTTCAAAGATAAGGAATATAAATAGCCAGCAGATAATGGCTCAAAGTAAAAGTAAGATGCTGACAGCTAAGCAAATGGTTAACCCTTTATAACAAAATCTGCTGGACTTCTGTGATCTGCAATTATTTCACCCTCTCTATGCTGTCATGATAATGAGTCCTAGATCTGTGTGCTGTGAATATAAATGTCTCTTACACACTGTGTGTGCTGAGGATAGGGGCAAGGATTAGGATAGGGCACACTGGTGAATGGCCTAGATTCCTAGAAGCAATATAAGCAGACCAGAGCACTGGGGGGTGGCTGGATAGGTCCTCACACTGTCCCCAGCAAAAGCGGAAGTTTGTGAGAAGCTCAGTTACCCTTTAAGCATTTATAACACACACAGGTTACATCTTTTGCGCTCCAAGATATTTTATGTGTATATTTCTGTTTTTACGGAAGTTTGAAAATTGTTACCAGGTAGTGGAAGAGCTATTTTGTCCTGCTGGTCTGTTCTAGAAAAGGCTTTTATTAATGCTCCAAGTAACGCACTGGGCAGGCCTTCTCAAGCCCATGTCATGTCTTCCAGCCTAAAGACCACTGCTTGTTTTTGGTGGGCAACCTGCTTCCAGTTACTGGACTTCTCTTAATATTCAGTCTATCCTGGCTTCCAATACACATACCAAGTGGAACAAGCTCCAGGCCTACTTGTTGTTTAGGCCAATAACAGCTCCAATAGGCAGCACACACAGACCATGCATACTTTCTCCTTTTGGGGTCAATCCTCCCACTTTGAAGAGAGACAACCAACTATAAAGGATCCAACTTGAGACCATATTCTCAAAAAATAGCGAGTAGAGCATTCACTCTCCTCATACAGTGGCCTACCGGGCTGTCACATGGACTGCTGTTGGTATTAATATATCAAATTCTGACACAAACTATTTTATGTTTGTAGTGGAGGCCTGGTCATGTGAAGAGGTATTTCTATTACCATATACTTAAGCATTTTCATGATAATATTTTTGATCGTATCATATACAGAAGATGTAAAGGGTAGTAATACCACTGTCAGGTTTCTGACTGGTATTATTGCAGCAGACAAGTTCCAGTCTCTTGTAATTAGCTCATTAACTTGCATTACATTCAGTTTTTTTTCTGTACACTAAATGCACTGTGAGATGATTTCCAAGTAAGCAAATTAGTAAAGGGTCACAGAGTTCACACAGTGCCAGCCAGACATTAAAGGGAATACCAATAATGCATGCAGTGTCCAAAATGAAAGCTGCGTTTGAAGCTGGTCATCATCATTCTCTGACCATAACTAATTATTTCATTTTTCCTTTTATAAATAGCTAACTCTAGGGCAAATACACTCCAGGAATTTGTAAGTAGGGGGTTCGAGCTGAAAATGCTTTTATGTAATGTAATAGATAACACCTTTCATATTGCTGCAGAAAGTGATCAAATATATATTAGGACACAAATTAGCGATAAACCAGTTGCAGGCCCTAGGTTTTTGGACTGTTTACCATATAGCCCTTTGACTGGTGTACTGTACATGTCACTGAACACTGCTCAATCAAGGTAGCAAGGAAATACATAGAGCATAGGCCTATTATGGGCCCATAAAAAATAGGATGCAGCCTAGACTAGCCCACCTCTTGACTGACCTACTTTTCTACAATCACAGTAACATTAACAAAGAAGTGAGGAGGGCAGATATTTCACCTTTCTGTCCCACAAGATATGGTTGCGGGTAGCATCAAATTCTGGCTCTCCCCTTCCTTATCCTACAGTGGTGGGATATATACTGTGTGGTATTTTGATTTTTGGTATGGGACCCTCTTTGCATTGTGGAAATCCTAAAAGGTAGATGATTAGCATTCACACATTGTGGATATGAGACGATAAGAAAAACAATTGTGCACAGCAGGGGAAATCACAAAAATCAGAATATAATCAGAAAATATTATTTCACTGAAAGAGTTGCTTAGATGCTTAGAATAAAATTAGAGGAGATGTGAATGGAAAATCAACAATCAGTGAATTCAAACATGCCTAGGATAAACATACAGTTCTGTGCAAGGTTTAGGCAGGTGTGGAAAAAATACTGCAAAGTAAGAATGCTTTAAAAAATAAGTGTTAATAGAGAAATATAAATCAAATCAATATTTTGTGTGACCAATTTTTCCCTTCAAAACAGCATCAATTCTTTTAGGTTCACTTGCAGTTTTTTAGGAACTTGGCAGGGAGGTTGCTCCAAACATCTTGGAGAATTAACTGCAGATCTTCTGTGGATGTAGGCTTGCTCAAATCTTTGTCTCTTCATGTAATTCCAGACGGACTTGATGATGTTGAGATCAGGGCTTTGTTGGGGCCATATTATCACTTCCAGGACACCTTGTTCGTCTTTACACTGAAGATAGTTCTTAATGATATTGGCTGGTTGTTTGGGGTCGTTGTCCTGCTGTAGAATACATTTAAAGCCAATCAGATGCCTCCCTGATTATACTGCATGATGGACGAGTATCTGCCTGTATATCTCATCATTGGGGACATCATTAATCCTGGCCAAATCCCTAACTCCATTGCTGAAAACTTAGTGCAGCAGATGAAAGACACATCATGCTTACTTCCTTTGAAAATTGGAAGATGTTCAGCAGTGCCATTAACTGCAGAAACCGGTGGGACCCAGGTACACTCATCTACTGTTTGGAGATGTCTGGCCAGATGTGACTTTCATGGAAGAAATGTAGCCCAAAAGCCATATTTTTGACACGGAAACAAGGCCATGCACAAGAACATAGAAACTGGGGAGCAGAAAAATGGCAGCAGGTGCTCCAGACTGATGAGTCAACATTTGAAATATTTGGCTGTAACAGAAGGCAGTTTGTTCACTGAAGCAATAGAGAGCAGTCTTGCAATTTTCGAGCTACATTTCAGCAAATAAAGTTGGGGATTCAATCAGGATTCGTGGTGTCCTCAATGCTGTGAAATACAGGCAGATACTTTTCCATCGTGCAGTACCATGAGGGCGGCTTCTGGCTCCAAATTAATTCTGCAACACGACAACAACCCCAAACATCCAGCCAATCTCATTTAGAACTTCACCCTAAAAAAGAACAAAGAGTTCTGGAAGTGATGATATGGCCCCCACACAGCCTTGATCTCAACATCATCAAGTCTGTCTGGGATTACATAAAGATACAAAAGGATTTGAGCAAGTCAACATGCACAGAAGATCTGCGTTTAGTTCCCCAAGAAGTTTTGAATAACCTTCCTGCTGAATTCCTCTTAAAACTGTGTGCAGCTGTACCTAGAAGAAGTGATGCTGTTTTGAAGGCTAAAGGTGGTCACACCGAATATTAATTTGATTTAGATTTCTCTTTTGTTCATTCACTTAGCATTTTTTAATTGATAAAAATAAAAACAAACTACCGTATTCACACTTCTATTTTTGAAAACAATCTTATTTTGCTGCATTTTCCTCACCTGTTTAACACTTTTTTTCACTGTATTGTATGTCTATCCTAAGAGCAAAATAAAAAGGAAATAATAATGGTCTTTTTCTGCCCCCATTCTTCTTAAAGGGGTGATCCAATATCATAAACAGCCCCCCATGTGCCCTCCCACTCAGAGGGAATATACTCACCCCGCTCCCTGCAGCGCTCCTGCTCCCCCCTGACACCGGATCTTTTCATCCGTGTACAGGGAGAAGCAGCAGCGGTGGTGCGGGGACCAGGAGCGACGCAGAGAGCTGGGTAAGTGTATTACCTGTGAGGGGCCCGGCACATGGGGGGCTGTTTATGATATTGGATAAACTCTTTAAATTCCTGGAGGTAAGCTCCTTCAAAACATAAAATTGCGGCTAAACAGTTGACCCTTAAGCTCTGCCATGTACATCGGCACATGTAACACCACACTAGATAGGAGAAAACAGCTAAATCGATGGGGTTCTCACTGCTGGGTCCCTCAGCACTCATAAGAGTGTGGTCCTGAGTCCTCCATTTGAATGGAGCAGTAGTCAGGCATGCACACTACCTCTCTATTCACTATTCTATGGGACTTATGGACCTACCCGATCGCTGCACTCTGCTATCTCTGTTAGTTTCTGACTCTTACTGATTGACCCTTTGTGACTTTAACTAGAGAACTAGCATCCATTGTCACATCATGTAAATAAAACTGTTACTAGATTAAAGTTTCCTCTTAGAAATAGTGTCAACCTTATCACATTTTCCCCAAAGAAATATCTGTTTGATGCTGCTGGTCATTATAAATTACAAGCAACATAAGAGGAAAGTTGCAATTTTCTATACATTTTAGAAGCAATGCTTTTCAGCACTCTTAGATCTTTTATATTGGTGCTCTGTCTAGGAAAGACAAAAGTCAGAGTTGACTTTTTGATGCCAGAATGAAATACACAGATATTGTATTTGAAAGCTTTATTCTACCTTTTGTAGCCTTGTTCTGATGCATATTTTAGTCCGTATAGCTTTTCTGCAGATGAAATAAACACCAGCTGCAGACTTTTCAAAGTTTAGACTTTTGTTAGTTCAAAGACTACCTGAGGTATAAAGCAGTGCATATAGTTCTTCATTTTAACTAAAAATTGACAGTTTGAAATAAACAAGTGAATAAGTGCTCTTTCCTCATCTACCTGCAGAGCTGTCATTGTGTTTGGCAGCTGAATGTCTCACTAAATTGTTGTGATGGGTGGGGTCCAAGCACTGAGACTCCTACTGATGGGTAGAAACTCTATTTCTGAGCACCTAGTTTCTATGGTTCCAGATGTCTTTCTTTGAAGAGCTGTGTACAGGTAATATATGCTGTCTATTGCCCTTCCATAGAACTCTGCGGAGGAATATCAGCGGGAGCTAAAGGAGCACACAATGGTGCAACCCCTTCATTTCTGCAATTCAGTGGAGTGGCTGGATGTGTTGTCTAAAATGACCATCTTGTATATTTATTCAGCTATTTTCTCACATTAGAGTTTGATAACACCTGTATTCCTACCAAATTATATGTCAGATTTTCAGGCTTCTATTACATTTCTGTTTGTTTCCCACTTACTTGAATAAGTAAGTATATGTATAAAACAAGAACTTCTTGTAAGGTCAGTATGGCAAGTCACCCAATATTACTATACATGAAAGTAATTTAATTATGCTAATTTTCTCATAATCAAAAATTGATGTTAACTTCATAGATCAGTACTCTACAGAAACGTTCATCAAACTGTGGTTGTCTTTAATGGACCTTCAATTATTACAGAGAGTAGCTGAAACAGTTGAAGAAGAAGTACGAGACAATGAGGATCAAGAGGATGAGGAGACTGCTGAAGATACAACAGAACATGAAGATGACCATAATAATGTCCAAGCAGATCACCTCCATGAGGAAGAAACAGGTGAAAATGAGGAACATGGTATGGTAAGTCATGAAGTCGAAGCAAATAATGGGAAGATGCACAATGATTCAGAAGATGTGATTGATAATTATGGAGATGGACATTGGGAAGAAGATCGGCAATTAAATTCAGTAGACACACATGGTGAAGGCATTGGGCAAATTAACGGTGATAGTTATGGGAGAGAAGATGATGAAGATGAAGGCCATGATGGAGACACAAATGACCAAAGTCAGGTAAAGCTATAAGCTCATGAATAATATCAAACATTTTTAGTGTATAATATTGGTTATACTGGTGCACAAACTGCAAACAAATTTCAGAACTGTTTGTTCTATTTTATGTTTATCAATTGTATGTCCAGCATAACTAGCGCAAAGTCCTGACATTGATCTCCCACCCAGGGCCCGCCTTAGGGTAGATGGCGCCCTGTGCGAAACTTTCTCTCGGGGCCCCCCCCCCCATTTATATATATATATTTACTTAAAGAAGTATGTGTGCCATCCCATCTCCATTATCCCATACAGAAAAATATAGTGACAGTACTAACGTCTAGCTTTCTATATTGTCCTATATCACTCTATTCTCTATATATCTCTGCACTGTATTTATAGCTCTATACAGTCTGACTTTTATTACTGTCACTATATTTTCCTGTATGGGATAATGGAGATGGCACACACATAGCTCACATCACTAAACCCCTCACTGGTGTTTAATCATGTGTGTGTTATGTGTGCCATGACTGCCATCTCTATTATCCTATACAGGATGGGCCTTAAGTATATAGTCCCGCTCCCAATTAACCCCCCCCCCTCCAGTCATCACGTTGTTTGGGGGCACTTACAGCAGTGCAGCCGCTAACTTTCCCCTACCACCCTCTGAGTCCTTCTGCGCATGTGTGACGTCAGCCCAGGGCCGTCTCCAGATTCAGGTGGGCCCTTGGGCGATAAAGTCTCACAGGGCCCCCTTACAGAGTGATAACTATCTGTGTATAGATAATATAGTAGATGTCCCCTGCAGTCATTTGTAACTGTAGAGGTAACACAGTGATGGCTATCTGAGTATAGAAAATGTAGTAGTGTTACCTGCAGTCCTGTGTAAAATCACAGATAACACTAGTACTGATAATGTGGTACTACCACAGATCAGCGTCTTGTGCCCCCATCAGACCTCAGGTCAGCGTCTTGGGCCCCATCAGACCTCAGATCAACACAGTGTGCCCCCATCAGACCTCAGGTCAGCGTCTTGGGCCCCATCAGACCTCAGATCAGCGTCTTGTGCCCCATCAGACCTCAGATCAACGTCTTGTGCCCCCCTCAGATCAGTGTCTTGTGCCCCCTCAGACCTCAGATCAGGGTCTTGTGCCCCCCTCAGACCAGCGTCTTGTGCCCCCCCTCAGACCTCAGATCAACATCTTGTGCCCCCATCAGACCTCAGATCAGCGTCTTGTGCCCCCCTCAGACCAGCATCTTGTGCCCCCCCTCAGACCAGCCCACCCAGCCACTTTAAAAAAACATACTTACCTGTTCTGCGCTGCCGCTGCCATCAGGTTCCCCGCTCCACTGTCTTCCCTGCCGGCGCACACTATGACCTGACGCTGCGTCAGGTCATAGTGCGTGCCGGCAGGGAAGACAGTGGAGCGCGGAACCTGATGGCAGCGCAGGAGACAGGTAAGTATATTTTTTTTAAAGTGGCTGGGTGGGCTGATCTGAGGTCTGAGGGGGGCACAAGACGCTGTACAGGAGCAGGCCGGGCCATTAAGGGGGCGCTCTGGCAGGGCGCCCCCTTAACTGGCCGGGAGTGAAGCGCCCTGTGCAACCGCACGGGTTGCACACCCCAAAGGCCAGCCCTGCTCCCACCAATTTGTATGGAAATTCCATGTATAAAAATCACCTCATATAGCCTAAGGGCTCTTTTACACAAGTGGATTCAGTCCGAGAAATCCGCAGCGTGTAGGAGAGCCAAGCTCCGTTCTGGACAGAAGAGGCACGGAGCATTAACATGATTTATAATGCTACGTGCCTCTTCTGTCCAGAACGGGGCTTGGCTCTCCTACACGCTGCGGATTTCTCGGGCTGAATCCACTCGTCTGAAAGAGCCCTTATAGTAGGATAGCTTCCTTCACAAGCAGGAGCATTCCAGTAAGACAGATCCAGGTTGTAGGGGGTTCACAAGACACTTGCAGGTAAAGACCAATTTCACCCAAGCATATTATGGGTGCATTGTTGCTCCTGTGTTACTTGTGGATGAGTGTTCCAGCCCAACCACAAGTCCACTGATCCAAACTCACAACATCATAGATCTGTGTGATTGTGTAAGTCCGGTTCAGTAGAAATGTGGTCAAGCTGGGACACTTCTTTGAAATATAAATGTCAAAATGCACCCATAACACTCTCATTTGAAACTGGCCTGAGACACAGACTAAATCTGTAGCCTAATGACAAACTAACATGGAAGATTTCACCTGACTGTCCAACTGCATTAGTTCGATGCTTTAAAAAGTAACGCAATGTAAATACGGTGATCCCTCAAGATAAAATGGCCGCAGGATACAATATTTTCAACACACAATGGTCTTTTTTGACCCATCGTAAGTTGAAACCAGACTCAACATACAATGTCTCAGACTCAGATCCTTCCAATCAAGGCCACTTCTCTGGTAAAATAGTGGTATTAGTTGCTAGTTAGCAGCTATTCCTGACTGTTATATGTAAGGACTTGTTTTATGTGTCTTAGTTATCTGCTTATTTTTCTTAAATCTTCATTTTTTCTTATCTTGGATGACATTTTGGAGCTTTGGAACCGAATAATGAACTTACAATGGTTTTCAACATACAATGGTCGTCCTGGAACCAGTTAATATTGTATCTTGAGGGACCACTGTAATCTGCTTTTTTTGCAATGCCATAGTTTAAGATCATGGTGGACAGCTTATTATGACCACCCAGTTTATACTTTGTAGGACCACCCTTTGCCCATCCCTATATGTTGTAATCCCTGCATTGCCATGCTTACCACCACAAACATTAGATTCGGTTGCTGTTTTCTGTCTTATTCTACACCCTCTAAAAACTTTAAAAACGCCAACAATTCACAAGTGCAGCTATTTTGTTCCCCCCACAATCAGCCAAGGTCCAGAGTTTGTAAGATGAGGTTTTTACTTATTGTGTCTTACACCCTAAAGTTTAGGAATGCTTTTCTTTTCTCCTTCTTATACCTCGCGTTGACTTGCCAAGGGGAGAATCTGGATAATCACCACTTTACATAAAGTATCCTTCTGGTCGTAATAAACTGTTTACTAAGCATAATTGTGGGTCCATCATTGGTCAGTCTTCTCTAATAGAACTGCTTCTGCAGAACAACAAGCTGTACAAGTCATTAAGGTGTGACTTCAGCAATCAGTCTTTATTCATAGTTAATAGTAGCCTATTTCAAAATGAGTACATACTAATTGATACTGAGGGAATAATTAACAATGATGGTATTATTTGTGCTGCTTTGAAAGAAAAAAAGGAAATATGTGTTTGTAGTATCCACTTAATGATATCTATAAAATGAAGGTGGTGGCTCTACTGAAAGTCATGTCGCCATTACTCATGGCACTCCCTGTATAGGAGATACAGGATAAGCCACTTGGTCATGGAAGTAGCTGTTGAAATGCACACTGTCTTTTGGTGTTTATGAGGGTGCTGAGAATGATGTAAGATGCCTTCAAAGACTACGGTTGTGCCTTTGGTGATATGCTAGATGTGTCCCTTTTTTTTTAAAACTTTTACATGCCCAGCATATGAATACTTCCCAATAAAAACAGTATTAAACAAGGAGATTTATTGTGTCTTGGAGAGCAAATGGAGCACATATCACATGAAGATAAAAGAACGATGGCTCTGCTGAGATCTGAGAACATATCATCGTGGAGTAGGGCAAGGATAGAGAAGAGCAGAGACTATGACACAAGACAATATGAAACATGTGCATAGACCAGTAGGGGTCAGCCCTACAGAAGAAATGTGCATTTAGTTTATGCACATTTCTCAATGAAATTAACTGTTTCAGTAAATGGCATTAAAGCTTAGTCTACTAGAACAAGGCCAAAGAGCAAGTGCAGGGCTAAGGAGCTGAGATCATGACTTGGCCTAATTATATTTTGAACAGTGATTTCTAGCTGTAGTGTGATAATTAGTCTGGTAACATATACCGTGACAGCTTTACATAGGCATGTCTTATAAAAAAAAATTAGTATGTCATATTCGGAAAATTCACCAGGAAGAATATGTGGAATAATAAGGACACATCTTCAGTCATTATTAAGAACATCACAGCTCCCATTAAGAACAGAGGCTATGATGTTAGAGTGAACAGGCCCTGTTTTTATTTCCAAAAAGGGCTGGCTTAAGGGTGCACATGTAACATGTCAGCCAATGTCATAGGTACAGATCTGCTGACAGATGCCCTTTAAAAAAAAAAGAAGTTATACACACTGTCACCAATCCCCTACTGCTACTATTACAATGGTTACTGGTCAATGCTCCCCAGGTCTAACTCAACACATAGGGAATGGCAGGAGGTGAACTGACTCACTGCTAGTTATTGGCTGACAGCCATCTCCTGACATTTCTTGTGTGTCTATGATTGGGGCAATGGGGAAATGATACCAGTATGAAACATGGGGTGAACATAATGATGCAGAAAGAAAACACCAAGCTTATATTTTCTCCTCAGATTCACAACTCTAAAGCCTTACACTTGCCTGTACCCTTTATATAGCTGTCTTCATGTGACAGCTATTTTAATCCACCCATAAACATGTATGCTTGGGAGAAGAGAATTAGCCAATGCCTGCTACCTCTGGTGGTGGCTCATCTCCCCTGAGAACAAATTTACTTGGTTTGTTAAAATCCAACATGCCAACTCTTCAATCACTTGAGATCTGCCATTGCAGGAGAACTGGGACATCCCCATACACATTAGATGGTTGGACCAGTTCCAGTGAAATCGGCGGGTTCACCAAAGTTTATCTAATGTATTTTTCTACCTTTACCCTCCCAGCAATCAGCTGTAATCTGTAGAATTGAGGCTTAGTAAGAAATATTCTGTTGCCCTGCAGTGGCCTATATGAGAAATTAATCAATTCCCACTGAAATCAATAAGTAACTAATGGACATTCTGGTTCCTCCAACACAGATACTGTACATTCTTTGTAGTTGAACACTCTGGCTAATAGCTGAAGGTCCTGAGGCCCTCATAATGCACCTAATGGTCAGTGGTCGGTTGATTAATTAACTGAGCCATTCATTTTGGTTTAAAGTGGTTGGCCACTATATGTTTATTACACATGTTCTGGAACAGGATGTAGAGGCAGTGAGTAATATACTGGACCTGACCTCTGATGGTTTAACATGCTGAATCCTTGTTTACAGCACTGTTACTTATAGTCTGACGTTCTGGTGACAGGACAGGTCATAGACTCTGCAGAGAAATTTCCTGGTAGGCCGATGCCCAGGGGCCCACCTGAGCCCTCCTCATGGACACCAGCTGGATACATGGCGATTTGAAGCTGTCAGCATTAATTAATGCTAGGAGCATCATGTACATATGCACCTCACTGGTGGCTGCAGGTGCCCTCCTAAATTCAACTATATCAACATCCACAGAACAGTGGTACAGTTGATTACCGTGGTGAGGGTAGCAGTATTTTGTTCTGCTGGGACGTTGTTTTTGTGCTACACTAGGGTATTGATTGCCCCACCTACTTCTATTGGCGCTGCCTATTGCTTTGACCCTGCCTACTTGTGTTGCCCACTTTCTGTCAATTTGGACCCACCTCCAAAATGGGGCCACGTTTAGATGTTCTCCCAGGCCCATTGTAATTTCCCAGTCTGCCCTTGCACATGACCCTCCATCAGTGTAAGTAACAATCAAAACTCTCAGACATTGGCACCAATGGTTTAATGACAGTGATTACAGGCCTACCCCTTTAACATATACATGACTATAACTGACAGCTCAAATCTTTCATAAGGAATAAAATGACAGGGGCATATGCATGGTTTGATTTTGGGTACTTAGCTTAATATGTTCTGTAATGTGATTTAGTCAATGAAGGGTTGATTATTTAAATGATTGATTATTTAAATGATGGTTTAATCTAAGTCATACTTATAGAAAAACATGAGTATAAAATAATGAGGATATAGCGAAGTCAATTATACTGGATTAGACATTATGAATTTTATAGTGAATATTACATTAAATCCATAGATTTGCCATGTTGCCCATTTACTTGCTATATGTAATTTTTGTGTTTAGTTGAAGGCGGATTAAGCGAGCAGTTTAGCTGTCTAAAGTACAGTAGTAATAACATAATTGCACATATCTTATGAGTAATGATATTGATAATAAACTTTAATAAGATGAAAGTATGAGATATTTTTATGTAGAAAATATATGTCTTTGTGGGATCATGAGGGAGGTTGGTGAAAGGTCCTCTTTAACTAATACCTTAGTATGTAGTTAACCACCAGCACATACCACAGATTTTTTTTTCCAGTTTGTCCCCTCCATTGTCCCGCTATCCCCCTGCTATGTTCTGGCACCGAATATGCTAATTACTAGCATCAGTGAAGGGAGGAGGAGACTTCAGCTCTCCTCAGTGGGAATCTCCTTCTCCATGGCTGTGACGCAGTCCAATTGCTGCGGACCACTTTACAGCCAGGGAGAACACACTATGTAAGCAAGTATAGTACTCTCTCGTCTTATTCTTGGCTATGAGGTCCGCAGCGATTGAACAGCGTCACAGCCAGGGCGAAGGAGATACCCACGGAGGAGAGCTGAGATCTCTTCTCTGTACTGATGCTAGTAATTAGCATATTTGGCACCAAAACACAGCGGAGGAATGGTGCAACAGAGGGGACAATCTGAAAAAAAAATCTGCTCCTGGCATCTGCTGGAGGCTGGTTGACTACATACTAGTTTTTCCATCTCAACATTTGTTGCATATCGCTAGAATATCCCACAAATAGAGTTCAAGAGGGGCCTGGATGCATTTCTGGAGGGTAATAATATTACAGGTTATAGTAATTCTGATTGCCTGATTGGAGTCGGGAAGGAATTTTTTTCCCTAAATGGGGAAAATTGGCTTCTACCTCACAGGTTTTTTTTGCCTTCCTCTGGATCAACTTGTAGGAAAACAGGACGAACTGGATGGACAGATGTCTTTTTTCGGCCTTATAAACTATGTTACTATGTTACTATGTAAATCTCCCAAAGATGCAGGTCCAGCCTCTGAAACCCACTCCTATCTCCAGAACGGGGTCCCCGAAGTAAAGGGGAGCATATGCACATCTTGCTGTTCATTCACTGTGAGCTTGCTTGGCTATTTTCGGAAGTCGCATAACAGTGAATGGAGAGCAAGCTGTGCAAGCACGGCCACCTCTTTATTACCTTTATGGGACTGCCAGAAATAGCTGGGCCAGCGGTGAATGGAGGGTCGCTGCATATGCCATGTTCTAGAATTGGAGCCTGTCCCAGAGTTGGGACCTGCACCACTGACATTTGTGGCATAAACTAGATTAAGATGGCAAAACCCTTTTAAAGAGAACCTTTCATGCTTTTTATTTTACAGTAGCTAAATACCTTTACTGGGAGGGTACCTCCCGCTGATGCTGCCACCCTGTGAGGTTTTCAAAATAGCGCTCCTGCGCCCTGCTGTGCCCCCCTGTATTTTTCCCACTCAGTATGCTAATACTGAGCATCGGAACAGGGAAGAGGAGACGCCAGACGGAGAGTGTCACAGCCAGGGAGAAAAAAACTCCTTGGCTGTGACGCTCTCCGATGTGATTGGATCGCGGCACAGCCAGGGAGAAGGAGACGCCCATTGAGAAACCTTGGCGTCTCCTCCTCCCTTTTCCGATGCTCAGTATTAGCATACTGAGCGGGAAAAATACAGTACCCTCCCAGTAAAGGTATTTAGCTACTGTAAAATAAAAGCATAAAACGTCCTCTTTAAGTTTGGTAACTATGTAACACGACACGTTTCAAATCAGTGTCTAGGCTTTCCTTAACCTAGAGCAGAGTTTTAGTTTGCCTTCATCCCTATAATGTCAAGTAAAAAGTGGCTTATTTTCACCCCTTGGGACCCAGCACCCTGGGCCCATGTCCTCGTAGCACATCCCTAGCTTCAGGCTACATGTTCTATTTTAGGCTCGTTTCAGGGCAGTTTTCATTTTTGGTTAAACAATTATCATTTTGCCCCTTCAAGGTGCCTGTAGGCAGATTACAGATGGGTAAAAAAATGGATAGGGGTTCATCTATTTTGGTACACAGACATTTTATGTGTAATTTGTTTCCATAGATTTATCCATTTAGACTAGTTTGATGGTGTGTGCGGTTATTAACCATCTTCTATACTTTTTTTGTAGGCTGAATATTCACTTCCAAGACCAACATCCTCAAGACTTCTGGAGAAGGTCTCCACTCCTAGTGAAGATGAGAAGAAGGAATTTGTTGCTGTAGTCTAAACGGAAGAAGATGACCCTTGTTCTACAATGCTACCTTGATACTTGAATCTGCATGTTTTATTGTATCATTACAATGCTGGAGGATTATACTATATGTTTGTAGACGTGTGTATTCCACTATACACACCCTCATAATGCTTCAGAATATGCACTGTTTCTAAGGCAGGTTATTTTATATCAAGAATGTCGTTCCTATCTATTTATTAGGTTACTTTTTATATCGCCAGATGTTTTGTAATCATAATTTGAACGTTTTGTGAAGCCATATTACATTACCTGTAACATTGCACTATTCCCATTCTCTTCCTATATAGATATTGCTCGTTGCTTCTTTTATTACATTTGGTGTACAAGTCAATGAAAGATAACAAAGTAACATACGGCAACCAATCTTTACTTTTCTAAGTTGTCATACAAGAGGGTGTAATCCCATTAGTTGCTGTGTGTCACATCTTGTTTTCTTAGCTACCTATCCTCCAGACAGACATATATTCCAATACGTTTAATAGAATTTTACGTAATATAATTATAATACATAGTAGTCAGTATTTGGTCTTCAATCAGACACTGAACATACAGCCAGGTTCTCGTTATATTCATCCTAAGAGACAATACTCAGGCTAATTAGAAAACATCTTCTATCACTATTGCTATTGTACATTATACAACACCATGTGGCGCCCGTTGACAGTAATTTACATTGTGCATGTAAAGATTTTATGGGCTCTGTTTATAGCCGTAATGTCTGCTACTGAATGCAGACACGGAAAATAATGACCTATGTTCCGTTCTGAATGTTTACTGTGGTCACCAGCTTGAAATGTACTCGGTGTGCAAAATGTCATGAACTAGAAATCCTTCTACACTCACAGCAGGTTAAGAAAGGCAAATTCCGGATAGATTTGAGGGTACTGGACCCGCGTCATTATTATGCAAGTTTACTGAAAATTACATAATGTAGCTCTCTTGATGAAATGGAGATAACGCACATGGACAGATTATCCAGAAACCTCAATGCGAATACAAAGAGACAGTTTGTACCCATCTAGGCAGATATAATCTGACCCATTTTGTTAATGGCTGAGAGCTCAAGTGATATAAAAATAGTTTCTCAACATGCACAATTTGCGGATTATCCCTGTAGATGCTAGAGGCGGGCGTCCAAGTGTGTTGTTCATAAAAATGACTGATATGGTAAAGAGTGAACGGAAGCTGTATGGGATAAAGCTATATTGCATTACTTATTTCTTATACTCACATATTACATATATGATATAGAATGTTATTTTTCCAAACCAGAGATTCTAAAGCTGCAAACTGATTTATGCAAAAATATTACATTAAAAAACTATATATTGTGTCACAAATAAACTGCTATCTATATTACTTCTGTCTTGATGGATATTATTGGGGTCCACATAGAAGAGTGAAACAGGTCAAAGGATATCCCTCATCTTTACTGAGTGAATGAATGAAATATACATTTTCTGCCCTAAAAATGATAAATATTACCACATGTTGCTATTGCAAGTTTTTTTCTGCTCCTGACAATAAATCTTCAAGAATTTACAGTGGTGGACATAAAATATGTGCCATGGGGGTCCGTAGACATTTGGTGGTGGGGGAGTTAGTGCTACAGGAAACAAAAATAAAAGTGCTCCCTACTGTCATTTAGATTACAGGTAAGGTGCTACAGCCTTCTCACTTGTTGATTCATAGACCGGTAAATTTTAGAGAGTATTTAAAGGGGTTGTCCGATATATATATAAAATCTCGGAAAACCCCTGTAAATGGCTTAAAATAATAAATGAATGGCTACACACCTGTTTTCTTTCCTGTTTCTTTAAGCATTGTGCTCCGTTCCTCCCACAGCTGACATCATTTTCTTGGCCTCAGTGGTGACGTTTCGTGCACAGGTCACTGCTGCAGCCAATCGCTGGCCTCGGCTGTGCACAGGACGTCTCTGCTGAGGCCAGTGATTGGCTTCAGCGGTGACCCGTGTGCACAGAACATCACCAGCAGCAGCCAAAAAAACAAAGAGCAGCAGTCAGGACCGGAGCACATTGCAGGAAGTAGCAGAGGAGTAAAAGGATGAGTAGACAGTCATTTGTTATATTAGGCTTTTTACATAGGTTGCCTGCGTTTTTATATAATTTAAACATCCCATTTAATGATGTGCTCTACGGCTAGCATCTTGCTGTCAGGGACCCTCTGATGTTGGCGTCTGTCTCTTGGTGTGCTACTGAGATATAACAAGATTTTTTCATTATGGTGAGGCGCTGTGACATTATAAGTCAGTTTCAATGTGGTAATTTGCTGTGACATTACAGGTGTTTATCAGTCATCAAAGTTACCGTGGCATCACAATTGGTTACTGGTAAGTAAGCAGCCGTCAGCTGTTGTGTACAGTATGTATCACATACACCTACTGTCCGTGACATCACAACTGTGTTTCAGCTACTACAGTGGTATGATTCAGTCAGGAAAACTTCTGTGACATCACTTGTTGGCTTAAATGAGTTTACTGTTGTGACATAATGATATTTTTAGTTTGATAAGTTGCTGTGACATCACAAGTGGGTTTCAGTTAAGAAAATGACTTTTTGTGACATCACAAGTGGGCTTCTGTCAATTAGGATGCCTTAAAGGGGTTGTCTCACTTCAACAAATAGCATCTATAATGTAGACAAACTTAATGCAAGACACTTACTAATGTATCATGATTGTCCATATTGTCCAAGACAATACATTAGTAAGTGTCTTGTATTAACTTTCTCTACATGATAAATGGCAAAAAACGCTGAAGTGACACAACCCCTTTAACATCACAACAAGTAGGAGTCTATACTCATTCCCATCCATCCTATAGTCCATTTTACAATGAGGTGGACTATGGCTAGCACCTCACTGTAAAAACTCTGAAATAGGAGAATGGGTTCAAGGACCACAAACTATATAAATGATGCCTTAAAGGGGTTGTCTAATCATAGACAATGGGGGCATATCGCTAGGATATGCCCCCATTGTCTTATAGGTGCTAGTCCCCATTTCTATCGGGCCGATGGAAATAACTGAGCTAGTGCTTGGCTATTTTCGCCGGTCCCATAGAAAATGAATGGAGGACGGCTGCACATGCACAGTGCGCCCTCCTTCACTTTCGGGGCTCTGTTCTCGATATAAGTGCTATAAATCGCTGGGACCCGTACCTATAAACCAATGGGGGCATATCCCAGAGATATGCCTCCATTGTCCACGATGAAATAACCCCTTTAAAGGGGTTTTCCAAGTTATATATATTGATGACCTCTCCTCAGGATAGGTCATCAATATTAGATCGGCGGGGGTCCGACACCCGGCACCCCGCCGATCAGCTGTTTGAAGAGGAGGCGCGCGCCGTATCAGCGCTGCCTCCTCTTCATTGTTTACATGCTGGCCGTAACGGGGTAGTGGTGAGTAGGTGTAATAACACCTCACCGCCCCATTCATTTCTATGGGAAGAATTGCTTCCATACAAGTCTATGGAAGCGATTCTTCTCATAGAAATGAATGGGGCGGTGAGGTGTAATTACACCTACTCACCACTACCCCGTTATGGCCAGCATGTAAACAATGAAGAGGAGGCAGCGCTGATAGGGCGCGCGCCTCCTCTTCAAACAGCTGATGGGCTGGGGTGCCGGGTGTCGGACCCCCGCCGATCTGATATTGATGACCTATCCTGAGGATAGGTCATCAATATATATAACTCGGAAAACCCCTTTAACCCCTTCGCGCCCAGCGCCGTACATGTACGGCGCTGGGGCGATGCGGGCACATGGCGCCCGCTCGCGGGTGCGGCGGGCGTCATGGCCGGCAAGTCTCTGCTGTTTCTAACAGCAGAGACTTGCAGCTACTTACCGCCATCGGCGGCGTCTTCCTGGTTGATTAGATGCCGTGATCACACGTGATCACGGCATCTAGTTGTGTTTCAAACCGGAAGCATTCGCTTCCGGGTGGTGTACAGACACCCCGTGTGGCCAATCGGGGTGTCTGTACACCATATGAAAACTGTAATCCTCGCTGGTGAGGATTACAGTTTTCAAAGTGCAATTCTTATTCTGGCCACTAGATGGCAGGCCAGGATAAGAAATGAGCAACTCATGGATTTCTGAGTCTATAAAATCCATAATTGCTCATAAAGAAAAAAAAAAAGCCACAATATATAAGCCCATATTTGAGCTTTCTAATAGTAAAAAAAATTAAAAAAAAATGTTAAAAAAAATATAAAAAATAAAAAAGATGTAAAAGTTCAAATCACCCCCCTTTCCGTATAAGTAAAAAATAAATACCTAAATAACAATAAATATAGACATCATGGGTATCACCGTGACCGAAAACGCCCGTACTTTTAAAATATAAAAAAAAATTCCAATACGGCGAATTGTGTGGCGGAAAAAAGCGTCCAAATGGCGATTTGCCGTTTTTTGTCACTTTTTTTCTAAAAAAAATTAAATAAAAAGTGATCAAAAAGTCATACACACCCCAGAATGGTATCAATAAAAACTTCAGATCGTCCCGCAAAAAATGAGCCCCCATACAGCTCTGTACACATAAATACCAAAAAGTTATAGGGGTCAAGATTTGACAAGGAAAAAAAAAAAAAAAAAGGGCAACTTTCTAATTATTTTATCACTATGAAAACGCAGGAAAAACTATACATATTAGGTATTGCCTGATTCGTACTGACCAGTAGAATGAAAGTAACGGATCAGTTTTAATGCACATCGAACGCTGTAAATAAGAAACCCGTAGAACTGTAGCGGAATAGCGTTTTCTTTGCAATTTCACCCGGTTTGGAATTTTTTTCCCGCTTCCCACTACACCGTATGCAATATTAAATGGTGGCGTTGGAAAGTACAACTTGTCCCGCAAAAAACAAGCCCTCATACAGCTATGTGAACAGAAAAATAAAAGAGTTATGGCTGTTTGAAGGCAGGGAGCGCAAAACGAAAATGCAGAACCGAAAAAAGCTCCGGGGGTGAAGGGGTTAAGTAAAATGTTTGCAAAAACATAATATTGTTACCTATAGTGCAAGAATCATTTGGAAGTTGTCATTCAAATGGATCTATAAAACTATGGAACTATGACTCTTTGACATACTACATAGTAAGGAGTTTATTTTCCAAGATGCACTATTTCTGTCATATTTCTATCATAGAAAAAAATCTCTATGAGCAAGGCCAATCTCACAATAAATAGAAACCTAATGTAAAAAAACATAAAAGGAAAATCTTGGTGCTTCCACCAAGGACAGAATTAGTAGATAAGGGACTCAAGCATAGTACCATGGGCGGACTGGAAACTTAAAGTGATCTTGGGTAAAACAAAATGATCCTATGCTGTAGATGAGTCCAAAATGAGAGACGGTGGGGCGAACACAGGTAGGAGGGTGTCAAGACAAGTAGTTGAATCCAATACAAGTAGGCAGGGTCAGCAGTACCATAGTGCAGCATGAATTACAGCACCAGCAGAAGTAAATACTACAGTGCAGCACAAAATACCTCGCCATAAGCTGCCCCCTGTGGTGGCCATTGCTAACTGCCACATAATGACCTCCATTTGTCTCTAAAGATATGGAGGGGATGAGGAGGTGAGAAGCAGGCCGCAGAACCATGCTAGCCCTTCCTTGTGCATGCTGTATGGTCTTTCAGCTCCACCATACATACAGCAGAATACAGCACTACACACCTGCTGTATCCAGTGACGTATCTTCATGTACTCCATTCAACCTCGAACTCCATGACATCTGTCAACCACGTCTCATCTCTGTAGAGTTTGCCACAGATTCCTTACTTTTTCATCATCGGCCCCACTTCTCAATACAAACTCCACATCCTGGTGCTCCAACAGTGTCATTCTTCTGCCACCCCCATGCTGTGCCTACTGTTCCCCTCAATGCCTCCAAATACTAAACTGCAGAACAAATACTGCCCCAGTAGTAATATTGCCCCCTATAGGGGCACCAGTAGTAATATGCTCCCCCATAGGGGCTCCAGTAGATTTTAGGCACCCATAGCACCCCCATTAGTAATAAAGTCCCCTATACAGCTCTCAGTAGTAATAATGCACCCAGTAGAAATAAGGCCTCCTATAGTGCCTGCTTTACTTATAATGTCCCCTATAATGCTCCCAGTAATGCTATTGCCCCCTATAGTGCTCTTAGCATTAACAATGCCCCTACAGTGCCTCCAGCAGTAATTGCCTTCTATTGTGCCCCCACTAATAATTACCCCTATAGTGCCACCAGCAATAATACTCCATAGTATCCCAGTAATAAAGTGCCCCCAAAGTTTCCCCAGTAATGTCCCCTATAGTGTCACCAGTAGTATGCTCCCCAAGTGGTCGAATAAAAAAAAAAAAACAAAAAACCCACATTATTCCCCTGCCAAGCTGCTATCTGTGGTGCAGGCCACAGGCCTCTTCTGTTCTGTGGCCTGTGTCCTGGCACAGGCAGTTGCAACAATGTCATCTCACTGCCTACAACCGAGTGCAGGCAGTGGCAATGATGTCATCGATATGTAACCACATGTGCCATTTGTGTGCTACCTCATTTACTCCAGCTCCCTCTTCATATTCCGGTGCCTGGAACTGGGAAAGACGAGCAATAAGTATGTAAATTTATTGGCCTGGTTTGGAGTTTGAATTAATTTTGGGGTCTGAATTTATTTTGGCTCACAGCAGAGCCTGCAGAAGAGTCCACCAGAGCAGATTGCCAGTGCGTCATTGGAGTATGGGTATATATAATTATGCATGCAGTTTTTTACCTTTCGCTGCTGGTATGGATTTATGTGTGTGACATATTCACTGCTTGTATATATTTATGTGTTGGGTATATTAACTGCTGGTATATACTGATATATATATGTGTGGTATATTCACTGCTGGTGTATATTTTCGTGTGTGGTATATTCGCTGCTGTTTTATATTGATGTATGTGGTATATTCGCTGCTGTTTTATATTGATGTGTGTGGTACTGTATATTCACTGCTGGTATATATTGATGAGTTTGGTATATTAACTGCTGGTATACATTAATATTTGCGGTATATTCACTGCTGGTATATATTAGTGTGTGTAATATATTCACTGCTAGTATATATTTATGTGTGTGGTATATTCACTACTGGTACAATATATATATGTGCGTGGTATATTCACTGCTGGTATATATTGATGAGTGCAGTATATTAATTGCTGGTATATATTAATGTGTACGGTATATTCACTGCTGGTATATATTTACGTGTACGGTATATTCACTACTGATGTGTGTGATATATTCACTGCTGGTATATATTGATGTATGCGATATATATACTCCTGGTATATATTAATGTATATGGTATATTCATTGCTGGTATATATTGATGCATGCTAAAAGTGTCATTTAGATTTTTTCCTCTGGCAGCAGAAAAGCTAAAATTGGCTACGCTTGAAATTACCAGGATACCCTTTACATAATTAAATAATAACATCCTGGCTGCCACCAATAGGGAGAGTGTACTGTACACAAGAGCAGAGTGTCAGTACTGTAACCCATTCCTGCTGTATTCGTAACCATCAAGTTTCTAGTCCTAAAAGTTCCACAGATAGAAAAATAGATACAAGTGCATCTCAATAAATTAGAATATCATCAAAAAGTAGATTTTTTTCAGTAATTCAATTCAAAAAGTGAAACACATATATTATATAAAGTCATTACAAACAGAGTGAACTTTTTCAAGTATTTATTCATGTTAATGTTGATGATTATGGCTTACAGACAAGGAAAACCCAAATGTCATTATCTCAGAAAATTAGAAAATTATATTAGACCAACTGTAATTTTTTTTTTAAACACAGAAATGTTGGCCAAAGTATGTACAGTAAATGCACTCAATACTTGGTTGGGGCTCCTTTTGCACGAATGACTGCATCAATGCGGCGTGGCATGGAGGTGATCAGCCTGTGGCACTGCAGAGGTGTTATGGAAGCCCAGATTGTTTTGATAGCAGCCTTCAGCTCATCTGCATTGTTGGGTCTGGTGTCTCTCATCTTCCTCTTGACAATACCCCATAGATTCTCTATGAGGTTAAGGTCAGACGAGTTTGCTGGCCAATCAAGCACAGTGATACTGTGGTTATTAAACCAGGTATTGGTACTTTTGGCAGTGTGGACAGGTGCCAAGTCCTACTGGAAAATAAAAATTCCATCTCCAAAAAGCTTGTCGGCAGAGGGAAGCATGAAGTGCTCTAAAATTCCCTGGTAGACAGCTGCATTGACTTTGTTTTTGATAAAACACAGTGGACCTACACCAGCAGATGACATGGCTCCCCAAACCATCACTGATTGTGGAAACTTCACACTAGACCTCAAGCAGCTTGGATTGAGTGCCTCTTCACTCTTCCTCCAGACTCTGGGACCTTGATTTCCAAATGAAATGCAAAATTTACTTTCATCTGAGAACAACACCTTTGACCACTGAGCAACAGTCCAGTTCTTTTTCTCCTTGCACCAGGTAAGACGCTTCTAGCATTGTCTATCGGTCATGAGTGGCTTGACACATGGAATGCGACACTTGTAGCCCATGTCCTGTATACGTCTGTGTGTGGTGACTCTTGAAGCACTGACTCCAGCAGCAGTCCACTCCTTGTGAATCTCCCCCAAATTTAGGAAAGGCCTTTTCTTAACAATCCTATCAAGGCTGCGGCTCTCCCTGTTGCTTGTGCACCTTTTTCTACCACCCTTTTTCCTTCCACTCAACTTTCCATTAATATGCTTTGATACATCACTCTGTGAACAGCCAGCTTCTTTAGCAATGACCTTTTGTGGCTTACCCTCCCTGTGGAGTGTGTCAATGACAGCCCTCTGGACATCAGCAGTCAGCAGTCTTCCCCATGATTGTGTCGCCTACTGAACCAGACTAAGGGACCTTTTTAAAGGCTTAGGAAGCCTTTGCAGGTGTTTTGGGTTAATTATTCTAATTTTCTAAGATAAATAATTTTGGGTTTTCCTTGCCTGTAAGCCATAATTATCAACATTAACATAAATAAACACTTGAAAAAGTTCACTGTTCGTAATGACTATATAATATATGTGTTTCACTTTTTGAACTGAATTACTGAAAAAAAAACAACTTTTTGATGATATTCTAATTTATTGAGATGCACTTGTAACAGCATCACAGGATCATCTTTTTATTTAAGGTACATCCATAAAAAATGCATTGTTTCGGCAGGTAACGTTTGTCAAGCTTTATCTATAAACATGTTGCACTTTTCCGAATGAACTTGATGAATAATCATTAAGATATTTTGAAGGTGATCCTGTGATGCTGTTTACTATTTTAACAGGTGGAGTTTACTGAATAGGGATTAAACAGTAAAGTATGTACTACTGTATGTAGTAAGCTCCTAAGATCTCCCTTGCGCAGACAGTCTAAATTTTATTTTCATTTAGCTCTATGGATGTCTGAAGGAGAACAGAGGATTTGGAGCTCAGTGTCACCTTAAAACTAAATGACGTTTGTAGTTTGAATTGTAAAATCCTGCTTTGTAGGACTAGCTTCTAATAACCCCTCACACAGCAGACAATAGTCAGATTATCAGGTTCACGTCACTGTTTCATTTTCTGTTCTTCTAAAAAAATGCATACTGTATTCTAAGCACCCTTTATGCTCATTTATGCACATTTTGCATCCATTTTAGCCATTTCCGCCTGAGATCCGTTATTTTAGACGGAAAAAAGTCCTTCTAAAATAATGGATCTCTGCCGGAAATGGCTAAAACTGATGCAAATTGTGCATAACTGAGGATAATGGATGCTTAAAATACAGGATCATTTTTTGTTTATTTTACTGCTCTTCCGGCAGATCAGAAAAACGGAAAACTAAACGGTGATGTGAAGCCGGCCTTAATATGCTATTGCCCATCACATATCTAATCAAGGCTTCATTTGACTTCAGAAATCCCACACAGGGCCTTGCTCCCTCATTCCACGCTGATGGGTGTCTGGTTGTTCTTGACATTCACATTAATTTTAATCTCATTATATTGTAATATCGGTGCTATTACATATGTTCAATGTGTACTTCTTTCTGAATCCTTATTGTGCTTTTATATTACTGAAATATAGATAATGGCGCTATCCCTTAACTGTCACAGAAAGCCATGCATGAGTCATAAACAAGCTGCCCGTGTCATGGGACGCTATTGACAGGAACTGTAGGTGGCATTGCTAATCAGGCAGTGACCTTCAGTATGTATTGCCTGCAACAGGTTCCAGTTAATTCATCTGCTGATCTTTTCTGCACACCTAACGCTCTGGGTGTTTTATTTATTTGTATAGTAATGGCGTACCATTTGTAAGGAATTTCTTACCTTTACAGTGTAAAGGTTTACTGCATTGCTAAGAAGTTCTAATGAGATTTGGGTTATCTGTATATGTGTCTGTATAGGGCTAGCCATTTTTATTTATAACAATGTCACGTAATAACCAAGACAGAATAGAAAAATTGTATTTCAGTAATAAAGGAAATGCCCGAGATTAGAAAAAAAGGCGCCTGCCTTTATGTCAGAAACAGCTCTGCTCTCGTCCATAGACTGTGTCTGGTATTAAGGCTTGTAATGAGGCTGAGCTGCTTCTAAAAAACAACAACAGGCCCTTCCTTATAATCCTGGGAAGACAGCATGTAACCTTAGCAGAAATTCTTTTTCTGAAATTTGCCTAGAACCCATTTTCTGGCCATTATCATTTGTAGTAGTCGGGAAAAAATACAATTTATGTTGGCAACAGTACCTCTGTATCAAGAATGTTCAAGGATGGAATTGCTTTGGTGCTTTCCTGTCTCAAACTTGTTCTCAGTTTTTCCCTGTTAGTGCTGCTAAAGAGATGTCTTGAAAGGGGAAGAACCTCCTGGTGTACTTCATGGATGGATGCTTTTGCACATGGGTGGGGATTGGAGATGGTGCTGAAATCTCTGACGAGTAAGGCCAGCCACGATGTAAGAGATTGCTCAAATCTCTGGAGTAGGGGACTGACTCACTTTATAAACTTGATATTGCGTTTATGTGGTGACTTCAAAGTCCCCACAATATTAAGTGAGGTGGGCCCCTATGATCCTCAGAAATAAGGAACAGCAGAGTGTTGGTAGAGTGCTGCTGTACCCCTCAGATTTCCCCTGCACGATAGCAGTTCTGATCACCAACCATGCAGGAAATTGAAGGCATCAGGTCGAAGGGAGCAAGCTTAAGAGACCACAACACCCAATCTAATATTTCTGATCATTCTTCCCTCTGAAATCCACCACAATTTGGAGACTTTCATACATTTTAGCTTTCAGATGATCCCATTGAAATGTTCCAACTATTTTGTATGAAGGTCTTTTTTATTTTATTTAATGCACACTGTGATCTGCCAGAATTTCATCTCTGTATCTTAATCATTGTGGCCTCTCATGAATATTCAGTAGAGGTTTCACCTATGCCTAGTCGTCTTTACATAATTTAGCCAACTAATCAGCTGACAGCTGATCTGGCCTCTCATGTGACCTCACTTTCACTGTGGAGCAAGACTAAACATGATTGGTCAAGCCTTCAATTCGGATTTATAAGTTCCATCCCATATACCTAAACAGACATAGGCAAACCAGACATTGGTTAAAGGAGTTCTTCAGGATTTTGATAGTCTGTCTTCAGGATAGGTCATCAGTTTGTGATTCTTGGGGGTCCTACTTTATACAACCCCGCGATCACTTCTTAGAAGAGGCTACGACACTCTCATCAGCGCTGTGGCCTCTGTCTAGGCCAGTGGCATCACGTTCATCTGTCACATGGCTCAGGTACAGCTCAGTCCCATTCACATGAATGGGCCTGAGCTGCAATACAAAGCACAGCTGCTATCCAATGTATGGCACTGTGCTTGGTGAGCGGTGAGGAGGTTTCAGTGCTTACTGTAGTGCTACAGCCTCTACAAGCAGCTAATCGGTGGGAGTAATGGGAGTCAGATCTCCACCAATCTGATGATCTTGTCAGGGATATTGATCTATCAAAATCCCTGACAACTAGAGATGAGCGAGCATGCTCGGCCGAGCGTACTCGGGAGCAATTTTCGAATAGTAGCGTACGCATTTTATAATCTGTACGCTAATGCATACGCATCTTCTTATCTGTACACTAATGCGTACGCATCTTAAAAAATTTGTACGCTAATGCGTACAAATTACAAGATGCGTACGCATTAGCATACAGATTAGAAGATGCGTACGCTACTACTCGAAAATTGCTCCCGAGTACGCTCGCTCATCTCTACTGACAACCCATTTAACAAATTAAAACTTCCTGAATAATGGTGAAATGGGACACTAATAAATAGATATGAGCAGTATTATCATTTGTGGTGTGAAAAAGTTTCAAACTGCACTTTTTCAATGACATTTGTGCAAAAATTCACCACTTTCCTCCAAGAGGGACATGGCGAGGGTGGAGGTTATCATCTTCTACACCAGTTTTCTGGTGTAGAACACTGAAATCTAGGCCAGACAGGTGCTGGCGTACATTTCAGTTTGGGTTCCTGGACTGCCAGATGCTGCACCTAATTTATGGTGAGACATATGCCTGGTCTTATATTAGGTGTAGTCTCTGGCATTGCGTGGGATTATCATAGACCGGTGTATGCTGCTGGTTTATGATAAATCAGGGCCATAGACTCTATTTTAATGAACCCTTCCACCAGACTATACCGTAATACAGCATTGATTATAACTGATGAAACACTGTTAGATGTCCCCTCCTGTCAAGGTGGTATATAGAAATAAGGCATGGTTATATGCACTTTGGTGATATACACGTGACCGTCTTTTATCTTTAAACGTGCAGTCATAGACTGAAAAGAGCCAAGAGCGAAGTTAATAAGTAGAAAGCCATTCGACACATTTATCCAGCTTCTCTTTGCTCAGCGATCTTTTATTTCCAGACAATAAAAAAATTAAAAGGATCACTTATGTGAAACGCGACAGAGAAACATTGCGAATATATTCTAGACTGCACTCTTCACAGGGTAGGAAACACAACATGTGGCTGTTCAGACAGACTTGACTGGGAGGCAATTTTACAACAAGAGAATTCACTTTAAGATGAAGCTTTCCTTTGATATTAATTATCTTTGCTATTAATGTTAACAATCCAAATATCGCCTTCCTACAACTGTCAGATTGTAAATTATTTTGTGTCTCCTGAAGGATTATGTGATCAGCTCCTGCTGTGTTGTGGCCTAGTTCCATAATTGCCAAAACTGACAAGACAAATGAAGAGCTGATGTAATAATCAGTAACAAGTTTGTGCAGAAAATGCAGATTTGTAGTTCTTATAGATTAAATGAGCAGAGGAGACCATTATTGTATTGAGTATTCTGTAGGATTAAAGACTATGCAATAAAAAAAAAAAATCCAAAAATTATATATTCAACTGTTACCTTGACTCATGAAATCTAGGGCTCCAAGGCGACCATGATGCTTTTTCCTCTATGAGGAAACATTGTGGTTGCGATTGTGGTTTTACCAGGACCATCATGAAGCAATGGAACCCTAGTCTACCGTATTTTGTGGAACAGGATCGGTTACTGGCTATATAAACATTCTGTAATAGGTGTGCACATATAGATTTCACTCTCTGTTCAGTACATATACAGTATATATTCCTTTATTGACTGAACCAGGGCTAAGAAGAAAACATATCATTGTCACATATCACTGTCTTTTAAAATTATTCATGAGACTTACAACTAAAGCCTAACACTGCAAATAGCTGAAAATTCAGGTCTGAAAGTAATTCAGCACAATATCACCTAGCTCAGATCCAGGAAGCTCAGATCTTTGATTCTGTTTGCAGAGCACTGTATGTTGAATATGGGTCAGACATTAGACAGCAGTTGGTCATATCTCTCTAATTCTTCATTAAAGGGCCTCTATAAGCAGATTTATATCTATGACACTGGCTGACCTGTTACATGTGAGCTTGGCAGCTGAAGACATCTGTGTTGGTCCCATGTTCACATGTGCCCGCATTGCTGAGAAAAATGATGTTTTAATATATGTAAATGAGCCTCTAGGAGCAACGGGGGCGTTGATGTTACCCCTCTCTCTGCAACTGCCGCGCACTCTGCACTTTGATTGACAGGACGATGTAGTGTAAATTATATCAGGGCTCCCTGGCCCTGTCAATGAAGTGCAGAGGATGCGGCAGTTGCAGAAAGAGCTGAGCCTCTAGGTGTAATGACAACGCCCCCGTTGCTCCTAGAGGCTCATCTGCATATATTAAAACATAATTTTTCTCAGCAATGGGGTACATATGAACATGAGACCAACACAGATGTCTTCAGCTGCAAAGCGCACATGCAACAGGTTAGGCAGTTTCATAGGTACAAATCTGCTGACAGATGCCCTTTAACACGAGCATTCCTCATTGCAATAATGAGGGGTAAGTGGTTTCTAGACACCTCTTATCTCTAGAACTACCAAGAATCAGACATGTTAAAATGTACATAGACATTCTGTTTGACAGAGGATACCATTAAACTCAAAAGTATACACTCAAATGTCTGTTTAAAGAGAACTTATCACCATGAAATGCAATGCAAGCTGTGGGCAGCATGTTATACAGCAGGAGGAGCTGAGCAGAATAATTTACTGTTTTGTGGGAAACTTTATAGGGGGTAATAATTATAATATAAAATATTATAATGGGTAATTTTATAGATTTAAATCTCTGCTCTTAGGGAGCTCAAGACGGTCTATTGGGCTGTGATCACTGATTGATAACGTTCTATGTGTAAAGGCCCTTTTAGACGGGCCGATGTATCTCCCTGCCCGAGCGCCGATCAGCGATATCGGTGCTCGGGCAGGGAGCCTTTACACGGCCGGATGAATCGAGCGCCGGGCCGCACGAGTGATCGCTGTATCACTCGTGCGGCCGGGAAGCTCCATACTGTCAGGCGCACATCGCCTGTTTACACAGGCCGATGTGCGCCCGACAGATTGGATCTTTTGTAGAAACCAAAAGATCCAATCAGCCGACGAACGAGTGTTTTGCTCGTTTGTCGGCTGATTAGGGCCACTTTTACACGGGCCGATTATCGGCACTAGCGTTCCTAGGAACGATTTTTCGGCCGATAATCGGCCCGTGTAAAAGGACCTTAAGTGCGTATACATAGATAGCTGTCAGTCACTGATAACACCTCCCTATGCACAACTGAGCTCAGAAAAAGCAGAGATATAAATGTATAAATTACAAGCGTTACTGAAACTTTTCCCACAAAACTATATATCAGTCTGCTCCTCCTGCTCTATAATATGTTGCCCATAGATTGCACTGTATTTCGCTGTTATGGGTCCTCTTTAGGCTAATACTTGCTTTTCTTATGAAATACCATTTCTGAAGCATTTTTCTAAGAGCCCTGAGTGCCTCTCTTATGAAAACACTGACAAATGGACATTACTATTCCCTATATATATATATATATATATACACATATAGGGTGTCTGCACAGACTGGATAGGGTGTCTATCCAGTCAGTAATGATAGTATCACAGTGTGTAGAGGCATACTGTATTCACAAGTGCAATGCTAATATCCAGTTACCAATGTATTCATACATTTCCCAGAGGAATAATAGAAGATGTGGTCTATGCAGAGTTCTAAGAGAAGATGACCCAGTATTGTTATTCCATGAGGTATACAAGTAGGGCTGAAAGACCTTCTCCTTTAAAAGGTCCAGGTATTGAAAGGTTGATTGAGCTGCCCCTGTCCCTATAATATATTAACAGCTTTTTACTTTAGTGTTCAATCTGAGTACATGGTCAGACTCCATTATAGTAGATCTAAGATTCTAAACCTGCAACTGTGGGTGCAACTAGAATGTGATCAGATTTTCTGTTTGGTAGGTGACAATGTCTGCTCTCTCCTACACTATAAGATGTGGCAACTTGTGTTCTTGCATGATGATGAATTAAGATATGAATAAAATTACATTGCAAACAGAGCAGGTCTGTAGTGTAATGGTAACTCTTCTGCCTGACATTCTAAAATCCATAAACAGCACCACTTTTGGACAGTCGTGTCTGGAATTTCAATCTCCTGCCCACCTAAATTGTTCTCAGTTGCAATACCAGGCCTGGTCCATGGACAAAAGTGGCACGGTTTCTGGAAAAAAAGAGCAGATCATTTTTTTTCTAATCTGATAAAACCTTTTAGGTCATCTTGCCCTAGCACAAACCATTAAAAAATACTTTTTTTGTAAACTGTGCAATGCTGAACTGCTTCCAAGGTAGCCTGAAAGTAATAATCAAACCAAAGACATTAATAGTGCATTAGCTGTATTTGCCTTTCTAACACTCTGATATGTGCTGTGCTGGAGTCATAGATCATTGCACAGTCAAGAGTATAACATCTGCTTATGATTTAGGAACAGAGATAAAAGGTACATGTGTAAATGAGTATTACAGTACGATTAACACACACAGCAAATGACAAAAAAGAACTGCGAGGCTGAAAGGGATACTTGCATCAGAAAAGGGTATTTCTTTACACTCAATATTCACAGAAAACAATGTTTTAAACATTTTTTGGCAGTTTTTCTTTTCAGCAGTACTATACAATTGAAAATGAAATGCAAACTATTGTCCTTCTCTACTAAACACAGAGAACTTATAAAACTATATATAGATAGGGATCCTATTGTTATTTTACTGATGCTTTGAGGAAAATATGTTATCTATTAATATAATAGTAGACTGCAGAATTGGTATAACAGTGTGACAGCTCTATTGTTCTCTCAACAGGCCTAAATAAAGATGCCCACAGAAGAGCTATGTAATGTGTGATGCTCTAATTCAGTCACTCGTCCCCCTTTCCTCTCTTGTCTGAGAAAGTTAACCGAGGCTGTTTGCCGTGTTAAAAGTCCAAACAAAGGAGGAAGTTAAAGGGAATGTCTCATCAGAAAATTATCTATTCTAATTATCTATCTAATCACGTTTTTATGTTTTTAATGTCACTATATTTTAGAAAAATGTATGAAATCCTGCAGTTTTCACACTGACCACTAGGCCTATAAAATGTTAAGACTTCTTGTCTTTTCAGAGCAGTTACATGGGCCATAGACACAATGGACAGAGGATGGCCCCACTGACTACTACGGGAGAGTTTTCTAGGCATGGTCTGTGCCCTGTGCAAAGGTCATGAGGGAGTAAATAAGCTGTGATATCACCTACTGTGAATGATGGATTCTGTGTTACCTATATAGAAGTGTTACTTGTCCTTGCAATTGTGTCTGTGGCTATAATGATAATAGCTATTAAAAAATTACCTGTACTGAACAGGAACTCGAGACCTATTATCAGACTTAGTGGACAGTGTGAAAAATGCATTAAATATACATAATGACATGAAAATTAAAAGAATTAAGAAAAATATGATTTAAACAACAGGTCATTTTCTGATGACACATTACATTTAAAGCTAGGGCAGGAAGTACAATACATGGACTGTCTTCATAAAAATATATCCACTATACCATTCATCCTTTTTTGGATTTTTTTTAATAGAATATTCATATATAGGCTGTTAATATATGATAACAAACATTTGATGGTAATATCCCTAGTGCTTCCACATCCGTGTGGCTGCTCCGTAAAATATTGGACATGTCCTATACCTTGCTGCAACATGCCGACCACGGACCTGTTGGTCTGGACCGTGATGCGGTGTGCACATAGCTGTGTTTTGTGGGTCCGCGTTTTGGCAAGAGCAAAACACTTGCGGTTGTGTGAATGCACCCTAAGGGAAATACTTCCTTACATGAGATGTAGGCTTACATTTGATGTTATTGCATAATTTTATCTCAAAAAACAAATAGTTCTGTTCATGCGTTCAGAATTTTGTAAAAATAGTCTTCCCTAAATCTCAATAATACATTCTGTTCAGAAACGTCCCTGAGAATGCTTAGTTTATTTCGATAAGTGATTTCTAATTTACAATAGGCCATAACTAGGCAATAGTAGAGCAATAAAAAATAATGAAGACTACCTGGCATAATATCTTGTAGTCTCTTAACTGATCATGATGATAGGAGATAGATACGCTGTATTCTGACCACAGTTCTGTGATTTTCATGGGTTTAGCATATGCACAAGAAGCTGTATAAGAATCTACATATATTAAAAGCTGTCATCTGAGAAGATGTGCTTTTTTTTTCTCCTAAAAACCAGCACCACACTTGTCCATGAGCTGTGCCTGGAAATGTACCTCAGCCCCATTGAAATAAATACAACTGAGCTGCAAAACCAGACACACTAAGAAGTCAGGAGTGGCACAGATTCTGAAATAAAATTAAAGCAAATCATTATTTTTAGTCACAAACAGCACCATGTATTTAAAGGGGTTATCCGGGAAATAATATTGATGACCAATCCATGGGATAGGTCATCAATATCACACTGGTGGGGGGTTCGAGTCCAACTGTTTCAGAAAGCTGCGGAGCTCACTGGAGCTCTGGTAAGTACTGTGGCCTCCTGGGCGCTTATCAAGTACACCGCCGTACATCATATAGCGGTGGTGCTTGGTATTGCAGCTAATTCCCATTGACTTGAATGGGACTGAGCTGCAACTAGGCCATGTGACCAATGTATGGTGATGTCACTAGCCTAGGATAAGGCCGCGGCGCTCACGGAACTCCTGGCCTCTTCAAACAGCTGATTGGCGGTGTCTGGGATGTCGGATAGGTGATCAATATTAATTCTTCTAGGGTTACATATTTTCCTTGTGTGCATGTATCAGACTAAATGATCTCATATTGTATTATAATGAGATTGCTTCTACATAATCTTACAGAACAATGCTCATCTCTTGCTGTATGATAATAAAAATGATAAATAAGCATCTTATGAGATTAGAGAAAGGGTCTGCTTTTCTCCAGAAACAGCGCCACTCATCAGCTGTGTCTGGTATTGCAGAACCCCCCATTCATTTGAATGACGGCTAAGCTGCAATACCAGACTTATTAATACCAGGTTATTAGGCTGATAAGAGTAGACTATTTCTCTTTTCTAAGTAATCAGAATGAGTAGTCACATTATAGACTAACCATAAAAGAAATAAGCTCCTGCTATCTCCACCTTCACCGTAATCCACATATACCATTAGTAGTGAGCATTAGAGAAATTAACTGCCAATTGAACCAATTTGTTAGTTTTGAATTTTTCTACGTTTTACTAACAGATAAATGGATTCTCCCGTCGTAGTTTTTGGACTCCCTTTAAACTGGAGAAGCAGTGAATTGGGCACAATGATTTTCTCATCTCTAGTCGGTCACATTCCTCAGTTCCCACCTCACGGTCAAGTTCTTAGAGGGCTTGTTCGCTCTGGGGACCAGTTTTTAAGACCCCACGGCGTGGCTGGATCTAACTACTTACCTGATCCTCGACGCTGGTTTTTAGCTCCATTACTGCTCCTCGGGTCCCCACTCTTTCAGCGTCAACATCCGGTTTGACACCAGGTCACGTGAAGTGGACACCAGCTCGTTCAAATGCAGTGGCAGGATCCACAGCCAAACTACTCCTCACCAAAAATGTGTGTGACTCCCATTTTAGTGATCAGTGGGGATTAGAGATGAGCGAACGTGCTCGAAACGAGCACTGTACCGCTCGGCTCCCCTGCACTCGCATGGGCGCAGGCAGCCGCTTCCGTCCTCTTGAGGAGGACAGAAGCGGCTGCCTGCGCCCATGCGAGCGCAGGGGAGCCGAGCAGTACAGTGCTCGTTTCGAGCACGTTCGCTCATCTCTAGTGGGGATCCCACAGGTGATAAATGTCATTGCAGGAAACCCCCTTTAACTGAGGAAAAAAGAACGAGGCATCTCCATACTAAAAATACTATATGTCTAATTCATTCATTGGGGAAATACTATTCTGCACTAGTAATGAATTATACAGAGAACAATGAAGGGGTAGGTGACATTAAAAGATTTTCCCTTTTAGTATAAGTAAATCTTAATGTTAACTCGATGCAGACTGACAGGTTAGGCAATTTTATAATTTAGTGGCCTCAGCCTTAGTTAATCAATTAAACTCCTGGAAACCTCTTTTAACATTTGTCAGTGAATGCTGAAGGGCCTTCTTGATTCTCTGACATCATGATCTCATCCTTCAGATGTGTCCTGCCTCTTGCACACTTTAAACCAATTTTATCATATTATTATATTCACACTGAGTTTAAGGTTTTATAAGAACATAATGAGTGAGTGTGAAAAGAACAGCACAACACAGACATTATCTTGCTGTCACCACTGGGAACTATTGATGGGACACAGTGAATGTTAACAGCAGTGTTCAATTCAGAGGATTTACCATTTAGGACAGGTAAGCTCCCCAACAATAACACACAGAAATTCAGGATCTTTTCACATTTTGCTATTATTTGGCCTATTCATTTTTTTCCGGCCACGTACAGTGGGACTGTACTGCAAAAGACTTTACTGTAACACTCACAAAAGCTGACCTTTTCAATTTGATTATGCGTACAGTGATGGGTAAATGTCAGGTTTCAGATGAAGGTTGGACATTCTGAACCTTGGATAGAGTGACAGGTATCTTTGATTCTCCAGGAGCCGGGGCCTTCGTCACAGGGTGCACGTGAGCCTTAAGGTCTGCTATTCTCTCTTTGAATTTTTGTTGAAGGTACTTCTCTTCTTTGGAGTAACTTTTAGCAAAAGCAGACATTAAAAGGCATGCTGCTAATGTAGTTCCCCCAATGCAAAACATGACCGCGCCTGCCAATTTACAAATATCAAGTGCTCCATTGAATTGGACAGCATGGCTATCCACCACAAAAAAACCAACTTCTCCAAAGGCTTCGACTTTTGGTGGCACCAGGAACCCAACTGATAGTACCGTTATACCTGTTAGCATGAGGACAATGCCCGATATGAGTCCGACCTGAAAAGAACATATGCAAGGTAAGTTAGCCTGCATAAGTAAATGTAATAGAGCACACAATGCAGTGAATTGGATATGTATTATACAGTATGTCTATATAATATATAGACAAAAATACCTTTTTCTCCCTCTAGCAGCTCATTCCTTTGCATAGACTTTGAACAGTGTGTCTCTCTACAACTCCTCTTCTCCCGTGCTCTCTTCATAGACTTCTATGCGCAGCATGTAATCTGATCAGTGATCTGACAGTCTGTCTCATCCCTTATGACTGGGAATGTTAGTTTAGGAGGGGGAGAAAGAGGTATTTTTCTCTGATAATATATATATTACAAAGCTTCTTATATTCACCTGTACTGTTTATGCAAAGTTTGATGGAACTACAATGACAATTTTCATGTATGATTTTGGTGCATGCTCATGGACGTTCTCATTATGTAGATCCTAAACATGGCCCATTACAGACACTAGAAGTGGTTCTTATGCCTATGGGCCCATATTGTACCTCTGTGTTCCCTTGATTTTATATGGAGGTGCACATATTATGGAGCCAAATGGCAGAACAAGAAGAGCCTCCAGTTCTATAATACAGAATTATATGGACTCACACGCACCTTTGCCAAGAGTGGATTCACAGAGTTATATAACAGCAATTAATGGCTGATTTTTGAAGGGAAATAATTTTTATCATCTGTTATAACAAAAGAATACCAGACATTTTGCTAATAATCTGCATGTCTTATGTATCCCTTGGAGCTTTCTTTGCGACCAACGTGAAAATTATCTCCCGAATAAGTAGATGTAAATAATAAAACACCACTGGTTATTTTATGAACTTTTAATATACAATTTAATAAGTATCTTTTATTAAAAAATATAAGTCTAAATATGCCAGATTACCCATGTAGAAATCAGTATGAGCTGTCAAAAGAAGAATATATCAGGTATACCTCCTGACTTATCAAGTTGCTGTATGCAGTCAAAGCCTCTCGAGAGATGAAGGCAGAGGGAACGACAGCTAGGCTCATTACACAGATAGCACGACTACTAAAACTTCTTGGCATGTTATTTTAAAGTTCTAGAAACAATACTTTGTAATGCTACTTAAAGTACTGTACATTCAAAGGTCAGCCATAAAGTGATGTTCCAAAATGCAACTGAATATGGATATATCCAGCTAGCATTAACCTCAATAAGACTGTATACATTTGTAATCAGTTTGCTCCCCCTAGTGGTGTGCTTGTCCTGAACAAATAGTTGCATTTTACAAATTAATGTGTGTATCAAAGAGATAGAGCTAAGAACTCCATCAGATAAAACTAATCATGTATAAGCTGAAGAATGTATTTAATAAAAAATAATAAAACCTTAACATCACTATCTGGGCCTGATGCTTATAGGGTAAAGACTGTCATATGCATTCAATGGCTGTCGGCCGAACTATTGTTCAGCTGACAGCTCTCTCTCCCGGCCCCACCATACACATTCACATTCTATTTGGCCAAATGCATATATGTATTCAATAGGGAGAGTGCAGAAAGCCGCTGCCAGACACTTTTGGTGGCAGCTTATCTCCCGGGAGAATGAAAGGATCGGGCAAATATATTCACTTCACCTGATCCTTCTCTCCAATGACATCATCTGTCGGGAGAGAGTTGGGAACTCCCTACACACGTTAGACTGTCGGCTGAACCTGCCGTTCTCTCTGAGTTCGATACACCAATGTGTATGGCGGCCTTATGGTTGTAAGACTATTTTTCAGCTTATATTATAAATACCAGAATTACTTATAAAGTCTTACAATTTACACGCAGATATTTACTAGTTACATATGTGAGAATATTGCACATTTTTCATGATATTAATTTTATTATTTTTAACTGATCAATCTTTTCAAGCGAAGCAACTTACAGCATTGTCAGTTTCCCTTACAATTTTGGCTTTTATGTTTCTGGGATTACTGTACATTTTTTTTTTAGTATACATGATTAGACATGGGTAACACAGTATAGTCATATATGTAGACAGTGCAGACATCACACCTCATACAGAAGTGGTCTCCAAACTGTGACTCTCCAGCTGCGGTAAACCTACATCAGCATGTATTTTATGGTGGGATTCCGACATGGTAGAGATTTGGTAATACTGAAGCACCTGTACTTCTCTTCCTAACATTCCTGTCTCTTCTAACTATAGTTCTAATCTGTCAGTGCCGGGAATTATAGTTTCACAGCAGCTGGAGTACCACAAGTTGGAGACCACTGCAATATTGGGTATTCACAAATAGGGCACCATGGAACATGTAGCTCAAACCCCCACCTGTGTCTTTGTCTGGGATGTTTTTTTTTTTTATTAAATCCTACCCCTAGCTGGCAGGACCTGTGAACAAAAACTTACTTACCAGCTCCCTGCCACTCAATTCTGGCACCATAGCTCCTGGGCTCTTTGCACCGCACTTCTGGTCACTGCTGGGACGTGCCCAGTTGCAGTCTTTACCACCATGCAAACTACACAATTGTGTGGGACCCCCGCCTATCAGGCAAGTCAGAAAGTGCAGCTGCTTTCAACTGTGGGCAGACAGGGAGTCATAGGATAGGCAAAGATAACTGTAGGAGCCACAGGATAGGCAGCTTTCAGGGTAGGCCCCACAGGGACCTTCTCTCTTTTTCACACGAGGCAGCATCCTTAAAGCAACTTGACTTCCGGGCCCAATCAAGGAGGCCCTGCCCCCACTGTGAGGAGTCTTCAGCCCTGCAGCTAATATCTACTACATTAACTGTAGTCAGAGCATTATCACTGATATATGTAATGTTACATAGGACTGCAGGTGACATCTACTACATTATCTGTACTCAGAGAGATTACTGTGTGTTATCTGTGCTGAGAGAGTTATCGCTATCTGTTTCTGTTATCTGTACGTGTTACATAGGGCTGCAGGTCACACCTACTGCATTAACTATACTCAGAGAGTGATCACTGTTATCTGTGGTGTTACACAGGACTGCAGGTAACATCTACTACATTATCTGTACTCAGAGAGTGATCACTGTTATCTGTGGTGTTACACAGGACTGCAGGTAACATCTACTACATTATCTGTACTCAGAGAGTGATCACTGTTATCAGTTGTGTTACATAGGGCTGCAGGTACATCTACTTCATTATCTACACTCAGAGAGTGATCACTGTTATCTGTGGTGTTACACAGGACTGCAGGTGACATCTACTACATTATCTGTACTCAGAGAGTGATCACTGTTATCTGTGGTGTTACACAGGACTGCAGGTGACATCTACTACATTATCTGTACTCAGAGAGTGATCACTGTTATCTGTGGTGTTACACAGGACTGCAGGTGACATCTACTACATTATCTACACTCAGAGAGTGATCACTGTTATCTGTGGTGTTACACAGGACTACAGGTAACATCTACTTCATTATCTACACTCAGAGAGTTATCACTTTGTTATCTGTGGTGTTACACAGGACTGTAGGTAACATCTATTACATTATCTGTACTCAGAGAGTGATCACTGTTATCTGTGGTGTTACAAAGGACTGTAGGTAACACCTACTACTTTATCTGTACTCAGTGCCGTACCATTTATCTTTTATCTAGATGCTGAATCTAAGTCCTGACTAAAGTCTCTCCAAAATGCCTTTGATTAGGGCCCCAAGACACAACTTTACCTGAGACACCATAAATGCCCGATAAAAGTCTGTACGTGCCACTTGAGGACAGATCACTGAGGCCAGTCATTGGCTGCAGTGGTGCATGTGACCATGTCCATGTGGAGGCTGACAGATGGGGACCGGAAGTGCAGTGCAGACAGTCTGGAAGCCTGGGAGCCGGAAACAAGCGTCCAGAAACAGGATTTTAAAAAACAAACAAAAAACAAACAAAAACGGGACAACTCCTTTAATAATATCTAAAATAAATTTGTCATGTTTAATGTAAATTATACATAGGAATATAGATAAACATTTGCATCATTATTTAATTCCAATGCATATACGTTATGTACATGTTGTTAATCACTAGGACAGGAATCAGCAACTTATGGCACTCCAGCTGCTGTGGAACTACAACTCCCAGCATGCACACTCCCAGCAGTTCTTGTAACTCTCATAAAAGTGAAAGGAGGATTCTGGGAAGTGTAGTTTCAGAACAGCTGAAGTGCTCGAGGTTCCTGATCCCTACATTAGGAAATAGTGATTAATAAACAGCTTTTTTTGTCACCAGTTTGGAGATAGGAGAAAGAAAGACTGAAGAGTAATGCTTTAAGTCTTAATAATACTGGTAGGGCAGACATCGTGACTTACAGTGACTCTGCTGTCCAGTAAAGGTATTATCAATATGGACCATATGGTCAGAATTATCTATAACATTTTATAAGTGATGTTGATGCAATGTCAGTGTCCTTCCTAAACAGCTGAACTTTCTAGTATACTATTAGAAGTAATACTTAAAGGGCTTCTACCACAAAAAATATTCTACATTTTCAAAACAGCACCTGAATCTGAATACTTTTGTAATTGCATGTAATAAGAATTTAGCACAGCCAGTGAGTTATTCAATAAAATGTATCTGTATAGCGCCACCTGCTGTTTGTTGTTTCTCTTATTTCTTTGTCTGGCTCACTGAGAAGGTCACACATGCTCAGTTTCATCCTTCAACTGCCTCCTGAGCTGTGATAGGGAGAGCATGGACACACCCCCTTAGCTGCAGCAGAAAAGACACTCCCCTTGAGCTGTCAGCTTGAAATAAATCTAGCAGAGCAATGAATGTGAAGATCTCTGGATCCATGTGAGGTACAGGGCAGGTTGTAGCTTTCTTAGAAAGATATTGTCATGTATTATATGATGTCCGATTTTCATATTTTACAATAATCATGGGATAACCCCTTTAAATGTAGTAATGTGTAATGTAACATTGGGGTCCAGTGGGTTCAGAACCAAAGACATCAAACCTACTGTTTAACCCTGTGTTTTGACATGGCTAAAATAGATGGAGATTTGATAAGGGCTCTCCTAGGTTAAGACTATCTACTATGCCTTGATCTTTTAAAGCACTGCATGTTTTCAGTAGAGTCCAAAAGTAGATTGCAGTCATAAGAAATGGGAGAACAAATACTTAATTTAACAAAATATGTATTTTTATTCTTTTTTACTTCAAGGCAAAAAACTATTGAAAAATAACCATGACTTCGTTGAAAAAAAATTGTGTGTAGCAATGTGTATGTTTTGTTCATTTTACAATGAGGCTTAAGTAATGAAGCCACTACTTACCTTCCAGATAATAGAGCTCCACCTACTTGGCGATCTCTGTATCTGAAAATCATCATCATATTCCCATATTGAAGCTGTGCAGTCCTCATAAAATTGGTGCAGATAGGACCGAACTCCATAGCGATGGTAACCTCCTTCAGGAGTATTTTGTGACTGCTTGGACCCACAGACATCAGCGCACGCACTCATCCTTACGAACTGAAATAAAAAACATTTAGGGAATATTGTATGGGAAAGGCCATTAGCTATTGACGTATAGGTTTTTACATTAGACGGATTAGATATAAAATGCCTTGCTGGCAAAAAGTATGAGTAAGGCCCTATTTACATATACTAGTTGTGTCCGGCCAGCTACTTCAGGGTTGGACATGACAATATATGTGTGCTACACTTCAGTGCACAGATCTATCCACTGATAGTGCTGGACAGGAAAATGCTTCATGCAGCGCTTTTCTGTCTGGCGCTATATGACATACAGCGTCATCAGTGATGCACTGGATAAATATGAACGATACTATAGAAAACTATGGCATGAGTTCTAGCTTCAGTTTCCATCTGGCGTTTTCTACACCTTGCCAGACTTGCGCATACCGTATATGTGAAGCGGCCTAATATAGTTCTTGGGTTGTGCTTAATTTGCACCGGAGACTAATAAAATGGATACCTACCGCAAGATTTATGTATAATCAGGTGTTAACATTACAGACCTCTGACCTTAACTTCCTGTGTGCCTGTGACAACACTTCCTGCTTTGTGCTCTGGCAGGAAGTGTTTTCACTGGGGCTATAACTTCCATGAATTTTAAAACTTTTTTCTCTTACTCTCTCTTTTAAAAGTTACCACTGTTTCTTAGGTTGGGTTCCAAGGATCCCTGGCAGGGGTGGACTGGGAACTTAAAGTGGCCCTGAAAAAACTAAAAATGGCCCTATTTTGTAGTGGGGACCAAATTGGCAGAAGGCAGGGTCAACACGAGTAGCCGGGGCCAGCAATACCATATTTTGGCACATTATACCACCCCAGCAATGCATAATACTACAGTGCATCACAAAATACTGCCCCAGCAGCAAAAAATACCTCCCTGAAAACTGCCCCTCTGTGGCGTCAGCTGCCATGTCCTGTCCTCCTACTCCACTTGCCTTCGGATGGCAATACAGTTAAAGTGGTTGTCCGGATTCAGAGTCCGCCTATTAGTGCTGCTGACGTCACCAGGCTCACTGCTAGGTGGAAGCCTCAGCCTAGCTTTCCACATGGAAAGCTCAGTACGTTACTGGATCTCCAAAAAAGCCTTTGCTCTGTGCGATTCATATAAGGGGGGCTTCCTGGGTGAAAACAGAGATATGTCCGGGTTCAGAGAACCCTTCAAATTCAGGAGGGGAGCATCAGATCATTACTTACCATGGCTGGAAGCCCTGAAGAGGGCTCAGGTGGCCCCTTGTGCATCAGCCCACCAGGAAGTTTAGGGTTTATGGCCAGTCCACCCGATTCCTGGGGATCTACAAGGGAGCCTCAAAGGCTCCCCAACATGAGTATTATTTTTAAAGGGTAAAAGCGGTCAAATATGACCATTCTCCACCCTATTTATTTAGGCTTGTGCTTAGGCAGTAGGATTAGTAGTTGGCAGTAGTGCAGTTAAGGTATATGTAACCTGGTCAGTGAGACCAATGGATAAATGGTCTTTAATTTGTGAAGAGAAAAAAAGATGTCTTCAAATCTGCATTTACTTCCTTTTGCAAATTCCTCCTGTGTCAAATTGCCCATAGTAGCCAAATAGGGCAATGAAAAAAACCCAAAATAACATAAAACTGAAGTTGCTTACAATGGTCAATGATGCCATAAATGATACATAAAGTCCATTGAGCGCAATAATAATTATCACCATGGGAAAAATGTGGTTCATCATGAGACATCACTGGAGTGACATTTGGAATAAAACATGAGACTTGAAATTCTTAGTATCTGCATAAGACTGTCTGATAATATTCTTAGGTTAATATCATTGGTGATGGGGCTTAACGCAGACATGTTTATTCAATGAATAGCATGAAAATTGTAAGGTTTTCTATATGATTTAATTGGGTCAATGAAATCTCTATTCACATACGGCCTTATGGTAAAAAAGGGAGCAAAGAACATGCAAAAAAGTATAAATGTGCTGTTTTTCTACAGTAATCTGTGAATTTTATCAAGAAAGAGATATCCAATTTCTCTGTCCTCCATCACTCCAGTGCAGGTTCTCTGGCGGTTCACCTGGTCTTTGTTTACAAACAGCATGTGACCTCTGTAGCCAATCAGTGGCCTGCCTCAGCTGTCACATGTCATCCTCCTGGCGCCACGATGCTAGTAGATGCGCTGCAGTGGTCATGTGTTAGCCGCTTGTAACAAAGACCGTCAGGACCACCATAGTGTATGCACAGGAACGACCGGACAGTAGTGTTTTATTATTATTTATTTTCTATTTTATTATATGATATATTTATTATACCTGCCTCTACTTTGGAAACCATGTTGAATCCCTTCCATTTAAAGACAAGGGGTGGGGGGCTGTGTAATTTATCAAACTGGTGTAACATAGAACTGGCTTATTTGCCCATAGCAACCAATCAGATTCATTCTTTTATTTTCCAAAGGAGATGTCAAAAATGAAAGAGGAAGCTGATTGGTTGCTATGGACAACTAGGCCAGTTCTACTTTACAACAGTTTGATAAATGACCCCCTAGGTTTACTTTTCATGACTTCCAGATCAACCTCAAGAGCTGAGTGCTGCTTGCTCTGCTCCCAAAGATCGTAATGGAGAGGGTGGTGCACAATGATAGCCGCCCCACCATTCAATTCTATGGTGTAAGCGTTGGTTCAGAGGTGGCCTATGAGGCTTTTATGGCATATCATGTGGATTTACCAGTTAACTTTTCCTTATTCCCTCTTTATAAGTAATTAAGCCTCCTTGGCTTCTAAGATTTCATTAAAGTTGAAGTTGTATTCTCAAGGGTTCCATTCAGCACAATGCGCATTGCACTTAGTGATATGAAGAAGAAAGTTAACTTTTAAAATACCTTTTAACTACATGAATCCTAATTGCTCCCTCAGGAGTCTACATCATATAGCCTCTAACCACTGTTTGTTTCTATTTGGGAGTGTAGTTTCCTAAAAAAAAAAAAAAAATCTATGAAAATATACCGGGGATTACCTTAGAGGGTTGTGTGGATATGACTGATTTTAGATATCATGTTTTATCCTATAGTGCCTCTTAAATAGTTAAACTTTCTACAATTGCGTAGCTACATCAACTCTGGATGATCTAAATCAGGGATGGTCAACTTGTGGACCTCCAGCTGTTGCAAAACTACAACTTTCAGCATGCTTGGACAGCCTACAGCTATGAGGGCATGCTGGGAGTTGCAGTTTTGCAACAGCTGGAGGGCCGCAGGTTGAGCTTCCCTGATATAAATGACCACAAGATATACATGACCACAAGGGCGTGTCCAGGTCAAACATCTGGGTGTATGATCTACAAGGTGATTCGGCAAGGTAATGACTGGTGCAAGTTTTCCCCTGGACCCTCCAAGAGGGTTTGACAAATCCCTAGATGTTATAACGGTTTTGGAAACCACTTGGCAGTTCACAAAAACGATCCCTGCTAGTAACTCTCAAGACGCGGCCGTCAGATTCTTCACAGGGGTTATAGTACTCCCTTGTAATGTCTTCTAATGTCTTCATTGGGTTGCTATGCTGGTGCCAAGTGTCACCAAATTTATTCTGATATATTCCACAATTTTTGGGAGTGTTCCCATTGGCAAGAGCTTTGGGACGCAGTTCAATCTCATACCCTTAGGGCCTTTCACATCTCTCTTCAAATCTCACTCAGTCTGACAGGACTAGATTGAGAAAGAGTGAAGGATAATCAATAATAATAACAATTCTGCAGCATCTATTCTTATGGCTCTATGTTGTGCAGTTCCTTTATTATTTGTACTAGAAGTTATGAATGAATTGCTAGCAGTCTGCAGTAAGGGTACAGAGGGAAGGTAACTAGTTGGGGGTGTGTACCTGCACAGACAGACTCTATCCAATCAGTGCTGCCGTTTTCAGGCTGTGCAGGTACACATCCCAAACTGGTTACCTCCCCTCTGTTCCCTTACTGCAGACTGCTAGCAATTCATTCATAACTTCTAGTACAAATAATAAAGGAATGGCACATCATACAGACATAAGAAAAGATGCCTCAGAATTGTTATTACATGGGGAATGCATGAAGCTATTAAAACAGGCATGTCAGGAGAGGTGAAAGGTCCTCTTTAAGAATCTCCTTCTTTAAAATTGACTGTTTGGTCAGCACATCAGTGTTGGTCCCATGTTCATATGTGCCTGTATGGCTTAGAGAAATAAAGTGTTAATATATGCAAATGAGCCTGTAGGAGCAATGGGGGCGTTACCATTACACCTAGAGGCTCAGCCCTCTCTCTGCAACTGCTGCATTCAGTGCACTTTGATTGACAGGACGAGGTAGTGTAAATGTCCTCACGCCTACCTGGCCCTGCCAAAATACAGAGGGCTCGGCAGTTGCAGAAAAAGCTGAGCCTCTAAGTGTAATGGCAACAGCTCCATTGCTCCTATTGGGAAAAATACTAGAAAAAAACATGGTAGAAAAATGTCCCGCTAAAAAAAACATGTTGTATGGAAAAAATGCAAGCAGTTTCTAGTGTGCATAAACAGGAGAGAGCAAATTTGTGTATGTAGGGGCCTTATGTGATATACCTTATGGTGAAGACGGATTCAATGAAACAAGCTTCAGTACTGACCCTCAACAATATACCAGCCCCCGCCCTCACCTAGATTATATTATAAAGATGGATCTGTTATGCGCAGACGCCTCTTAATAAATTTGGCATATCTTCCCTGCAATCCATGTGCCAGAAATTTTGATCTACACCAGCTATGAGACAGAATTTTGCATAATTATAATAAACCTGACGGGCCACAGGAAGCCACACCACTTCTCTTTAAGCTTTTGAAAAGAGGCCAGAAGATGGAGAAGTTGCAAATTTGGTGCAAATGTGGCATGTGCCACAATATACAACTTTTTTACACCACAAAATTGGCAATAAAATGTGCCCCAGTGAGCTTTGAAGACCTTAAAGGGGTTCTCTGAGATTTACATATTGATGATTAGGATAGGTCCTCATATAACAATGGCGGGGGTCCGACTCTCAGCCCTCCCGCCGATCAGCTGTTGGAGAAGGATGCAGTGCTCCTGTGAGTGCTGCGGCCAAGTACATTGTATAGCGGCCGTGCTTGGTATTACAGCTCAGCCCCATTTATTTGGAGCTGAGCCACAACTAGGCCATATGACCGATGAACGTGATGTCACATGACCTAGGAAGAGGCATAAGGGCTCATGAAGCAACGTGATCTCTTCGTATAGCTTTATACTGATGAGCTATCCCGAGGATTGGTCAACAATATGTAAATCTTGGAGGACCCCTTTAAATAGTTTGTACATGAGTTTTTAATGGTGCTTAGTATTTTCATCATGTAAGGTTGCTGACAGTTTGTAGTGTAGTCCCTGTGCCATTGTAGTGCCCCATGCTGCATGGAAAAATATGCTTGTGTTTCCATTGAAGCTCACTGACCCTAATGCAAAATCTGTCATAGGGTTCCGCCATCCAAGTGCCATTCATAATACTGGTGTCTCCTTTAGTGGCAGAGGCCTTTGGGCTCCCTCAGGTACCAGAACCTGTTGCTGCTACCTCTGCACCCCTGGTTCCAGATACATGTCCTGTGACTGCTACCTCTGCACCACTGCTGTCCTGTGACTGCTACCTCTGCTCCCCTGGTTCCAGATACATGTCCTGGTTCCAGATACATGTCCTGGTTCCACATAAATGTCCTGTGACTGCTATCTCTGCACCCCTGCTGTCCTGTGACTGCTACTTCTGCACCACTGCTTTCAGATACATGTCAGCTGGTTCCTGGTTCCAGATACATGTCCTGTGACTGCTATCTCTGCACCCCTATTTCAGATCCATGTCCTGTGACTACTAACCTTGCACCTGGTTTTGATACATGTCCTGTGCTACTTCTGCACCCCTGCAGATACTGTCCTGACTGCACTTCTGCACCCTGTTCCCAGATACATGTCCTGTGACTGCTACCTCTGCACCCCTGGTTCCAGATACATGTCCTGTGACTGCTACCTCTGCACCCCTGCTTCCAGATACATGTCCTGTGACTGCTACCTCTGCACCCCTGCGTTCCAGATACATGTCCTGTGACTGCTACCTCTGCATCCCTGCTTCCAGATACATGTCCTGTGACTGCTACCTCTGCACCCCTGGTTCCAGTACATGTCCTGTGACTGCTACCTCTGCTCCTGCTTTCCAGATACATGTCCTGTGACTGCTACTCTGCACCCGGTTCCAGATACATGTCCTGTGACTGCCTCTCACCCTGGTTCCAGATACATGTCCTGTGACTGCTACCTGCACCCCGGTTCAGATACATGTCTGTGACTGCTACCTCTGCCCCTGCCAGATACATCTGTGACTGCTACCACTCTCCCCTTTTTCAGATACATGTCCTGTGACTGCTACCTCTGCACCCCTGCTTCAGATACATGTCCTGTGACTGCTACCTCTGCACCCCTGCTTCCAGATACACATGTCCTGTGACTGCTACCTCTGCACCCCTGCTTCCAGATACATGTCCTGTGAATCGCACCCCTGCTGATAAATTCCTGTGAATGCACTCTGCACCCCTGGTTCCAGATACATGTCCTGTGACTGCTACCTCTTCACCCCTGGTTCCAGATACATGTCCTGTGACTGCTACACTGCTCCCCTGTTTTCAGACACATGTCCGTGACAGCTATCTCTGCACCCAAGGTTCAGATACATGTCCTATGAATACCACCTCTGCACCCCTGGTTCCAGATACATGTCCTGTGACTGCTACTCTGCACCCCTGCTTCCACATGCCTGTGATAATGTCCTGTGACTGCTACTCCTGTGACTTCTACCTCACCCCTGGTTCAGATTCTGTGACTGCTACCTCTGCAACCCCTGCTGGTCCTGTGACTCCCTGACCCCTGTTCAGATACATGTCTGTGACTGCTACCTCTGCACCCCTGGTTCCAGATACATGTCCTGTGACTGACTCTGCACCCCTGCTTCCCAGATACCTGTTCCTTTCACCCTGTCCAGATACATGTGACTGCTACCTCTGCACCACTGCTTTCAGATACATATCCTGCGACTGCTATCTCTGCACCCAAGGTTCCAGATACATGTCCTGTGAATACCACCTCTGCACCCCTGGTTCCAGATACATGTCCTGTGACTGCTACCTCTTCACCCCTGGTTCCAGATACATGTCCTGTGACTGCTACCTCTGCACCCCTGGTTCCAGATACATGTCCTGTGACTGCTACCTCTGCACCACTGGTTCCAGATACATGTCCTGTGACTGCTACCTCTGCAGATACATGTCCTGTCCTGTGACTGCTACCTCTGACCACTGTTCCATGATACATGTCCTGTGATACTGCTGTGACCTCTTCACCCCTGGTTCCAGATACATTCCTGTGACGCTACCTCTGCACCCTGGTTCCATACTCCTGTCACTACCTGCTGCACCCCTGGTTCCAGATACATGTCCTGTGACTGCTACCCTCTGCACCCCTGGTTCCAGATACATGTCCTGTGACTGCTACCTGTCTGCACCCCTTCCAGATACATGTCCTTGACTGCTACCTCTGACCCCTTCTTCCAGAAACATGTCCTGCTACCTGCACTCCCTACTTCCAGATACACTCTGCACACTGTGACTGCTACCTCTGCACCCCTGCTTCCAGATACATGTCCTGTGACTGCTACCTCTGCACCCCTGCTTCCAGATACATGTCCTGTGACTGCTACCTCTGCACCCCTGGTTCCAGATACATGTCCTGTGACTGCTACCTGCATCTCCCTTCCAGATACATGTCCTGTGACTGCTACCTCTGCACCCCTGGTTCCAGATACATGTCCTGTGACTGCTACCTCTTCACCCCTGGTTCCAGATACATGTCCTGTGACTGCTATCTCTGCACCCCTGGTTCCAGATACATGTCCTGTGACTGCTACCACTGCTCCCCTGCTTTCAGATACATGTCCTGTGACTGCTATCTCTGCCCCCAAGGTTTCAGATACATGTCCTGTGACTTCTACCTCTGCACCCCTGGTTCCAGATACATGTCCTGTGACTGCTACCACTGCTCCCCTGCTTTCAGATACATGTCCTGTGACTGCTATCTCTGCACCCAAGGTTTCAGATACATGTCCTGTGAATACCACCTCTGCACCCCTGGTTCCAGATACATGTCCTGTGACTGCTACCTCTGCACCCCTGCTTCCAGATACATGTCCTGTGACTGCTACCTCTGCACCCCTGGTTCCAGATACATGTCCTGTGACTGCTACCTCTGCACCCCTGTTCCAGATACATGTCCTGTGAATACCACCTCTGCACCCCTGGTTCCAGATACATGTCCTGTGACTGCTACCTCTGCACCCCTGGTTCCAGATACATGTCCTGTGAAATACCACCTCTGCACCCCTAGTTTCCAGATACATGTCCTGTGACTGCTACCTCCGCACCCCTGCTTTCAGATACATGTCCTGTGACTGCTACCTCTGCACCCCTGCTTTCAGATACATGTCCTGTGACTGCTACCTCTGCACCCCTGCTTTCAGATATATGTCCTGTGACTGCTACCTCTGCACCCCTGGTTCCAGATACATGTCCTGTGACTGCTACCTCTGCACCACTGCTGTCCTGTGACTGCTACCTCTGCTCCCCTGGTTCCAGATACATGTCCTTTGACTGCTACCTCTGCACCCCTGCTTTCAGATACATGTCCTGTGACTGCTACCTCTGCACCCCTGCTTTCAGATACATGTCCTGTGACTGCTACCTCTGCACCCCTGCTTTCAGATACATGTCCTGTGACTGCTACCTCTGCCAGCTATGGTTGGCCAGCTATGGCATGGCACACTAGATTTGGGTAACTGGTGCAATCATCAACATGCAGTATGGTCCTTATGATCTCATCATTAGAGCTGCTTTACGCTATTTTAGTAAATAGCATAGACCGGGCCTTGGTGCACACATCATAGATGTTAAAGGGGTTGTCTCATCTCAGACAATGGAGGCATATTCTAGTGATATTCCCCATTGTCTGTGATGAGACAACCCCTTTAAATGCAGGGCTAAATCCTTTAGTTTTCCACATGTCTAAACCCATCCCAGTGTTCCCTCTATGGCTACTTTCACATAGGTGTTTTGGTTTCCAGTATTGAGATCTGTCAGAGGATCTCAAACCCTGACCAAAGCTGTTCCATTTTGATTACACATCAGGCTGCATCCATTCCGCTTGTGTTACATCGAAACGGAACAAACCGGATCCGTCACCAAATACATTGAAAGTCAATGGGTGATGGATCCAGTTTGTTCTGTTCTGATGACCGGACACAAAACTGCAGCTTGCAGCGGTTTTGTGTCTGGTCATGAAACGGAATGCTGACGGAACGGATCTCTTTCCATTCAGAATGCAGGGGGACAAAACGGAACCGTTCTGGCCCGGTTTATGAGATTGTCAGCCAGATCTCAAAAACCAGAATGCAAAAACGCATATGTGAAAGTAGACCAAGTTGAGCACCGCACCCTGTAATTAGGCACACAGACCTTATTAGGGTGTTCTTTTAACTCTATCCTTTCCAGGTTATGCACTTCATACAACCTCTGTAAACCTTTCAGTATCTTACACTCCCCCCTTATTCTAGACTGAAATTACATTTTCACTCCTCATCATCCTCATCACAAGAAAACCCTGGACTGGTAAATATCGAACTACCGCCTCTAATTTTCAGAGGAGTGTATAAAATGCTCTATGCATGAAGGTGGCTTCTCTATAACGGCGTTCTCCAGATGCCAGCTGACGCTATTATTACTGCCGAACGCCATGAGATCTTATTCTCTACGCTTCGGAACAAAACTGCTGGATTCAAGGTTTTCATATTGCGTGAAATAATAGAAAAAAAAATGCAGACATATCGAGAAAGTCACAAGAAAGGCCGAGGGCTGTGGAGCGACAGAGAAAAACAGCTCTGCCGGGAGGAAGTGGTGGGCGGAAAGCTGCCATTTGTGTCCCTCCTCCCCCAGCACCAGTCATCCCGCTATTCATATAGGTTTAGTACTGATCACTCCGCTCCTTAGCAACTAGGAGCTGTACGCCGGGAACGCTAATAAGCCCAGAAATGAGGCAGGCAAATAAGGTTAGCACAGGAGCCAGCGTTCCTCTCACCAAATGACAGCTGCCAGAGCACATTTCCTACTACAGATCCTGACGGCTATGAGCAACTGTAAGAGCTTCAGATGCAGACAGGCCGGAGTCATCTCCTCCGTATTCAGCCTGCTGCGCCTAGAAATTAAGGAAAACCCAAAATGTATGATGTATCAGTAACGCAGGAATATACGGCATCAGGTACGGCCACGCGCTCAGGACTCCTGGGGCAACGTCGGTAGCAAAACCAGGGGTGAATTCAAAGAAGAGGATAAGTCGTAACTGGGGCAGAGACGGAAGCCAAAACCAGGAGTGAATTCAAAGAAGAGGAGAAGTCGTAGCTGGGGCAGAGACGGAAGCCAAAACCAGGGGTGAATTCAAAGAAGAGGAGAAGTCGTAGCTGGGGCAGAGACGGAAGCCAAAACCAGGGGTGAATTCAAAGAAGAGGAGAAGTCGTAGCTGGGGCAGAGACGGAAACCAAAACCAGGGGTGAATTCAAAGAAGAGGAGAAGTCGTAGCTGGGGCAGAGACGGAAGCCAAAACCAGGGGTGAATTCAAAGAAGAGGAGAAGTCGTAGCTGGGGCAGAGACGGAAGCCAAAACCAGGGGTGAATTCAAAGAAGAGAAGTCGTAGCTGGGGCAGAGACGGAAGCCAAAACCAGGGGTGAATTCAAAGAAGAGAAGTCGTAGCTGGGGCAGAGACGGAAGCCAAAACCAGGGGTGAATTCAAAGAAGTGGAAGCAGTCCCTTATACTTCTATCTGTTTATCATCCGGTCTTGATTTTGGCTTCCAAAACTGCATCAGAAAACCTGACCTTGTGTCCGTACTCTTAATGTATGGCTATAACTGCTGGGACACTGGCATTTAACTCTTTGCAGGTATCGGCATTGAGAATATCAATCTCTCTCTCTGTACAAATAGTACATTGTAGGTTTAGCAGTCCTATGTAAAATCACAATACAACAACAAAAAGAAATTGTGGCAAACAATTTGCTGCTCAGCTCTGCTTCATCTACTTGACATGACTGCAGTAGATGGAAAAGGTTAATTAGGTTAAGCTCTAGCACTTAAGTATGCCCAGAGATCATATATATATATATATATATACCCACAGTATATACACATATAAAGAGATACACACACATATATATATATATATATACAGCTACATTCACAAGACCATAAGTGTTTTGCGGTCTGCTAATTGCGGATCTGCAAAACACGGATGCTGGCCGTTCGTGTTCCGCATTTTGCATTTGGTCCATGGATAAGATTAGGACATGCTCTATACTTTTGTGGGGACGAGGAATGGAACTATGGATGCAGACAGCACACGGTGTCCACATCTTTTGCGGCCCCATTGAAATGAATGAGTCCGCATGAGTTCCACAGACCCCGTTCATACGATCGTGTGAATGAGCCCTATGTGGAATGTGGATCAGAAATAAAATGACCATAAACATGACAGATGCCAGTCCAGCAGTGTTAATATCTCGTATATGCCTTGGTAGTCTTCCTACAAGTTTTTCTTTATCCCTGATGGAGCCAGGTCTATCAGCCTATGAGGATGACTTTACATCATATGTTTCACCTAAGAAGGCAGTAAACTTATCACAAGAGGCAAGTGATGTCCCCTCAGTGACCAGCGCTCTGGAAAGGAGAGGGTTAAAACGACAGGCTGAGGAGCATGAACAAGGCCTGCTGCAGAGTTTATCCTTTTTAACTCTTTCAAGTCCAGAGAAGCCAGCTTAGAGTGTACACTGTACAGCTCTGCTACATCTGCCTGTGAGTTTCATTCTGGCATAACCTGACCAGAGCTCAGCTGCGGTGTGTGTGGGCGGCTGCGTCCCTTCCCCTGTTCGTCCTTCACTGGCGCTCTCCATGGTGCTGCTGACATCCATCCCTCAGCTCCAGAGCACGCAGGTGATGACGTCACCGGCCACCATCTGTTTACCCAGCACCTCCACTGGGGCATACGAGCTGCACCGGGCACACTCCCCTCTCTGTCCCTGTCCACTACCCATACATAACTTTTACTAGGTGCACAGGGCACTGTGCCAGGAATCAGGCAGTAGACATTCCGGGGTGTAGGTGCCCCTCCTGACTGCCGCCCTGTAAAGGAAGGCTACTGGGTTACCTTTCCCTGGGAGCTGCTGTGCCGGCGGAGCTGGGCTGCTAGCTGCGGGTCTCTCCTCGTTCCGGTCCCATCCCTCTGAGCCTCTCCAGTGTTATGTGCGAGCCCCGCTCCCTGTGCCTGCGCACTGAGGCCGCCTCGTGTGATGTGGAGCCTCCGTGCCTCCAGAGGGGAGGGTCTGCTGACACACGGCTCACACAGGCGACTCCACTCACGGCGGACTAATGAGGAGCAAGGCTTTGGTGGTTGCCATAGGAACAGACCAGTAGCCCAGTGCCCTCCTTCTCCATGTCACTGGGCCATAAGTAGGTTGAAAATAATGGGGCCTCACACCACCTTGACTACATTTAGGGGCCAGTTCACTTTATGAATGGTTTCCCTAATGCACAGTGCTGAAAGGTTCCTCCCAATGTTTATCCTCCTCATAGGGCCCCTCCGTCCCAGTATGTGGTCCATGGGAGTTCAACCTTTGAGAACCCTGCCCATCAGCTCTTCCTAGACCATGCTTATTCATTACCATTCAAGTCAATTGGGCTGACCTGCAGTACCAAGTACGTCCGCTATCCATTGGATGGCTCTGTGTTTGGTAAGCTCTGAGTAGGCCGAGGTGCCCATGAGTCTGCCACTGCCTCTTCAAAAAGCTAAGAGTGGTGCCTCACTCATTAGATACTGATGACCTATCCTGAGGATAGGTCATCAGTAATAAACAATCAGAAAACCCCTGTAATGCACACAGTGATGTCACAGTACAAGGATAATGGTGGGATATTGTGCACACAATTATAGCATGATAATGTATACTGTGATATAATAATAGTGGGATAATGCACACAGTGATGTCATAGTATAGGGAAATAAACATGATGTCACAGCACAGGCACAATAAAACACTGTGATGTCACAGAACACAGGTCATGAACACAGTGATGTCACATTATAGGGATAATAAACAGTGATGTCACAGTATAAGGACAATAAACACAGTGATGTCACAGTATAAGGACAATAAACACAGTGATGTCACAGTATAAGGACAATAAACACAGTGATGTCACAGTATAAGGATAATACACACAGTGATGTCACAGTATAAGGACAATAAACACAGTGATGTCACAGTATAAGGATAATACACACAGTGATGTCACAGTATAAGGACAATAAACACAGTGATGTCACAGTATAAGGATAATACACACAGTGATGTCACAGTATAAGGACAATAAACACAGTGATGTCACAGTACAGAGATAATACACACAGTGATGTCACAGTATAAGGATAATACACACAGTGATGTCACAGTATAAGGACAATAAACACAGTGATGTCACAGTATAAGGACAATAAACACAGTGATGTCACAGTATAAGGACAATAAACACAGTGATGTCACAGTACAGAGATAATACACACAGTGATGTCACAGTATAAGGATAATACACACAGTGATGTCACAGTATAAGGATAATACACACAGTGATGTCACAGTATAAGGACAATAAACACAGTGATGTCACAGTATAAGGACAATAAACACAGTGATGTCACAGTACAGAGATAATACACACAGTGATGTCACAGTATAAGGATAATACACACAGTGATGTCACAGTATAAGGACAATAAACACAGTGATGTCACAGTATAAGGACAATAAACACAGTGATGTCACAGTATAAGGACAATAAACACAGTGATGTCACAGTACAGAATAATACACAGTGATGTCAGTATAAGATAATACACACAGTGATGTCACAGTATAAGGACAATAACACAAGTGATGTCACAGTATAAGGACAATAAACACAGTGATGTCACAGTATAAGGACAATAAACACAGTGATGTCACAGTACAGAGATAATACACACAGTGATGTCACAGTAATAAGGATAATACACACAGTGATGTGTCACAGTATAAGGACAATACAACACAGTGATGTCACAGTATAAGGACAATAAACACAGTGATGTCACAGTATAAGGACAATAAACACAGTGATGTCACAGTACAGAGATAATACACACAGTGATGTCACAGTATAAGGATATACACACAGTGATGTCACAGTATAAGGACAATAAACACAGTGATGTCACAGTATAAGGACAATAAACACAGTGATGTCACAGTATAAGGATAATAAACACCAGTGATGTCACAGTATAAGACACAGTAACAGATAAGGACAATAAACACAGTGATGTCACAGTATAAGGACAATAAACACAGTGATGTAACATTATGGGGATAATCTAATCATACGGTGAAGTCACTCTGCATACAGGGTAACCGTGGGCATCAATTTAAAATTTGGAATGGTGCCATACACATATTTCACAATTAACTGCACTTTATAAGTGGATATGTACCCGCTTAGTTGTTAGGCCCCATAGCAGCTGCTGGTAGTTATGCCCATGTCTAGAAGTTCTATACAGTACTACGATTCTTCTTTGATACCGTTAACCCCTAGTGCAGTTCTTGCCACCGCGATGACGCTATACTGTAAACCAGTGGTAGTCTAGAGGTATTAACTGAACTTGGTCATGCCATGGTTAAGGGCAGACAGGGTAGGAAGGGTTAAAAAGATTGTCTTCATGTTGAAATAGGAGGACATTTTTCAGCTTTTTGTGACTTTTTCAGCCTCTTGACACTTCTCTAAAGCGGTCAGAAAAGGGGAGGGGGCAGAGTCTATTGTGTGCAGGGGTGCACCTAGCCTTTCTGCTGCCTGAGGCGAAAACTGAAACGGCGCCCCCCCCAATGGCAATTTCTTAACCTAACTCCTTTCCTCCAGCCCTACTGTGTAAAGACGTACTTGGAAAATATTACATACAGCGCTATAAAACATACAGTATAATACAGCACCACATACTGTGCCCACTGTGCTTCCCAATACTATACTGCCAAAACAGATAATCCCCCTTCTGCTGCCCCCATTTTGCCCCTACCTAGTGCTGCCTGAGGCAATCACCTCACCTCACCTCATTGGTGGTGCGCCCCCGATCGTGGCCCCCAGATTTAATATAACTTACTCCAGAAACGGGCATCTTCCTCTTAATAAATTAGATGCATCTTACTCCAGTGCAGGGGGATCAAGACTGACATATGGGAACTGCCGTAAGGTGAGTGTGGCTTGTTTTATCATTTTTAATCTTTTTCTTAGAATTTGTACCCGCTGGACACTGCTTTTGCGTACCCTGCTGCTCCAGTGTGCCAGTTGTTGTTCAGGAATCAGCACCCATCTTCCTTCACTTAGAAAAGATCACTGGATTTGTATTGAAGAGGTTTAATGCAGCGGTGGCTGTAACCCCTGGATATGAACAATGTATAATGTGATGGAAAAATGAATCCAGCCAGTAAAGGAGGCAATATGGACAAAAACAATACATTAGTAAGTGCCTGGTATTAGCTTTCTCTACATGATAAATGCTATTTCCTGAAGTGAGACAACCCCTTTAAATGTCCCTGATTGACACTGCCGGCAGGTGTCTGTAGTATAATACAGCAGTCACCGGCCAACTATGGCGCCTGCTCTGTTACTGAGCAGGTGCCACATTTAAAACCCCAACTTTTAAATGGGTTGTCAACAGTTTTGACCGTGCTAAACTGCTGACAGCTATTTCCAATAGAGCTGACTGGAGCTCAGTTGCTCTGTTCATTTTGTGGGTCCTTTTTGGGTATGAACCCCCCGTTCTTGTGAGGGTCCCAACCGAAGAACCCCCACCAATCTAATAGTTATTCCCTATCCTTTGTATTGGGGATTACTAATTCCATTTTATCTAATGCCTGCATCCTGCCTCCTGAGACAGAAGATTCATACTTACCTGCTCTCCTCTGCTCCTGTTCTCCGCACTGCCTCTGCTTTCTCAATAATGGCGTGAAGCACCGGGTCCCCATTGACTGTAATGGGATCCAACAGGTATCCGGCCAGTTTCCAGCATCAGTCTGGAAAAAAACGCCCTGCATGAAGAACTTTTTGCCTGGGCAAAAACTGGCATTTCTGCTTGAAAGCGGCTGAATCCCTGTCAGATCCCATTATAATCAGTGACCAGCTTGTTTTGGGCTTTAGTGACCAATTAATATTTTAATTTTTGCTTTCCAAGAGCTATAATTTTTTAATATTTCCATTGATGTAGCCATATGAGGGCGTGTTTTTAATGGCACCATTTTGGGGTACACATAACCTACTAATTAACTTTTTTAAACTCTTTCCTTGGTGAGGTGGATTTGAAAAAACAGCAATACTGCTACTGCATTTTTACAATATTAATTTTGTGGCGTTCATTTTTCAGCATAAACAACAATATAACTTTATTTTCTGGGTACGATTATAACAATGCCAAAAACATTTTTTTTCACGTTTTACTGCTTTTGCACAATAAAAACTGAAAAACGTTAGCATTGCTGCATCTCAAGACCCATAACTTTTTTATTTTTCATGGATCTGTGTGAGGGCTTGATTTTTGCAGTATGACTTGTAGTACTTATTGGTATCATTTTGGGGTAAATAACATGTTTTATTCTCTTTTTTTACGAGATTCACTGTACAGGATAAAATACATGAAAATTGTGTAGTGCAGGTTGTTACAGATGCAGCAATATCAAATATGTGGAGGGGATTTTATTTTTGCTATTTTTTCCAGTGAAAAGCTTTTTTTCAATGGAAAAAGGTCTATTTTTTTATTTGATAAAACTTTATTAAACTTTTTTAATTTCCTATTCCTACAAGAGGATTTTACAGGGGGACTTTAACAGATAATCTTTTGATCGCTTCTATACTACACTGTACTGCCTATGCAGTACGGTATATTATACTGTCAGTGCTATACTGACAGGCACCAGCATGCTGCACCAGACACAGTGCTCTGTCCACTATGGGCAGAGGCACAGACATGTGCAGTGCACATGCGGCGGTTAATGCTGCGGCTGTCTTCTGCTGGTGAGCTGCGGCATTAACTGGCGCATGCGCACTGCACATATCCGTGCCTTTGCCCATAGTGGGCAGAGCACTGTACATGCCTGGGGCTGGTAGGGAAGAATGCAGGCGAGAACTGGAGAGGATGACGTAAGAGCATTACATGACGGGCCAAAGGACACCATGGGGAGGGGTTAGGCGTGCAGATCACCAAGGGGCCTGGGCACTAATAGCCATAACACCGCCCCTGGGCACTTGCAAGACCTAATTGCATAACCTCGTTTTTGTAGCTTCTCTATATGGGACAAATACATCAAAGGTACTGTTTTATTCATGTGTATGTGCGCAGTAACTCTATATGAGCAGTTTAAAACATGAAAACCTGGTGACTCCCTTTAAAGTTTAGCAACTTTACAAATTAATTAATTATAACTTATATCTAAGATCACTAATTAGAAGTTGCAGCCTGTAGTTGGATCAACGTTCACAAATCTGAAGACTTCAAAGTAGAAATGCTGAAAGAGTCAATTTGATTTAGATCCCTTCTCACCATTACACAATATTCTGATATAGAGAAGGTGACTGCTCCACTACAATAGAGCTGGGTAAAGGCTGGGTACAGATACATCAGTTGTGTCCTGCCAGTGTTTTTACCTCAGAGCTGGGCACACCTGTTGACATTTGTGTGCACCAATCTGCCATCCATAGCCTGAAAGGACTGGAGGAGGAACCGCTACGTCAGTTCACATCAGTTCTGTATTTAGCTTTCCGTTCTTCTGATCTGTCAGAACAGAAAAATACATAAAAAAACGGATCCATTATTTTGAGCATCAGTTATGATCAGTTTGTGTCAATTCCATTGGTGATCAGTTATTTTGGACGGGAGAATAAGTCCTGCAATCAATGTGTAAAGCCATGCATTTATAAGGTAACTCCATGTATTATGTAGGTTATACATAGTATACGTATCCCAACATTAGCCAGAATCTCTGGAAATTTTCACACCATACCACAGTTCTTACTTATTACTTGTCCGGGCCGATAGACTAGGCCTTCAGTGGTGATAATGTGTGGCTCCACCCACAGTATACAGATGACATGGACATTAAGACATATGTAGTGTTGCTCCTCATTTACATATTGTCCTGCACAGATGTCTGCCAGCTGTACCATACATCATCTTTATTCAGGAATACTCCTCTGTGAACTGTAAGAAGTATATAGCATGTCACCCAGGGCTGTAGCTATAGGGTTCTCAGTGGTCTCAATTAAGACAGTGCCCCACGTTTGCCAGTGGCACACTACCAATTATGTATATATAGTTAGGTGCTGCAGCGCGTCAAGGGAGCAATGTCTCTCAGCTCCCCCTTTCCCTCTAATAGGTTTCAAGCCTAGTGTTTGTACCCTATCAGAGCCTGGCACAGGCGGCACAATAACGTAATCATCATTCAGTCACCTACCTGCAACAGGTTGCTGACAACACATTGCTGACAACTGCATGGACGTAAGTCTATTGTTTTTTTTATTGGCACCATGCTGTTGGGCCACCAAGAGCTATGTGGGGGTGGGGTGTTAACACTATGTGCACACTTTCTAATTATTTATATTGGTGGGATTTTAGGGAGCACTATTACTATGGGGGGCACCGTGGCACCATATCAGCTTAGTACAATTATTTTTGGGAAACATTATATTTACACTATTCGTGTCAGGGACACTATTTGCTGGACGCAGTTATTTTTTAAGTCACTGTGTGCCAATAATTATTGAAGGGGGCACTATCTGTGTGGTGCTTGTATTTTCAGGGGGACTGTTTCTGCAGTAAAGTATTGGGGAGCACAGTGTGCATAGTATTGGGGGGTGGCAGAATGAGGTGTTGAGAAGGTGGGGAGGATGATGGAAAAGTAGAAAACTAAGATGTCTGTTTGTCAAACTCTGCAGAGACAAGAGATGGCTGAAAGAAACCATCATGGCGGTCTGGTCCATATGGAGAAGATGAGGAAAGAGAACATCTACATCAGAGGAGACTAGACTGAATGTAAGAGGTATGGGGTGCTGTTTTAGCCCGTATGTTTTGTAGCGCTGTATGTTATGTTTTCCAAGTATGTCTTTAACAGTAGGGCTGGAGGGAAAGTTGAGAATTTGGCATGGGGGGTGCTGTTTAAATTTTTGTCTCAGGCAGCACAAAGGCTAGGTGCACCCCTGCCCTTTGGCACAAAACATTGAGGGAATAGGGCCCAAACTGAACTCCTTCACCAGGGGCCATGAGCCTTTAGCTACGCCCTTGATGTCACATTATATTTCTTTAAGACCACTATCAATCATGTTCCAGCAGGGAGTAAAGGGATCGATCAAGTTAAATGCATACATCTCCAGCAGAGGTAAAAGTGTTAAAAGAACAAAGTCATACTTACCACTCTTCTCCCCTGTCGCTTCCAGCACCACGATCCTGTGCTCCCCGTCTATTTCTTTTGCTGGCTGCAGCGGTGACAATCCTTGCAGACCATATCACTGCTGCAGCCAATCATCGGCCGCAGCAGTCATGTGGCATATGCTGCTGAAGCCAGTGATTGACTGCACAGGACTCAGGCTACTCTTCTCTGGTGGCATCTGGCATTCCTGTTTAGGTCTCACACTACAAACTGTTAAAAGATAAAGAAGAAAATGGCATTGCTTGGCGGATATACTAAGAAAGAGTGAAGATAAGTCCTAACTAACTTCTAAATTTGGCTGTGTTCACACGTGCTATTTTACAGTGGAGTCACCATAGTTTTTTTGTATATAAAAGCTAAATTAACTTCTGAATTCTGAACTGTTGAGAGGTCCACATTGGTTTGTATCAGTTTCTAACAGTTGCCTATTGATCTCATTGAAAAATAATGTCATTAATGTAAAGAAGTTTTCTGGAAGTTGAATATTGATGACCTATTCTCAGGATAGGTCATCAATATCTGACTGGTGGTGGTCAAACTCCCGGCACCCATGCTGATCAGCTCTTTGAAGAGGCCGCTGCACTCTGGTGAGTTCTGCAGCCTCCTCACAGCACACCAAGCACAGCGCCATACATTGTGTACAGGCTGTCCTTGGGACCGCAGTTCACTGAATGGGACTGAGCTGCATATAGGCTGTTTGACTGATAAATGTGACATCACTTGCTTAGAATAAGGCTGCAGAGCTCACCAGTTTGCACAGTGCTGCAGCCTCTTCAAACAGTTGGTTGGCAGGGGTTTTGGGAGTCAGACCCTCAGCAATTGGATATTGATGACCTATCCTGGGAACCCTTGAGTTTCTCTCATACTGAACATTTCCCAGCAACTCACTTACCTTATGCTAACAGTTCTGAGCAGATAGAGCAGGTGGTGACCCACTGACTGCAGGTAGGGTAAGGTTAGCACACAAAAGTTTTACATTTTGATGGCATCTGAAAAAGTGGTGAACTGACTGAGAGGTAGACTTTAGAAAAATACCATTTTCCTACAGCGCTTCATGAATTACTCTATTGATTGCTAGAATATTGTATGTAACCCTCTAAAATGCACTCTGAAAACACCCACTTATTTCATTGATGTTTTTCTCCTTCTTTTCAGAAGTAGGAAATATGAACTCTTAGTGCAGTTGAAAAGGAACCAAGGCTTATTAAATCCCTAGGCAATTCAATTGATTAAGAGTACATAAACAGACCCGCTTCTGTGAGTGAGAATGACTTCAGGCAAGAGGAATTATATATACAAGCTAATCAGCTTAGACATAGGTTTTGTAGTAAAAGGGTACTGGGAAATTTGGATCCCTGAACACTCATTAAAACTGGGCACTAATCGCTAAAATCAAACTTTGAGATCATTTAATTTAATTAGCTTCATAATGCTAACTTATAATTAATTCTTAACTAAAATGTGTGACCAATCTGCAGATTTCCAACTTGCCAGAATAGAAAGTTATAAAGTAAAGCATAGTGGGGCAAATTTACGAATATGATTGTGACGAGCCCTGGTAGCAGGGGCGTAGCTAAAGGCTCATGGGCCCTGGTGCAAGAGTTCAGCTTGAAAAACCCTTTTAATGCCCCCAGTTGAGCTATTGTCCCCATAGTGCCCCCATAATGTGCCAGTATAAAATACCCCTAAATAGTGCCCCCCCGTAGATGCCCCCATAGTTCCCGCCATAATGTGTCCCAGTATAAAATGCCCCTTCTTTGTGGCCTCAGTAGATGCCCCCATAGTGCCCCCCATTAATGTGCCAGTAAGAAGAGCCCCCATAGTGCCCCAATAATGTGTCAGTAAGAAGTGCCCCTAATAATGTGCCAGAAGTCCCCCCCAAAATCCCCCCCCAATAATGTGCCAGTAAAAAGTGTCCCACCTCCATAGATGCCTCCCAAATCATGTGCCAATAAGAAATGCCCCAAGTGCCCCCATGTGCCAGTACGAAATGCCCCATGTGCTAGTAAGAAATGCCCCCAGTGCCGTCATGTGCCAGTAAGAAATGCCCCCAGTGCCCCCATGTGCCACGAAATGCCCCCATGTGCCAAGAAATGCCCCCAGAACCCCCATGTGCCAGTAAAAAAATGCCCCCAGTGCCCCCATGTGCCAGTAAGAGAAATCCCCCCAGTGCCCCCATGTGCCAGTAAAAAATGCCCCCAGTGCCCCCATGTGCCAGTAAAAAAAAGGCCCCAGTGCCCCCCATGTGCCAGTAAGAAAGGCCCCCAGTGCCCCCATGTGCCAATAAGAAAGGCCTCCAGTGCCCCCATGTGCCAGTAAAAAATGCCCCTAGTGCCCCCATGTGCCAACAAGAATGCCCTCAGTGCCCCCATTAAGAAAAGCTCTGGTCCGTTTGCATCATACAAAAAAAAAAAAACACTTATACTTACCTCCATCAGCAATGCGATGCAGGCCTCTTCCGGCCTGTGTCCCGCGCTGTACGGCTCAGGCGGCGCGATGACGTCATCGTGCCGCCTGCGCCAGCCTCTGATAGGCCGCAGGCACTAGGCCGTCAGCCTATCAGATGAATGGGGAAGGGAGACACCTCTCCCTCCCCTGCCCCGAAGCACAGGCATCTGTATCGCCGTCCTGAGGACGGCGATACAGATTAATATGGAGATGAGCTCATCTTCCTCTGCCCTGCAGCCGCCATTGCCTCCTGTGACCAGGGCCGCACCGCACCTCGCCTAATTGGGCCCCCCTGGATTAGGGGCCCAGTCGCAACTGCGACTGCTGCGACCCCTATAGCTAAGCCACTGCCTGGCAGTAAATTATAGAAAATCTCATTACAAAAAAAAACACACATACACACACACACCGTGAGGCCTAGCAGAAAGAGCCTAAGATGCAACTTTTTCAGTCAAAATTTCGGCACAAAATTCTGGCTTAAAGTAAGCCAGCCGTTATGCGGTATGATGTTAGGCAAATGAGTCTAGCCATGCACCTAATTTATTATCCAGCTTGAGCCTCATTGATAAATTTAGTGCATCTTTAGAGTGACAGTCTAAGTTTATGCCACCTACAGGATAAGTAATACTGTCCCAATGTTTCCATAACTTCTGAGTTTCAACTCTTGACATTGGTGAGAGGGAAGAGAACAGAATTGTAAGTCTGTCCAACGGGGGTCACCACGTAATTATAGTTGATGCAGAGGTAGCAGTTGCACCTGGTACCTTGGTGGCCTAAAGAATACTCTACCACCTGAGAACACAATGGTAAGTTAGGGCCATGTTGTAAAATTTGCATTGGGTTCCAGGAGCTTCAAGTTATGCCTCTGCTTTTCAACCAAAGAAAACGTTGTAGTACCGTATATTGCTTGCAGGGCTTTCTTGTATATCTTCTGACTTCTCTGCCTTATGGCAGAGTCCAGGTTTCAGTGAGTAAGTTCTGCCCTGTTGTATTGCAAATCTATCCTTATAGATGGGGTCAATCATAGGTTCTTTTGTCTAATTGACTTTTCCTGTGCTGGAGAGGAGATCCAACAGGTCTGGGTCCCTCCCTCAGACAAGGGGCAGTAATCTATTGGATACTATTTGAATCATGCAAAATATTTATAACTGCTCACTCGTACCTACCACTGCCATGCTGCATTAAGTCCTGACGTGACCCTACAACATGAGGCCACTTTTAGATTATTTTCCAGGGACACTATAATATCCCATTCCACCCCTGTTAATACCACCATACTCTAACACTCTGTGAGTGCTGCTGTGTGATTAGAAAAATTCAAAGGACACAGCTAGATGGTTGGCACCTGGGTTGGGTCTAGAGAAACTGGGTCATGAGATCCCCAGTGTATCTACGAGGCCAGAGCTTGCTCTCCTGTCTTTGGTGCTATGTTATTGATAGTTAAAAATGAAACTACTGTATTTTTCGCTTTATAAGACTCACCCGATGATAAGACACACCCCAGATTTTAGAGTAGGAAAATAAGAAAAAAATATTTTTCATCACACCTCATATCAGACCCCCCATAAATTTCAGGACATCACATCAGACCCCCATATCAGCCCTCCATGTCAGAACCCCATCAGCCCTCCATGTCAGACCCCCATCAGACCTCAGATCAGCCCCCATATCACCCCTCTGTGCCCCCATATCAGCCCACTGTGCCCCCATCAGACCTCAGATCAGCCCACTGTGCCCCCATATCAGCCCACTGTGCCCCCATCAGACCTCAGATCAGACCCCATATCACCCCACTGTGCCCCCATATCAGCCCACACTGCCCCATCAGACCTCAGATAAGCCCACTATGCCCCCATATCAACCCCCTTTGTGCCCCCATCAGACCCCAGATCAGCCCACTATGCCCCCATATCAGCCCACTGTGCCCCCATCAGACCTCAGATCAGCCCACTATGCCCCCATATCAGCCCACTCTGCCCCATGAGACCTCAGATCAGCCCCCATATCAGCCCTCTCTACCCCATCAGACCTTAGATCAGCCCACCCAGCCCCATAAGGATAAAATAAAAAAACTCTCTTAACTCTCCTGCGCCGCGGCTCCACTCCGGGTCCGGTGCTCCTCTATCTTCTCCTGCCAGCGCTGCACTATCACCTGACATGCGTGCAGCGTTAGGTCATAGTGTGCGCACTACTTCCTGACGCTGTACGCGGTCAGGATAGTGCAGAGTCGCCCCAGAGAAGACAGAGGAGAGCCGGACCCGGAGCGGAGCCGCGGCGCAGGAGAGGTGAGAAAGTTTTTTATTTTATCCTTATGGGGCTGGGTGGGCTGATCTGAGGTCTGATGGGGGTCCTGGCTCCTAATATAAGTGCTCACTTGTATTTGCTTTATAAGACGCACAGCAATTTCCCCCCTACTTTCGGGGGGAAAAAGTGCGTCTTATAAAGCGAAAAATACGGTAATTGTTGGACTCAGAGGTTATAAGAGCAGCTTGTAATTATGTTCCTGCAGCTAAAAATCATTGTAAAACCTTCTGTACACTCAAGAGTTAATCACATATAGCAAGCAATGTGCCTTATTCAGAGAAATATGGCTCAAAGCCCAGTTTGTTATTAGTAGACATGCGCAACAGAGCACGCTAGCAGAATTACATAAATCTTCAGCTATGATCCAAATATGGACAGCCTGTTCCTGTTACATAGCGGCCTAATGTATGCATATTTCACTTATCTCTTGTTTGTTATGTTACATTTTGATTGGTCTGGCCAATGGCCAACGCCGTACATGTACGGCGTTGCGGGAAGTGACTTCCCGACCAGCGCCGTAGTGCTACGGCGCGCTGATCGGGCGGGTGCAGGAGCTGCGCCCGCCCGATTAGTGGAGGGGGTACGACTGTGCCCAGTAGCTGGACCCCTGATGTATGCACCAGCATCGGTGAAAACACCGATGCCGGTGCAGTAACCCCTCATGTGCCGCGGTCAGCGCTGACCGCGGCACATGCGATGCGGGTGGTGGGAAGGGGTTGCCATCGGGTCCCCTTGCTGCTGTGACGGGGACCCGATGGCTGAGATAGCAGCCGGATGCCTTCGTTAGGCATCCGGCTGCTATCTACGGAAGCCTATGAGATCCAGCCCCCTAGATCTCACAGGCAGTGTGTTGGAAGTGTATTACATTGAGTAATACATTTCCAGCCAATGCATTACAATACAGAAGTATTGTAATGCATTGTAAGGGGATCAGACCCCCAAAAGTGAAAAAAAGTGTAAAATAAGAAAGAAAAAAAAAGTGGAAAAAATAAAGTTTTACAAAAAAAAGTTTCAAGTTCCCCCCCCAAAAAGCGTCATTTTTACAAAATAATATAAAAAAAATTGTAAAAAATAGTGGGAAAAAAAAGACATATTAGGTATCGCCGTATCGACCGGCTCTATAAAAATAGCACATGATCCACCCCGTCAGGTGCACGTAGTAAAAAAAAAAAAAAAAAAACTGTGCCAAAACATACACAGTTTTGGTCACCTTCCCTTACAAAAAGCGTATGTACCCCAAAATGGTATCAATCAAACCGTCATCTTGTCCTGCAAAAACGATACCCTACCTGAGCCAATCGCCTGAAAACTTAAAAAAATATGGCTCTTTGAAAATGGCAACACAAAATAATGATTTTATTCTGTTCAAAAAATAAATCTAATGTATAAAACTATCCAAAAATAAAAAAGTTAGACATATTGGGTATCGTCGCGTCCGTAACAACCTGCTCTATAAAAATATTACATGAGATAGCCCCCCCAGGTGAATATTGTAAAAAAAAATTAAAAAAAGCCATGCCAAAACAGCTATTTTTTTCACCTTGACTCACAAAAACTGTAATACCAAGCGATCAAAAAGTCTTATGTACCCCAAAATGGTAGCAATGAAAACGTCACCTCGCCCCGCAAAAAATGAGCCCCCACATAAGACAATAACTCAAAAAATTAAAAATCAATGGCACCCGCAAACCAATCCATCAAAATCTGTTCTGCAAAATCCATATGGCGCTCCTTCTGTTTTGAGTCCTGCCATGTGCCCCCACACCAGTTTACCACCACATATGGGGTGTTGCCGTATTCAGGAGAAAATGGGGAACAAATTATGTGGTGCTTTTCTCCTGTTACCTCTTGTGAAAATGAAAAATTTGGGGCTAAAGCAACATTTTATTGGAAGAAATGAAACTTCATTTTCACAGCCAAGTGTTTCCAAATTCCGTAAAACGCTTAGGGGGTCAAAGTGGCCAGTACCCCCCTTAATATATTCTTTGAAGGGTGTAGTTTCCAAAATGGGGTCACTTTTTGAGGGTTTCCACTGTAGGGGTACGTCAGGGTATCTCAATTACAAAATGGTGCCTAAAAACTATTCTAGCAAAATCTGCCTCCAAAATCCGTATGGCGCTCCTTTCCTTCTGACCACTGCCACAAACCCATAGAGACGTTTACCACCACATATGGGTTATTTCTGTAAACTGCAGAATCAGAGTAATGTATATTGAGGTTTAGTTTGCTGTTAACCCTTGCTGTGTTGCAAGAAAAAAATTATTAACATGAATAATCTACCAAAAAAGTGAAATTTTGAAATTTCACCTCCATTTTCCTTTAATTCTTGTGGAACACCTCAAGGGTTAATAAAGTTTGTAACAGCAGTTTTTTATAACTTGAGGGGTGTAGTTTCTAAACTGGGGTCATTTAAGGGGGGTTTCATTATGTAAGCCCCTCAAAATCACTTTATATCTGAATTGGTGCTTAAAAAAAATGGTTTTGGAAAATTTGTTGAAAATTTGAAAAATGGCTTCTAAACTTCTAAGCCCTCTAACGTCCTAAAAAAGTAAAATGACATTTACAAAATGATGCCAACATAAAGTAGACATATGGGGAATGTAAAATAATAACTATTTTTGGAGGTATTACTATGTATTTTGGAAGTAGAGAAATTGAAATTTGGAAATTTGCAAATTTTTCCAAATTTTTGCTAAATTTGGGATTTTTTCATAAATAAGGGTGAAATATATTGACTCAAATTTATGACTGTCATGAAGTACAATGTGTCACAAGAAAACATTCTCAGAATGGCCTGGATAAGTAAAAGTGTTCCAAAGTTATTACCACATAAAGTGACACATGTCAGATTTGCAAAAAATGGCCCGGTCAGGAATGTGAAAACAGGCCCGGGGCTGAAAGGGTTAAGCTCTTCTACTGCTATTTCATATAAATAAAGAAAGCTGGGTAACTGCCCTTCAGAATTTGCATGTACTCCATCACTCACTCTGCGTATTGCTCTGTCTCCCTGCTTATGAAAACAGAACGTTTGTCCCACAAAAAATATTCTACACCTTTCAAACCAGCACCTGTATCTGAATACTTTTGTATTTGTATGTAATTAAAAATGAATTATAGCTACTGAGTTATTCAATGAAATCTATATATACAGTGCCTTGCGAAAGTATTCGGCCCCCTGGAACTTTTCAACCTTTTGCCACATTTCAGGCTTCAAACAAAAAGATATAACATTTAAAATTTTTGGTGAAGAATCAACAAGTGGGTCACAATTGTGAAGTGGAACAAAATTTATTGGATCATTTAAACTTTTTTTGTAATAATAAAACTGAAAAGTGGGGCGTGCAAAATTATTCGGCCCCCTTGCATTAATACTTTGCTGCGATTACAGCTGCAAGTCGCTTGGGTTATGTCTCTATCAGTTTTGCACATCTAGAGACTGAAATTCTTGCCCATTCTTCCTTGCAAAACAACTCGAGCTCTTTGAGGTTGGATGGAGAGCGTTTGTGAACAGCAGTTTTCAGCTCTTTCCACATATTCTCAATTGGATTCAGGTCTGGACTTTGACTTGGCCATTCTAAGACCTGGATACGTTTATTTTTTAACCATTCCCTTGTAGATTTTGCTTTATAGTTGGGATCATTGTCTTGTTGGAAGATAAATCTCCGTCCTAGTCTCAGGTCTTTTGCAGACTCCAACAGGTTTTCATCCAGAATGGTCCTGTATTTGGCTCCATCCATCTTCCCATCAATTTTAACCATCTTCCCTGTCCCTGCTGATGAAAAGCAGACCCAAACCATAATGCTGCCACCACCATGTTTGACAGTGGGGATGGTGTGTTCAGGGTGATGAGCTGTGTTGCTTTTACGCCAAACATATCGTTTTGCATTGTTTCCAAAAAGTTGGATTTTGGTTTCATCTGACCAGAGCACCTTCTTCCACATGTTTGGTGTGTCTCCCAGGTGGCTTGTGGCAAACTGTAAACGAGACTTTTTATGGATATCTTTGAGAAATGGCTTTCTTCTTGCCACTCTTCCATAAAGGCCAGATTTGTGAAGTGTTCGACTGATTGTTGTCCTATGGACAGACTCTCCCACCTCAGCTGTAGATCTCTGCAGTTCATCCAGAGTGATCGTGGGCCTCTTGGCTGCATCTCTGATCAGTCTTCTCCTTGTTTGAGATGAAAGTTTATAGAGACGTCCGGGTCTTGGTAGATTTGCAGTGGTCTGATACTCCTTCCATTTCAATATGATCGCTTGCACAGTGCTCCTTGGGATGTTTAAAGCTTGGGAAATCTTTTGGTATCCAAATCCGGCTTTAAACTTCTCCACAACAGTATCACGGACCTGCCTGGTGTGTTCCTTGGTCTTCATGATGCAGAACCCTGAGACTATCACAGAGCAGGTGCATTTATACGGAGACTTGATTACACACAGGTGGATTCTATTTATCTTCATCAGTCACTTAGGACAACATTGGATCATTCAGAGATCCTCAATCAACTTCTGGAGTGAGTTTTCTGAACTGAAAGTAAATGGGACGAATAATTTTGCACGCCCCACTTTTCAGTTTTATTATTACAAAAAAACAGTTTAAATGATCCAATAAATTTTGTTCCGCTTCACAATTGTGACCCACTTGTTGTTGATTCTTCACCAAAAATTTTAAATATTTTATCTTTTTGTTTGAAGCCAGAAATGTGGCAAAAGGTTGAAAAGTTCCAGGGGGCCGAATACTTTTGCAAGGCACTGTATATATAACACCACCTGCTGTTTCTTCCTTTACTACATTCTCTGTCTACCTCAGTGAGGTGGATGCACATGCTCAGTTCCATCCTTCAACTGTTACTAGGTGCAGCAAAAAGGACATGCCCCTGAGAAAGGACAAGCCCGCTGAGTTGCCTGTATCAAAAAAATCTAGCACAGCAACTGCATACATAGCAGTCGGCATAGTGCAGAGTCAGTGACAGATTGAATCCAATCTAAACCAGTTCAGGCAGAGACAGCGCAGTCTTAGAGGAAGCACAAAGATGTGAAGCTGACACTTTAGCTGCTCATGGATCCAAGTACCAGCCAGGGGGAAACCCGAAAGAGCAGATGAACAACTACCAAAGCAGGCTAGATGTAACAGAGAAGTGTAGTGCAAGTCTGGTAGAGGTGACTTATCTAAAAGCCCTTATGGACTCTATGGCATCCATGTTAAAGATTCCCCTCCAGTGCCTGAGTATATCCAAATACAGTTTGGTCCACTGTGACTCACGGTGGATCCTGTGGACGTGTTCTGTAAGTATAGCAACCTGTTCAAAGAATGGAACAGAAGAGTTTGCCTGCCATTATGGAGAACCGCCCTGTTGGTTGCCAGAAGTAAAGTCTATATGGTCGGTATTATTTCTGTTTGAATCAGATTGTTGTTTATCCATCTGGCCTGTGGGGCAAGGTTTCCCTGCACCCTGACCAGAGTGGATCACACCACGCTTGTTGTATTTTCTTGCACTAAGCACTTTACTTTGTATGTCTTTGGAGGGTGGTTGTGCAACATGCTACTTACCTGTGACCTTCTGGGATACCAGTTGATTCGTTCATTTATGCTGTCTCTGCCACTATATTAATGTATTATGGATATGGTTTTTATACCATCTTTTACTCTGTTGTGACTAATAAAATGTTTTCATTTTAGCGCATTCTGTGTGTTGACATTTTGTATTTATTGTAGGGGTTGCTATGGTTATCTGTGCAGCAGTGAGACCTTTAACATCTGAAGAGACTGCATTTCTGTGTAACATTAGCCTATGTTAGGCATATTTCTGACGCAGAAAGGCCTTTGCGTCACAATCTGTGACTTTTCCCGACTCACGTCAGGTCTAAAAAAGTGGGCGTGGTGGGGAAGGGACAGTAAGCCTGTCATACTTACCATTTTGTACGCCTGTTTCAGGCGTAGAAAATGGTCTAACTGTAGGACAGCTAGGAAGCTGTCTTACATTTAGGAGCATCGGTTGATACGTCTAAGTTATGTAGAGACCAGAGCCTCTACATAACTGTGGGGAATCCACCGCTGGTGCAGGGCTTTATTAAGACTGCCGTCTAAAACTGTCTTAATAAATGTGCCCCATTTCTATCCTACATTTGCACCTCAAGGTGCTGATGTCACGACAACAGCTGCCTTGCACCATAAAACGCCAATATCAAGGGTTCCTCAACCGCCATCAGGCAGGAGAACCCCAGAACCAGAGTGTGTCCTGAAGGGAATAATCATTGCGCCCTTCCCATCACTGCACGCCAGCCCAGGGAGCTACAGGAACCCGTGAGTACCACTACAACACCCTTCCGGCCACTCACGCTCACGCCCCTCCGGCCCTGTCACTGCATAAGTCCTTTGGGTTTTTTTTTGTACATGCACAGCTCCTGGGACACCTTTCTTCTGGAATACCCCTTTAAATCTTAGCACAAAAATCATCTGATTATAGACATTTTAAATTCAAAATAATGAAAAATATATAAGGTGAAGTCTAATATACAGGTACGAATGGAAGACTTCATTAATATAAATTCAAAAAGGAAGACGTTTAAGGAGCAAAGAGGGTTCAAATGAGGGACTGTCCCTCCAAAAGAGGGACACTTGGGAGGTATTCAACTGGACCAATGAATGGGGAGACGCTTGATCCATGTGAGGTATAAGGCTGGTTCTAGCTTTGTTAGAAAGAGATTGTCATATACTATATCTGATTTACATTATTTACATTAATTATGGGTTAGCCTCTTTAAATACTTGAGATTTCAAAGTTCCTAGACAACGAATGGAAATCCATTAGCAGTTCCTGAGGTCAATTTACTTTGACAGTGCCTTGTGGGACCCAAAAGGCCCTCTGCCTCGTAAGAAGACACCAGTGTTACATAGCAAATGACCTGGGGTGGATTGGGAACTTAAAGTGGACCTGGAAAAAAAAAAAAATGGCCCCAATGTTGTACGAGGGTCCAAATTGTCAGGAGGCGGGGCCAACAATACCTTAGTGCAGTGCAGTACTGCCCCAGCAGAACCAAATAGCACAGTGCAGCACAAAATACTGTCACCCTCGCCACAACATTCAATGGTATTATCGTCCTGACGGTGGAGATACAGTTGAATTCAGCAGGGGACCTACGACCGCCAACCAAGTGCATCAGTAATTAATGCTGAGAGCATCAGATTGTTATTTACCTGGACGACAACCATAAGTAGGGCTCAGACGGCCCTCTTGGCATTGGCCCACCTGGAACTTTCCCTGTAGGGTCTTTGGCCTGTCTGCCCTTGCAAATGACTGATTAGGTGTCTTGTAAATTTGCATTGGGGCCCAAGATGTTCAAATTATATGTCTGTTATATAACCAAATACAAGAGCAGAGGCCTCAGCATATTACCCGAGAAGTTTTGACTAGCGAGATTTTCATGAAGAAAAGGCCAATACAATTGTTACAACCCTTTTATTTTCCTTTTCACAGTCTGTACAGGCCAAGTGACAGAGATGTCATGGCACACACTGGCAAATGTAGGTCATCGTTATTTTCTTTCCTCAGGCGCATTCACCTTCATAGAAAATAAGTACAAGCTGAGAAATGTATGTCAGTCACTGATGACTCATATGAACACGGATGCACAATTTATGCAGTGACTCATCCACATCTACTGCCAGGGCTGAACTATACGTCTGTATAATTTACTATATATAGTATTAGGAAATGTCATCTTCACAGCAAACCGGTGGATTATCATACAAATAAAAATGAATTTATGTGTAAAAACTAACAAGCTGACGTCATTTTTAAAAGCAGCAATCGGATGCCATGTATGTGGGATTTGTGTTGAGGAACTCTAGTTAGTGTCATTGTGACTATTCTTTGTTCTTCACTACGTGATCATTATTGATATATCCCATAACTGTTCACCAGTCTCCGGCTGTCATAATAATGACGGTGATATCGATATCTCCATTTGCCTCATGAAAGCAACATTATGAATTTGGTGCAACACAACAGTCTACATGTTAAGACTACTTTCACACTAGCGTTTTAAAATTCCGGTATTGAGTTCCGTCACAGGGGCTCAATACCGGAATAAAATGCTTCAGTTTTGTCCCCATTCATTGTCAATGGGGACAAAACTGAACTGAAGACAACGGAGCGCTCCTGAAAGCATTCGTTCCGTCTTCAGACCGGAGAGCAAACCGCAGCATGCTGCGGTTTGCTCTCTGGTCCAGGCATCCGCACCAAGACGGATCCGGAATGACCCCCAATGCAAGTCAATGGGGGCGGATCCGTCTGGTGTGACCACAATGGTAACCGGATCCGCCCTCCATTGACTTTCAATGGAGTTCATGACGGATCCGTCACCACATACACACAATACACACATACAGACATAGACATACACATAAACATAAACATACACACACATATATACATACAAATACACATACATACTTACATGCTCCCCGGCAGGTCTTCAGAGCGCCGGAGGGACAGGACGGCGCGCACAGATGACGATTCCACCAGGCACCCAGCAGAGGGCGCTGTGGGGAATTGTCACCTGTGCGAGCCGTCCTGCTCCTCCGGCGCTCTGAAGACCTGCCGGGAGCATGTAAGTATGTATGTGTATTTGTTTGTGTATATGTGTGTGTCTGTGTGTATGTATGTACTGTGTGACATGTGTGGGGCCGGAGCACGGAGCACATGTCGCTGCGGCAGTCCTGATCCGGCAGCACCCTTCACCTGCCGGATCAGGCCTGCCGCTAGTGTGAAAGTAGCCTAACAAGGCCTTCCTGCCAGAAATCTGGCTTAAGGGACGGTCCTTCTTTTTGGCACAAATCAATTTAGATACATTTATCAGGGTGCGTACACATGGTCAGGTTTCTGACAAAATCCAAAGTTAGGATTGGATCATAAAAGTGAGAAAGTATAAAGGACGGATACGACTTTTTTTTGGAATCCACTCATGGTTATGGCTTCCAAAAATGCATTCAGAAAATGGACCATGTAGCCGTATCCTCATTGATTTGCTCCATAAAGAACACATTGTTGCATCTTGCTAGGCTCATTTCAAAAGAGTCTAAAATGGTGTGCTTGATTTTCTACAGTCGTAAAAATGCATCAGATTTATTACTGGCAAGCACCAAATAATGGTCTTAATTAAGCCACCTAAGAGTTAGCTTAACCTTTTGATGATACCTGCCGTACATGTATGATAGATGTAGTCTTTTTAAAGAGGGCGCTTGCTCCAGACCAGAATGGGTGCCATAGCTGCTGACTGCCTGCTTTCTCAAATAGCAGCCCCCCTCCTGGGCTAATGTCTGCGATCGGTGATAATGCTGATTTAGACAGTCATTTAACCGCTCAGATGCTTTGGTCAATTGTAAGGGCTCATGCACACAAACGTATTTTCTTTCTGTGTCCGTTCCGATTTTTTTGTGGACCGTATGCGGAACCATTAATTTCAATGGGTTACTCCGTGTGCATACCGTTTAAGTATGTCCATTCCGCAAAAAAATAGAACATGTCCTATTATTGTCCGCATTACAGACAAGGATAGGACTGTTCTGTTAGGACCCAGCTGTGCTGTTCCACAAAATACGGAATGCACACACGTCACATGGATCTTTCCCTCTCTGAGTTCAGGGAAGCCTTTCCTTAAAGGGGTTGTCCAGCCATTAATATTGATGACCAATCTTCAGGATAGGACATCAATATCTGATTGCTGGGGGTCTGACTCCCGGCACCTCCGACGATCAGCTGTTTGACTTTGCAATACAAATACTTCACTTTAATGGAGCGAGTGCTTGTAATTACAGTACACCACCATTCCACAAAAGACGAGACGTGGTGTAATGACAAAGAAGCAGTGCTTGTATGGAGCGCTGTGCCTCCTCGTCAAACATGTGATCAGCAGGGGTGCCGGGTGTTGGGCCCCTGCTGATCAGATATTGATATCATATAATCAATGGGATTTGTTTGGCTCCATTCCTGTTAGTTATGCTCCGAATCTGACACCTCTGTTATTATAAAGAACACTGATGTGAAAGAGCCTTAAATCTTTACATCCTGATACATATTTTGACATTTAATACTACTTTTTGCGGCATTCATTGTGCACAGTTCATGTTTGGTTAGTATGTACTTAATTTGTATGTGCAGAATATGTTCACCAAAATGGAGACCTGGTCACATGATATCATGTGATCAAATTATGTTTTTAAGGGAGGTTACAGCTTGTACATCATGATCCAAAATGCATGGTCCGGCTGTCGGGGTTTCTGTGTTGCACTGCTGGATTTTATACTGTGGATTTAATAAAACCTGAAGGAGTTTTTCTTAATATAGAGTATTATTTTTTGAGTGTGCAAGCCTTTGTTGATGTAGGCACTTGATAGGAGATTTTCCCAACTGGTGTAAAGAAAAACTGGCTTAGTTGCCCATAGCAACAAATCAGATTTCACCTTTCTTTTGCCAAAGGAGCTCTGAAAATGTAAGGTGGAATCTGATAGGCTGTCCTGGGCCAGTTTTCCTTTACACCAGTTTTGATAAATCTAGCCCTTGGACTTTTATTTTAACACTGTTCTTGTGTGAAAGTCTCTGCTTGCATGTGAGCTTTAGATATAAAAAAAGAATTGATGCATGAAGAAAATCATACTTGTCAAACAGTTGGTTTGAAAGTGGACATGGCTAACAACAACAGATCAAAACAATTTCAGGTTATCTCCTTTCAGAAAATGTATATGGTGTAGTGGTACACTCACTTTCCAAGCTGCATGTCACAGCGGTGGTCCGTGACCATAGTTATATCCCTCTTGTGCACAGCCACCTAAGTGCTCATCTTATTGCCTACTTGTTTCCCCAGCGGCCCTTGCTCACTGGTATCCCTCTGCTCCTTCCCAGAAGGCAGGTCCACCGGGGTATCACAGCTTTGTCATCTCCACACAGGCTGAGGCCTACTTCCTGTCGGCTCCGCTCACTGTATGTAGATTGCGTGCTCTCTGTCCGGCTCTTAAAGGATCAGCATCCACACCTTAATTTTCCCCAGACTATCCCCAGGTAACCTACAGTATGTAAGGCACCCTCCAACAGCAATAGGTTTTAGCTAGTTTCCTGCCTAGGTGTGTTATTGCCTTGATTGCCTACCTGTTTCCAGATTTAAGCCTTGGCTGCCTGGCCACTGCCTGTTCCTTCTTCTGACTCTGTGCTGCCTGCCCTGACCATTGGATTGTGTACTGGATTGCTCATTTACTGCCTGCCCTGACCTCACCTTTAGAACCCACACCTATCTAGAGCTGGGCTAAGAGCTAAGCCTGCTCACTCGGCTATTTCCGTAACTCCCATAGAAGTAATTGGAGAGCGCACCGAGCAAGAGTGGCCAACTCTCCATTCACCTCTATAGGAGTTCCAGAAATAGCCAGACCATTGCTTGACCTTATTCTGCACTTTCATAGATGTGAATGGAGGGTGGCTGTGCTTGTGTGGTGCACTCTCCTTCACTTTGGGTGGCCCATTTTAGAGATGAGACCTGCATCTGTCTGACATTGATGGCATATCTTAGCAAAATGCCACCAATGTGTGAGATGTACCAATCCCTTTACATTGACGGGTTTGCCAAACTTACAACTAATGTGTATGGGCACCTTTAGACCCACCAAAGACTATGACTCTGACAGCCCACCATACATCTGTATAGAACATGTGGACTTTTTTATAAAGTCTATATTGGCATTAAAGACCAAAGGATGTTTTTTTGTATTTGAATCACTGCATTCTGACAGCCTGATTTTTTAAAGGTCATGTACAACTTCGGGGACATTTTTTTTTTTATGATGCGTTTTACTCATTTGGGGCTAAAAATCTTTTTTTCAATTGATCTTTATTAAAAATATTGAGCCACAAAAGGTGAACTGTTTTTCTAGCTGTGTGCATCCTACTTTCACTTTGTGACAGTCATCTAATAACCCTTATCTCTAAATTGCTAAGAGGTCATAAACACTTATTTCAGCCACATTCTTATCAGTAAGATAACGATTGAGCTTTGACCTATCTATCACAATCAACGGCTGCACACTCTTCCCAGTCAAACAAGTCCGCTGCCTTGGAGTGACCTTGGATTCTGCCCTCTCCTTCAGACCACACATCCAAGCCCTTTCCACCACCTGTCGTCTCCAACACAAAAATATCTCCCGGATCCATGCGTTCCTCAACTATGAGTCTAAGTGCTGGTACATGCCCTCATCATCTCCCGCCTAGACTACTGCAACATTCTCCTCTGTGGCCTTCCATCTAGCACTCTTGCCCCCCTCCAATCTATCCTCAACTCTGCTGCCCGACTAATCAACCTCTCACCCTGTTACTCCTCTGCTTCTCCCCTTTGCCAATCCCTTCATTGGCTCCCCATTGCCCAGAGAATTCAGTTCAAAATACTAATAAATACATACAAGGCCGTCCACGACCTGTCCCCTCCCTACATCTCAGAGCTACTTTCCCGATACATCCACACACGTAATCTCCGATCCTCGCAAGACCTCCTTCTCTCCTCCCCTCTTATTACCTCTTCCCACAACTGCCTCCAGGATTTCTCCCGTGCAGCCCCCATACTCTGGAACTCTCTACCCCAATAATACAGGCTCTCACCTACAGTGGAATCCTTCAAAAGAAACCTGAAAACCCACCTCTTCAGACAAGCCTACAACCAGTGACCCTGCTGCCTCTATACCGCCATTACCAGCTCTACCCTTGTCCTTCTCCCATACCGCATAGATTGTAAGCCCTCGCGGGCAGGGCCCTCTCTCCTTGTGTACCAGTTTGTACTTCGTCTTATTTCATGCTTAGTGCAATTGTCTGTATTATGTATGTAAACCCCTTTTAATATGTACAGCGCTATGGAATGAATGGCGCTTTAATAATAAATAATAATAATAATAATAATGAGTGTTTATAAGGTCTGAGAGCAGAGATAAGGAGCCCGTCAGCTCTGTGCCTGATGGAGCAGAGAGAAAATTCACATCCTGCTAGTAGAGCATCTAAGCTCTGTACAGAGACAAGAGCTCCCAATTTTTAACAAAGACCAATTGAAAAAAATATTTTTAGCTCATAATGAGAACAATGCACTAATAAAAAAATGGCCCGAAAGGTGTACATAGCCTTTAAATTTCCTGTTTACATAGCCGTGTAAGGGCTTTTTTCCCCTCGGATGAATTGTATTTTTTAATAGTACTGTCAAGCTACAGTGATCACATGAGACAAGTAGTTTCTCTTCTTGTTTTTTTCTTGTTTTTTAATGTTGTATTCTTTTCTTAGAACATCCTAGTAATTCTGAGACAATTTACTTGAAGTACATCATATACAGCGTGATTCAAAAATGATGGTGCAAAAGTGAAGGCCTGTAGTTAAAGTAAACAAATTCTACTGTTGAAACATGAAAGCTGTGTTGAGAGTCCTGTCATAGATAGGAAGATTTGCCAAACATATTCTATCAGCCTTCTAGTTTCCAGTTCGATGTTCACCGATACCTGAATGAAACTCTACCGGAATATAGGTGAATAAACTATTCAGCAATGTTGTGCTGGCCTCCATGATCACCAGATCTAACACCCTGCGACTTTTATCTGTGGGGCTACATCAAGAACTCCGTGTATCTGCCCTCCCAGCTACAGGATTTGAATGACCTGAGACGATGCATCACTGAAAAAGTTGAGTCCATATCCAAGAATTATGCTGGCAAGCATCTGGACTACTGCCTATATATCATATCAAACATGTGTAGTGTATAGATGAAAGTTAGATGTTAGATGTGTCTTTTGATGTTGACCAATTTGTATTATGTTCTCTCAGTTATGAATGTCAAATCCGTAATTTTGCACCATTCTTTTTGAGTCACCCTGTATATAGAGGAATTAAAGATTTTCTGCATTTCTAGATGATGGTGTTTTATACCATCACATTCAAGAAGTCACTGGATCTGCAGAGTATAGTGACATAATTGGATCCTACTAACAGTATAGGAAAAAATAACAAGTGATAATCTGCCATTAGTGTCCTACCAGCTATTAGGTGACTGAGGAGAAAGCAGTGATTTAATAGATTGTTGGCTCTCATTGATATAAATGGAGACATTCCAGGAAATTGGTCAGTGAGAGGCACACATATATTTTTGCAAGCATAAACATGTGCTTTTCTATGGATAGGATAGCTGGTTAATTTATGTTTATTAAATTATTTTTAACCATTTGTGAAGAATCAGCAATCCACAGACATACATTTTCACAGTGTCATCTATATGGTAATAGAATATGTATTCAGACTTGAGCATCTAATTAAAGGTGGCCATATAAATAATGGTTATGAAATGTTCAATATATAATAAATATTTGATTTAAAATACAAAAAGAAACAGAGTGGCGCGCCAATGTGCCTAATTAAAATGTATGAAGAAAGGGATAAAAACAAAGTAATGCGCTTACCCCTAGTGGATGTGTAAAGCCACAACCACTATAATGAGCTTCGCTGGTTTTTAGGATCACCGACCAGCATAACGGTATTGGTGTGAAGTCCTGTGACTGCAGCCACGATCCAAAATGTGCACGCTGGGAGAAGGTTCCGAGGTGCCCGTAGGTACAATGAAGCAGAAGAGTGGACCGTCCGTCTAGGCGCTGTCACTGGACAAAGACTACACCCAGGTATAATGATGTAGCTGTAGGAAGTTTTATTAGTCAATGCTGTCTACGCGTTTCGGAGGATCAATGCTTCCTTCCTCAGGACAATAAATATTTGATTTAGTTATAACACGGTATGTATTAAAAGAAAAAGAGTCATGGTAATATAACGGTGCATGCAGTAATTTATAGCCTTCTAATTATATTATGTTAAAATTGAAAACATATGCATTCTAATTTCTTTGATAGAAAATGTCATTGTAATTGAAACTTTAGGTTCTTTGGAAGTGAACATTAAATTTTATGTCTGTCATTGAACATATTACATTAGGAGTTTCTACCTCAGCATCTGTGCATATAACTGCTCTTTGTAAGCCCAGAGTGGGTGCCTATGTCAATGAATTTACTGTCTGTTGCAAAAGGTGGCCAGACACATTAGATAAATGTCTATCAAACCTATTGATTTCGGCAGGACTGGCCAACCATCTAATGTGAATGGTGATGTCTCGACTTTCCTACAACTGTAGGTATTGGGGGAAAAAATTTCAACATTTTCTATTCTTTATTCACAAGGGATACAGGGCAGTAGTGTCAAGTGACTCTTCTGCCCTCTCCCCCTCCCCATTGATAACACATGATCCGCTGTTGGCTGACAGGTCTGAAAAATGTATGGCCATTTTTAGAGCCAACATGTACCACAATGTTGTATACCGTCTCACTATAAATCTGCACTATTACTGAGCTTAAAATCTAATCTTCCTAATTTCATAGGAAGTCAATTAATAAATTGATTCTGTCCTTTTTTAAAACCATGGAGAAAATCCACAGGAAAGGGGGACATGCAGATGCTACTCTTGAGCAGATTTAAAGGGAATGTGTTCTCTCTTCAAACAGCTGATCAGCGGAGGTGCCGGGTGCATTTTAAAGATTTTTTGATGATGTTATTTTTAATTTTCCATGTCACTATCTACTGTATATTTAAACAAAAAACATAAAATCCTGCAGTTTTCGCACTGGTCACTAAGCCACGGGTGTAGCTACAGGGGTCACAGCGGTCGCACTTGCGACCGGACCCCTAAGCCAGGTGGGCCTAGAGGGCCCCTGTTGCCAGTGGTGCTGTATATTTCCCTTTATAAGATGCATCGTATTTTATAAAGGGAATACTAGTGACCGCTTCCATTATGAAAGCGCTCACTAGTAAGCAGAAGGCGGAGGAGTGAAGCCCTGTACTTACCCCTCCTCCTGCTCACTCTTCAAGGGGCCCAAGGTGCTGTGTCCTGGCTGCCTGCAGTGTCAGGACGTACAGAGCGCACTCTGACCTGCAGTGCAGACCCTGAGAAGAGAAGAGAACGGGGAGACCGCCAGAGCAGGAGAGGAGCGGCGGAGCAGAAGAGGTCTGAAGTCTGATCTGAGGTCTGATATGGGGGATCTAAGAGATCTAATGGGGGTCTGATTGGGGGGTCTGGAGGTCTAATGGGGGTCTGATTGGGGGTCTGGAGGTCTAATAGGGGTTTTATTGGGGGTCTAATGGGGTTCAGATATGGGGGTTTGGAGGTCTAGTGGGGGTCTGATTGGAGGTCTGATTAGCAGTAGGAAAGTAGTAGGAAACTAAGAAGTCTGAAAGAAACGGCTGAAAGAAATCACCATGGTGGTGTGGTCTGAAGGGAGAAGAAAGAGGAAAGGGAATATCTACATCAGATGAGACGTCACTGGATGTAAGAGGTACCAATGTGGGTTAGGAATCCATTTTGCCCCCACATTCTCTGTGTTGAAAAAAAAAAGAATCCATGTCTGACAGGGATTTCAATTACAACATCGTCAAATGTTCTTGGAATTGGAGACCTGCAAATGTGTTTATTCTATTATTTTGGGTGACTGCTTCCTTATTATCACTTATTTCCATTTCCCTGCCTGTTTTAGGCAAAAAATGTTTCTTAGTGGTCAGTAATCTCAAACTGATTATTATCCGACATAGTACTGTACATATCAAACCGCTCAGTAGGTGCGAAATTTAAGCCTCTAGTTACTACCCTGACTTGGTTTTGTGTCAAATATGACTCTGACAGATTTAATACAGTATTATCCAAGTCATTTGGTTGTGTATTATTTTCTCCATCCAGTTGGTATTATTGTTGGCTCACGTGGGATATTTCCGCATGCTTGTACCTCCCTTCTTGTCTGTCTTCCTGCCTTGATTGGATCTATAGACGTGCGGATTTGTGATGAATGTGTATAGCCTTCAGAATTAGAAGTGTATCAATGTCCGAAGAAGGAAAAAATTACCCTAGGTTTATTTGCCTCATGTTTATTCTTTTCTTTGGATTTCTTTTTTAGGATTGATCTTGGTGTTGTTTTTTGTACCAATCATATACTACCCATTGTCATAGCCCTGCATATCACGTAGAAATTTAATGCATTTAGTTTATGTAATGATGTCTTTTAATTTTTTTATGTTGTCTTGCATCTTTTGATTTAGGCTTGTCCATAAATTATGAGAATCATAATTTTTCAACGTAGTTTTGCTTATGTTGATTTCCATGTCAGTCAACTTAACATCTTCATATTAATTATTAATTAATAATTCCATTAGTTGTATTGACCATACAGAAAGGATGCCTTGCCATTCTTTAATGAAAGTATCGTTATACTGGATCGTGGGCAATTTTCTCAATTGAAGGCCTCTCGGGATTTCTATCCACATAAGTCATGTGGGACCACCTTTTCAAACTCCAGCATTAAAATAGTTAATTCATTGGCCAAGTCAGATATTTCATTCCCTTCAGATGATTTTACTGCGTTACCTGCTTATGTCATCCTAATCCAGCCTGTGATGATATCACCTCTGTGTATAGATAAGACAGGATCCTCCAGACCATTGTTACTATGGCCCATGTGCAATTTTCTTAATGCCTTAAGAACAGCTCAGCCAAGATGGCCGCCCCAATAATCATGTTCAGAAAATAGAATAAAGAAATCTGAATCAGAAAATAAAAACAGATTAGAAAAAAAGTATATGTGTTGCTATCTGGCAATGAGTTATCACCAAAGAACTATACAATGTATCCTTCTTGTTGTAAAATTATTTTAGTATTCTATACATACAATATATTATAATGTATTTTATACCTTATTACCTCCAGGAAATCATACCTCACACTAGAGTTCTAGCAAGAAGTTCCCATGACAAGACAGCAATCAATCCATGTATGACAGGTACCTTAAAGTCATATCCAGATTCCACAGAGACATAGTGAGTTGTCACTCTATAACAAATGACACTCACCATATTATATACTGCTTTACCCATAGCAGTTTATAAATTAGGCAGACTTTTGCGCCCCTAGCAAAGGTTAATGCATGTCACATTTCTACTGTCCCACCAGTAAATAATTAATTAGTGTTCCACAACAAAAATGAATTTTTACATTTTTTATGTGATAGGTTACAAAGAAGTAGCACCGGATACAAAAGACAATTAAAAGAAACGTCACTTGCTTGAGGGGCTCCTTGGTAGATGATTATAATTTCTGTGACCTTTGACTGTAAATTAATAGATTTTAAATATGTGAACTTGCTATAAGGCAGAACATTAGGATGCATTTTGCATTTATCCAAAACAATTATTTCTTCTTTTTTTTCAAATAATGAAGGGAAATCTATCATTGGAAAAGTTTTTGCCTCAGGTACACTTCAAAAACACAGACTTCTTCCATTAATAGAAGTTACTACAGAAGACTGATTTTTACACATGATTAGGAAAACTTACATTTTCTGCCATGTGCCAAGATGCAGAGTGTAGAATTAGCCTCCGATTTAACATTGACTGGGACTCTGTTTTTTATATTATACTGTATATATATATATATATATATATATATATATATATATACACACAGTGGGGAAAAAAAGTACATTATTGACATCATAGGTAGACCTCAACTATGAGAGACAAAATGAGAAAATAAATCCAGAAAATCACATTGTCTGATTTTTAAAGAATTTATGTGCAAATTATGGTGGAAAATAAGTATTTGGTCACCTACAAACAAGCAAGATTTCTGGCTCTCACAGACCTGTAACTTCTGCTTTAAGAGGCTCCTCTGTCCTCCACTCATTACCTGTAGCAATGGCACCTATTTTAACTTGTTATCAGTATAAACGATGCCTGTCTACAACCTCAAACAGTCACACTCCAAACTCCACTATAGTGAAGACCAAAGAGCTGTCGAAGGACACCAGAAACAAAATTGTAGACCTGTACCAGGCTGGGAAGACTGAATCTGCAATAGGCAAGCAGCTTGGTGTGAAGCAATCAACTGTGGGAACAATAATTAGAAATGGAAGACATACAAGACCACTGCTAATCTCCCTCGATCAGGGGCTCCACGCAAGATCTCACCCTGTGGAGTCAAAATGATCCCAAGAACTGTAAGCAAAAATCCCAGAACCACACGGAGGGGGGTGCCTAGTGAATGACCTGCAGAAAGCTGGGACCAACGTAACAAAGGTTACCGTCAGTAACACACTACGCCGCCAGGGACTCAGATCCTGCAGTGCCAGACGTGTCCCCCAGCTTAAGCCAGTACATATCCGGGCCCCTCTGAAGTTTGCTAGAGAGCATTTGGATGTTCCAGAAGAGTATTGGGAGAATGTCATATGCTCAGATGAAAACAAAGTAGAACTGTTTGGTTGAAACACAACTGGTCGTGTTTGGAGGAGAGTGAATGCTGAGTTGCATCCAAAGAACACCATACCTACTCTGTGAAGCATGGGGGTGGAAACATCATGCTTTGGGGCTGTTTCTCTGCAAAGGGACCAGGACGACTGATCCGTGTACATGAAAGAATGAATGGGGCCATGTATCGTAACATTTTGAGTGCAAACCTCCTTCCATCAGCAAGGGCACTGAAGATGAAACGTGGCTGGCATGACAATGATCCCAAGCACACCGCCAGGGCAATGAAGGAGTAACATAGTAACATAGTAACATAGTTTATAAGCCGAAAGAAGACATCTGTCCATCCAGTTCGGCCTGTTTTCCTACAAGTTGATCCACAGGAAGGCAAAAAAACCCTGTGAGGTAGAAGCCAATTTTCCCCACTTTAGGGAAAAAATTTCCTTCCCGACTCCAATCAGGCAATCAGAATTACTCCCTGGATCAACGACCCCTCTCTAGTAACTATAACCTGTAATATTATTACCCTCCAGAAATACATCCAGGCCCCTCTTGAACTCTTTTAGTGAACTTATCATCACCACCTCCTCAGGCAGAGAGTTCCATAGTCTCACTGCTCTTACCGTAAAGAATCCTCTTCTATGTTTGTGTACAAACCTTCTTTCCTCCAGACGCAGGGGATGTCCCCTCGTCACAGTCCTGGGGATAAATAGATCATGGGAGAGATCTCTGTACTGACCTCTGATATATTTATACATAGTTATTAGATCTCCCCTCAGTCGTCTTTTTTCTAAAGTGAAAAAGCCTAATTTTGATAATCTTTCTGGGTACTGTAGTCCACCCATTCCAGTTATTACTTTAGTTGCCCTCCTCTGAATTGGTTTGACATGACCGATCCCTCATGAAGCCATGCTGATATGGAGTTATTTGCTTATTTTTATTGAGGTACTCCAAGATAGCATCTCTTAGAAAACCCTCAAACAGTTTACCCACGACAGATGTTAAACTTACCGGCCTATAGTTCCCGGGCTCTGTTTTTGGACCTTTTTTGAATATTGGCACCACATTTGCTATGCGCCAATCCTGTGGAACACTCCCTGTCAGTATAGAGTCCTTAAATATCAGAAATAAGGGTCTGGCGATGACATTACTTAATTCTCTTAGGATACGGAGGTGTATGCCATCCGGTCCTGGCGATTTGTCTATTTTAATCTTTTTAAGACGCCGCTCTACTTCTTTCTGGGTCAGACAGGGCATTTTTAATGGGGAATTTACTTTTATATTCTGCATTTCATCTGACAGTTTATTTTCCTCAGTGAATACAGTGGAGAAAAAGATATTTAGCAGCTTTGCTTTCTCCTCATCGCTCTCTGCAACTCCCCCTCATTACTCTGTAAGGGGCCGACACCTTCAGGTTTATACTTTTTACCATTTATATAATTAAAGAACATTTTAGGGTTAGTTTTACTCTCTTTGGCGATTAATCTCTCGGTCTCTAGTTTGGCTGTTTTTATTTGTCTTTTACATATTCTATTTTTTTCCTTATAGTTTTTCAATGCTTCCTCGCTCCCCTCCTCTTTTAGTGATTTAAATGCTTTCTGTTTGTCATTTATTGCTTTCTTTACAGCTCTATTTATCCACATTGGTTTTTTCTTGTTCCTTAACCTTTTATTCCCATAAGGTATGTACCTCTCACAATTAGATATTAGGATGCTTTTAAAAATATCCCATTTTGTGGCTGTATTTTTATTTTTGAGGACTTTGTCCCAGTTAGTTAGGCCTATGGCCTCTCTTAGTTGACTAAATTTAGCTTTTTTGAAGTTTGGTATTTTTGTTCCTCCCTGACGAAACGCTCTTTTGAATGAGAGTTGGAAGTTTATTATATTATGGTCACTATTTCCCAGGTGTCCCCCGACCTGCACATCTGTTATTCTGTCAGGTCTATTGGTTAATACTAAGTCCAGTATGGCCGTCCCTCTAGTCGGGTCCTGAACCAGGTGGGAAAGGTAATTGTCTTTGGTTATTTCCAAGAACCTGTTTCCTTTATGAGATATACAGGTTTCAGTTTCCCAGTCTATATCTGGGTAGTTGAAATCCCCCATAATAACGACCTCATTATGTTTTGCCGCCTCGTCTATTTAATTTAGAAGTAGATTTTCTGTGGACTCTGGTATATTAGGTGGTTTATAATAAACTCCTATTAGTATTTTATTATTGTTTTTGGCTCCATTTATTTCTACCCACAGTGACTCCACATGTTCATGTCCCTCACTTATATCTTCCCGCAGTGTGGGCTTTAGACAGGACTTTACATAAAGGCAGACCCCTCCCCCTCTTCTGTTTTGACGATCCTTTCTAAACAGATTGTAACCCTGTACGTTGACTGCCCAGTCATAGGTATCATCCAGCCATATCTCAGTTACTCCCACTATGTCATAGTCCTCCTCGCACATCACTAATTCCAGTTCACCAGTTTTATTAGTCAGGCTTCTGGCATTAGTGTACATACAGTTAAAAGGTTTATATATATTTTTTCCCCTACACCTTTCCTTCTGCACTGTTCTAGTTCCTCCTTCCATTCCTCCCCCAGTTCCATTACATTGCCCCAGGTCTCTATCTGCACTATCTTCCCCATCTATAATGTAGTTACCCTCCCCCCCAGTCCCTAGTTTAAACACTCCTCCAGCCTTCTAGCCATCTTCTCCCCCAAAACAGCTGCCCCTTCCCCATTGAGGTGCAGCCCATCCCTACGGTAGAGCCTGTAGCCGACAGAGAAGTCAGCCCAGTTCTCCAAGAACCCAAATCCCTCCTTCCTACACCAGTTCTTGAGCCACTTGTTTACCTCCCTAATCTCCTGCTGCCTTTCTTGTGTGGCTCGTGGTACAGGCAGTATTTCGGAAAACACTACCTTTGAGGTCCTTGCCCTAAGCTTATGCCCTAGATCCCTAAAATCATTTTTAAGGACGCTCCACCTACCTCTAACTTTGTCATTGGTTCCGATATGGACCATGACTGCTGGATCTTCTCCAGCCCCTCCCAGTAATCTGTCAACCCGATCCGCGATGTGCCGAACTCGAGCGCCAGGAAAGCAACACACCATTCGACGATCCCGGTCTTTGTGACAGATTGCCTTCTCTGTACCCCTAATAATTGAATCTCCCACTACCAGCACCTGTCTGGCCTGCCCTGCTCTCCTGGTCCCCTGCTTACTGGAGCTGACATTACCCTGACTGGCAGAGGAAGTGTCCGGCTGCAGCAGTGCTCTCCCTGAAGTGGCATTCCCCTCATCTGCCAAACATGCAAACTTGTTGGGGTGTGTTAGATCAGGGCTAGCCTCCCTGGCACTTTTCCCTCTACCCCGCTTTCTAACTGTTACCCAGCTAGCTACCTCACTTTCCTGAGCCTCCTCACTACCACCCTCCCCCACATCTACCCCATAGAGTGCTTGCTTCGTAAGAAGCATTTCAAGGTCCTGGAGTGGCCTAGCCAGTCTCCAGATCTCAACCCCATAGAAAACCTTTGGAGGGAGTTGAAAGTCTGTGTTGCCCAGCGACAGCCCCAAAACATCACTGCTCTAGAGGAGATCTGCACGGAGGAATGGGACAACATACCAGCAACAGTGTGTGCCAACCTTGTGGAGACTTGCAGAAAACGTTTGACCTCTGTCATTGCCAACAAAGGATATATAACAAAGTATTGACATGAACTTTTGTTACTGACCAAATACTTGTTTTCCACCATAATTTGCAAATAAATTCTTTAAAAATCAGACAATGTGATTTTCTGGATTTGTTTTCTCATTTTGTCTCTCATAGTTGAGGTCTACCTATAATGTCAGGCCTCTCTCATCTTTTTAAGTTGGCTGAATTTCCTTGCGTTTCGTGGTAACGAACTGGATTTTTCCTACAATGGCTGCTGCACATGTTACAAAGTGAAAGTAAGAAGCCCGATATGACCCATAATGCCATGCAGCCAATCAAGAGATAACCATCCCCCATGATGTCACAGCCCTATTAAAAGCATCATCCCGCGTGGTCTCACTGTGAAGCTGTACTTAGGGAGAGATGTGACAAGTGCTTATGCACTAGGAACAGTTTTCCAGAAAACTTTTAATTGTAGAATATTGGATAGGGAGAGTGCAGGGACAGTGTAGGGAGATTGTAGGGATAGTTTTTAGACACTGTAGGAAGAGCACAGTGGGAGCATAGGGAGACATGATGGGACAGTGCAGATTGAGTGTAATCACTGTGTGCATTTTGTTCAACTGCTGCCACAATCCCAGTTAATCTGTTAGTTTATATATAAAATTACTGTGCTTCAGTATTAATGGGTGGTCTAATATATCAAAATCTGCGTCTTGTTGAACTGCTTACACATTGTCAGTTTATCTCTTAGTTAATATATAGAATGATTGTGCCTCGGTATTAAATGGCATTCTATATATTACCATCTGCATTTTGTTAAACTGCTGACACATTTTCAGTTAAACTCTTATTTTATATATAGAATTATTATTCCTTAGTATTAAAGGTCGGTCTAATATATTGCCATCCGCATCTTGATCAACTACTGACACAATCCCTGTTAATCTTTTAGTTGATATGTAGAATTACTATGCCTCAGTATTAAAGGGGATGTCTGAGTTATGAAAAAAAATATAGCACTGTAAATCTGATGGCCAGCAATATATACATAAGCTAAGTAAGTTTTAGGCAAAAAAATTATATTTCCACATTTCCCTGCTTCTCTTCTGGCCCTTTGCTTACCTGCAGTAACAACAATGTCCGAGGTTTTCCTCATGAATATTTGTGGGCGTCAAAAAAACTGCCTTTCCCCTCCTCCTGCTCTGCAAAGGTAGTGAATAAAAGTGCTGCCCTGAGTGAAATGTCTGACTGCTGGGATATTCAGCAGTATGTTTTATGTGTAGGACTACAAATCCCAGCTGTACAATGACACTGCTGATACATACAGGATCTTCCCCCACCTGTTCTTCTGCAATGCTCTGCAGAACTCCTCTAGTCTGTCATCTCTGTGTCTGCAGGATAAGGAGGGCAGATCCTGTGTCTTTTCACTGCCTGCAGCTGCTCAGCAAAGCCTCCAGCCCTGAGTCTGTGCTGCTGATGGTAGAAGGGGTTAATCTTTCCTGAAGAATCCAGTGGGAGGGAGACACAGGGCAGACACCAGCAGCTCCCAGTGCTGGGGGCGTGGCCATCACAGAGTAGGGAAAAAAGCTGACATCACAGGTCATGTGATACTCAATGAAATATGAGAAAGGAACCACTGCAGATGACATAAGGGAATTGTAAACCCCTTACATTTGATTAGTTAGAAACATACAAAGAACAAAAAAAATACTTGAACAACCCCAGTCTAATATATCACCATCTGCCTCTTCTTGAACTGCTGACACATTTGCAGTTAATCTCTTATTTTATAAATAGAGTTGCTGTGCCTCCGTATTAAAGGGAGCAGTCTAATATATCGCCACCTGCATCTTGTTGAATTTCTTTGAATTTCTTGTTTTATTTATAGAATTACTGTGCCTCAGTATTAAAGTGGTTCTGCAGTTGTTTAAAACTGATGATCTATCCTCTGGACAGATCCTCAGCATCTGATCGGCGGTGGTCCGACACCCGGGACCCCTGCCGATCAGCTGTTTGAGAAGGCAGTGGCGCTGCAGGAGCGCCGCGGCCTTCTCTCTGTTTACCGCAGGCCCAGTGACGTCACGACTAGTATCACTGGCCTGGGCGGGGCTAAGCTCTGTTCACATGAATGGAGCTTAGCCGCGCCAAGGCCAGTGATAGTAGTAGTGACGTCACTGGGCCTGAGGAAAACACAGAGAAGGCCGCGGCGCTCCTGCAGCGCGCCTGCCTTCTCAAACAGCTGATCGGCAGGGGTCCCGGGTGTCGGACCCCCGCCGATCAGATAGAGAGGATAGATCATCAGTTTTAAACAACTGCAGAACCCCTTTAAAGGGTGGTTGAATATATTGCTACATATATTGTCTACATCTTGTTGAACTGCTGACAGATTCAGAGTTAATCTCTTACTTTATACATAGAATTACTGTACTGTACTTCAGTATTAAACCTTTCACTACCGGAGGTTTTTTGTTTTTGCGTTTTCATTTTTCTTCCCTATCTTCCTTGAGCCATAACTTTTTTATATTTCCGTTCACATTGCTGTATGAGGGCTTATTATTTGCTGGACACGTTTTACTTTCTAATCCCACTATTAATTATGGCATACAATGTAGTGGGAAGATTTAAAAAAATTCCAAATAGGTTGGAATTGAAAAAAAAACACAATTCCTCCACCGTTTTATGGGTTTTGTTCCCATGACATTTCGTTTGCAGCAAAACTGACCTATACCCTTCATACTCTGGGTCAGTACAATTACAACAATACCCCATATGTATAGGTTTTGTATGTCTAAATAGTGTAAAAATAAATGTAAACTTTGAAAAAAACATTTTTTTATATCACCATATACTGACCCCCATAATTTTTTTATACTTGTCTACTGAGCTGTATAGGGCCTCATTTTTGAGTAGTTTTTTTTATTGATACTATTTTGGAGTGTGTGTGATTTTTTGATCACATTTTATAATATATTTTTAGGGTAAGAGAAGCAATGAAAAAAATGGCAAATTGGCCATTTTGCCCCTTTATTTCCGTTATGATATTCACCGTATTTGACATTTTAAAAAATATTTTCATAGTACGGGCATTTTCGGTCACGGTTATACCCATGATGTTTATATTTATTGTTATTTCGATATTTATTTTTTTTATTACACGGAAAGGAGGGTGATTTAAACTTTTATATTTTTCTTGTTTTTTATATATCATATATGAGCCTATAAATTCAGTTTTTTTTAATTTTGTACAATCAGGGATTTTTTAAATGACTTTATTACTGTGAATTGCTCATTTCTTATGTTGGCCTGCCATCTCGTGGGCAAAATAAGAATTGCAGCATAAATACTATAAGTCTCGTCAGCGAGATTGATAGCATTCAGAACAACTACCGACAACCCCATTGGCCACAGGGAAGGGTAGGAAGCCCAGAATCGCAAGCTTCCGGGTTTTTGCGCCTTTAGATGCCGTGATCTCACTTGATTACGGAATCTAAAGCCTTTAATTACCGCGATTGCTGGTCACTGTAATTAGGTCTCTGCTATTTGAATCATGACGCCTACTGCACGTGCAATCGGGCGCCACGTTCGCACATTGCTCCAGTGCCATACATTAAAGGGTGGTCTAATAATTGCCACATGCAACTTGTTCAACTGATGATATAATATATCACCGTCTGCTTGTTGTTGAACTGCTGACACATTTTCAGTTAATTTCTTGTTTTATATATAGAATTACTGTGCCTCAGTATTAAAAGATGGTCTAATATAGTGCCACATGCTTCTTGTTCAACTGCTGACACAATCCTTGTTAATCTTTGTGATATATAGAATTACTGTACCTCAGTATTAAAGGGTGGTCTGATATATCGCCGTCTTATAAACCTGAGTTTATACTCAGGTTTGCCATTGTAAAATCTTTACTGTTACTTTTTTGTGTACTCTGCATCCCAAAAGGTTATCTATGGGAAGGAAGTAGTTGATCTGCCAGTCTTTAGTTGGATCCCTGGAGACAGGCTGGTCCCACCTCTTTCTGGCTTGTAGAATAGGTAGTAGATAAACACACGTTTATGGCAATAGACTTTACTACATGTGGAAGGTGTTAATTGCTTCTGGCACCTACGACAATTCTGAGACAGACCGGCCATCTGATCTAGGACTGCACCCTGCGACTGGGAATTGCAGAAAGTATATTGAGAGTAATTGACTGTGGTTACATTGGAAAGATTACACAGTGTATCTAGAGAGAGACTCTGGGATTACTAGTACCTTCATTGCTACCACCTATATCAAGTCTTTGGGAAAAATCTACTCTGTGCAATACCTGCGAACTGTACCTGCTGCTTGCATTTAAAATGTAACTCCCATCATCTGTGCAGTAAAGAGAAACTTTATTTATACTGACCAAAGACCTGGTCATTGCTTCCAACATCCACCGCCCCTGGCTCTTGCCTTCCTGCCTTGCACCCTATTACTCATCCCAACATCTAGGGCAAACCAGCCATTACTAGACAGGAGCCCTCAAAAGTTGAGTGTGTGCCCTGAAGGACGAAAGGGTGCACCCTACCTTCACTGAATGGTCCAGGGAGTGCCAGAGTAAGGAATGCTACCATGAGCACAACTACCACCATCATAACCACTACTACAACTTATGTCCTCCACACTACCCCTTCACTGCACATCTGCTGGCTGTGAGTGAACATAAATTGAATTTAACCCTTTAAAAAGCAGACAGCAGACTAGTTTGGTACTTAAAGGGGTTGTCCACTCATTTTATGTTGATGTTCTATCCTGGGGATAGGCCATCAATATATGATGCATGGGGTCCGTTTTGTTTTGCAGTAAGTCCGGTGCCAGAAGTCAACTACACATCTCCATCCATTACTGCAGCATTACCGTAATTGAAGTGAATGGGACGAAGCTGTGTGATCCCGGGTGGGGGTGAGGGATGCCCAGCCGAAGAGATGACTTTTTCAGTCAATATAGCTGCATGAAGGATTATTTTTTTGCTGGATGAGTGGTATTTTTAGTGCTACCATATTTGGGTACATCTAATGTATAACTTTTAAAAATGTTTTGGAGATGTCGGCATAAAAAACAGCAATTCCCCATTGTTGTTTGGTTTTTGGAATGTACAACAATATGCAATTTTTTTCATTTGTTTACTTTTTACACTGTTCAGCATATGGAATAAAAAGTATATTGTTACTATACAGGTCATTACCATTAACTTCGATCCTGGCAGAGACAATGGGTTAAAGGGAACCTGTCAGCTCTGAAACACCCTCCAAACTAGAGTAAGCGATGTATAGTGTAAGTGACGTCAAGTCCGGTTATGTAATTTTTATCTTCATACTCACTTGCATTCTGATGTTGTGCTACCAAAAACCTGCAGTAAAATGCACTCACTGGACTCCGTTGCTGACTCATATAATGGAGACGACTCAAAGAAGAGTCCTCTCAATGCATTTTACTGCTGGTTTGTGGGAGCACAGCGACGTAATGGAAGTGAGTATGAAGATAAAATTACATATTCGGATTCAGCATCACTTACACTATACAACACTTACTCTAGTTCAGGGGGTGTTTCAGAGATGACAGGTTCCCTTTAAAGTCAGTAAAAGCTAAGTGCCAGCAGTATAATACAGCTGACATTCAAAAATGATGGCACAGGCACAACTTAAGAGAATAATATGTAGCTAAGGCCTAACGACCTGCTTTCAATAATGTATTATGGTGCAATGACTTAAGGGGTTAACTCACGTACTGTATTTTTCGCCCCATAAGAAGCATTTTTTCCCCAAAAGTGGGGGAAAAATGTCCCTGTGTCTTATGGGGTGAATGCTAATGAGCGATTCCATTAAGGAGGACAAGGAAGCGGTGAATACTCTGTATGGGGCCTTTCTCCAGGATGGGTTCCCCATAGTGAAGGAGAGCATGCTGCATATGCACGGCATGCTCTCTATTTATCAATATGATCTAAAAATATCAGAGTGAGTATGCTTGGCTATTTTCAGAAGTCGTATAGCGGTGAATAGCTCCATTCACCACACTATGGGACAAACGGAAATAACAGAGCAGGCACTTCGCTATTTTTGGAACTCCCATAACTGTTTGAGGAGAGTGGCTATGCATGCGTGGATTGTTTTCTTTCACTTCGGGGGACCCTATTTTATAGATAGGAGCGTGTCCCATGGAGGGGCCTGTACCTATGTGACATTGATGGCATATTCCAGATGAGACAGCTCCTTAATAGAGGATCACTGGAGCGTCATCCATGGAGTGGCTGTGGATTGAATATATTGATTATAAGGGAATAGGTAGTGGGACTCTGCAGCAGACACACAGATTAGATTAGCAGGATACTCCTCAGCAGGCACACAGGCATAACATTCCACACAGAAATCTGGGTGTAAGTGGCCCCAGTCAGTTCTATTGTCTTTCACATAGACTAAACTCCAATTCCACAGCAATTCACAAAATAGAAAATAAATCCCAGCCTTGTCCATGCACTAAATACACATTATTCTATTGACCCTCACTATTAGGACCCTGGGTCTACTACCCATTTCATCAAACGAACAAACGCAAACTACCAGTATGGATCTGTCTCTTATGGCTCCCTCAGGTTTGGCATTGCCTGTCCACAGACCAAGAGCAGAAGTGGGAGCCCTGAAGGAAGAGCTCAGCCCTCTATCCTTGAGCTCGCCCAGTGGCTCCTAATGATCCTTATCAGCTCCAAAGCTGGAGTGGATGTTGGTGGAGTTGGAAGCATGCCCTTCTCTCCCAAACAACGTCAAAGAAGGCTTTTTTTTTGTCTATCTACTGTAGCTATCTGTCTATCTATCTATCTATCTATCTATCTATCTATCTACAGTATCTAGTGAAAGACGTGATGCACAAAAAGCAGATAGCCCTTAGATATTTCTTGAAACTTAACTTAATAACTTAACATTGTCTATAACTTAATATGAGGGCAGAGTCCACAGAACAATTTATGGAGAGCATTAACAGTCGCCTTTAACTTAATGTAAAAATTGAAATGTCTGCCTATTTCTTGATAAGTGGGCATTTAGTCATTTTAGTGTTTCCACACGGTTCAGTATCTAAATCTAATGAGATTCAGATGTCTACTGTGTTTTCAATTTTCTTTTATCCCTGTCATATCCAATGCTTCAAAGAGAGGAATGGATGCCTAATGTGGCGAGGAGCCAAGCACTGTCTTTAGATTGTGTCCTGCAGGCCTGACAAAGTGTTTTCTCGGTATATGTACCTCTTCCCTGTCATTTTATTATCTGTATCTTAGTGATGCACTCTAAAAATAACCTCCCCTTTAACAGTTAATCAAGAGAAATCATAACTTGGATGATTTCACAGTAGCAGGTACAGTATATGCCAACAACTGATTAAAAGCTATTCATTAGCCTTTCATTATTTAGACCTGTAGGATTCTTCACATGCGATGAGAATTATTTCTAGAATTAAATTTTTCGGTATGTAGATGCAGGAAGTTCAGGCAGAGATGTTTCATACAGAAGCATAAACCACAATAAATAATTAAATGTATAAAATAATGACCAGATTAAAAATGGACATTATCCCTGCCTTCTGCACATAAAAGCACATTAATATTATTCATCTGTTCATTGCAAACAGCACAATTACATTTTAGTCTCTTCACAATTATAAGATTAACAACTGTGTTAGGCTAGTTTCCTACTAGCATTTCTATTTTCCGGTATTGAGATTCATCATAGGGTCTCATTACCGGAAAAAAAGCGCTTCAGTTTTGTCCCCATTCTTAGCCAATGGGAACAAAACGCAACTGAACAGAATAGACTGCTCCAAAATGCATTAGTTCCGTTTGGATGCATTCTCATACCGGAGAGCAAACTGCAAACCGTCATGGGATGAGGAGTAAGACGGATCCGTCATGATCTACAATGCAAGTCAATGGGGACGGATCTGTTTTCCTACAATCTGACACAGCCCCAGCAATGTCACTAAAAGCACTATGGTATACGATGCTACCCCAGCCCTACATAATTTCGTTCTCCACTGTCTAGAGACATATTGCCCAACTACTTTAACTGAGGAAATCCCCAAGTACAGATGCAACAATTTGTATATGCTTCTTTACTTGCATCTCAAAATCCATTGGGGACACAGGACAATGTCCCATGGTTAAATGTTCATTTGCCAATACCTTTAAGGCTACATTCACACGAATGTGGTGTTTTGCGGATGGGATACTGGCCAATGTGTGTTCCACAATCTGCGGACCGCACATGCTGACGCTATCATAGAAAATGCCTAATCTTGTCCGCAATAAAAAAAGTATTTAGTCAGCCACCAATTGTGCAAGTTCTCCCACTTAAAAAGATGTGAGAGGCCTGTAATTGACATCATAGGTAGACCTCAACTATGAGAGACAAAATGAGAAAACAAATCCAGAAAATCACATTGTCTGATTTTTAAAGAATTTATTTGCAAATTATGGTGGAAAAGTATTTGGTCACCTACAAACAAGCAAGATTTCTGTTTCTCACAGACCTGTAACGTCTTCTTTAAGAGGCTCCTCTGTCCTCCACTCATCACCTGTAGTAATGGCACCTGTTTGAACTTGTTATCAATATAAAAGACACCTGTCCACAACCTCAAACAGTCATACTCCAAACTCCACTATGGTGAAGGCCAAAGAGCTGTCGAAAGACACCAGAAACACAATTGTAGACCTGCACCAGGCTGGGAAGACTGAATCTGCAATAGGCAAGTAGCTTGGTGTGAAGCAATCAACTGTGGGAGCAATAATTAGTTAATGGAAGACAGACAAGACCACTAATAATCTCCCTCGATCAGGGGCTCCACGCAAGATCTCACCCTGTGGAGTCAAAATGATCCCAAGAACTGTGAGCAAAAAGCCCAGAACCACACGGGGGGGGGGGGGGGGCTAGTGTATGACCTGCAGAAAGCTGGGACCAACGTAACAAAGGCCGCCAGGGACTCAGATCCTGCAGTGCCAGACGTGTCCCCCTGCTTAAGCCAGTACATATCCGGGCCCCTCTGAAGTTTGCTAGAGAGCATTTGGATGTTCCAGAAGAGTATTAAGAGAATGACATATGGTCAGATGAAAACAAAGTAGAACTGTTTGGTAGAAGCACAACTGGTCGTGTTTGGAGGGGAGTGAATGCTGAGTTGCATCCAAAGAACACCATACCTACTGTGAAGCATGGGGGTGGAAACATCATGCTTTGAGGCTGTTTCTCTGCAAAGGGACCAGGACGACTGATCTGTGTACATGAAAGAATGAATGGGTCTATGTATCGTGAGATTTTGAGTGCAAACCTCCTTCCATCAGCAAGGGCAATGAAGATGAAACGTGGCTGGGTCTTTCAGCATGACAATGATCCCAAGCACACCGCTAGGGCAACGAAGGAGTGGCTTCGTAAGAAGCATTTCAAGGTCCTGGCCTAGCTAGTCTCCAAATCTCAACCCCATAGAAAATCTTTGGAGGGAGTTGAAAGTCCGTGTTGCCCAGCGACAGCCCCAAAACATCACTGCTCTAGAGGAGATCTGCATGGAGGAATGGGCCAACATACCAGCAACAGTGTGTGCCAACCTTGTGAAGACTTACAGAAAACACTTGACCTCTGTCATTGCCAACAAAGGATATATAGCAAAGTATTGAGATGAACTTTTGTTATTGACCAAAGACTTATTTTCCACTATAATTTGCAAATAAATTCTTTAAAAATCAGACAGTGTGATTTTCTGGATTTGTTTTCTCATTTTGTCTCTCATAGTTGAGGTCTACCTATGATGTCAATTACAGGCCTCTCTCATCTTTTTAAGTGGGAGAACTTGCACAATTGGTGGCTGACTAAATACTTTTTTCCCCACTGTACATGGGAGCCTTCCCTATTTAGGTCCCTTGCCCCAGGCAGCTCCCCTGAGACTCCCATTGGGAATTTGATTTGTACAACTCTTAGTGGAACTGGTTGGGGAACAAGAGCCTAAATGGTGATTATTACATCTCACCCCTAAATATAATAATACATTAGGGGAGTGCGAGAGATGTATGGAAAGGCGTCATTGGCTGATCCCGCTCCATACATAGCTGGGGCATGTCCACAGGTTAGGTGGCTGAGTACTTTGCTTGCCCCAGTTGCTGGCATCACATGCAACAACACTAGGATATTCCAATTTGAAAAAGAAAGAATGGGGAAGATTTACATTAGGTAAGCAACTACATGAGCATATCTGTTAAAAAACATAGTAATGCCGGAAAACCTCTTTAAAGTTCTTCTTATGAAATAAAAGCACAGGAGATATCAGATGTATACAGTAGTCCTGCTTGCAAACCACATCATACATTTTGATCTCTATGTTAATACTGCACATGAAAGGAAAACATTATTTTTAACGTATAACTTTCACCTCTGAACTCAGTTCCCTTTGCTTATTCCCTAGTGCGCCACAAATACTATTCTCTTTATACTAGTTCATCTTACTGTCACGCATAAGTGCTTTTCTACTGAAGTCACCTTACCCGGCTAGGGCATGATGTTTTTTATTTCACTTATTTATTTGCCATCCCGGTGAAACATGTCCTACAGCTAAACAACAAATAATTTTGTATTCCATTACATGGCAGGAATAAATTATAGTTGCTTGGAAATTGCACAAAGTATTTTCAATTGCACAGTATTTCACTCCACCCCTTCCATCGCTCAGTGCTGGAAGTCACCATTTTTATTTATATTCTTGGCGATCTATGGCGGGAATTTTTATGTTGTTAATATGAAATATACAGCCTGTCTATCATATGAGGAAAGCTTCGGCGTGGAATAGACAAATCATCGGCTTACTCATTTTCTGCTTTTATGTATTTTTACATAAATGTCCTCAGCACATATGACCGTGCTGCCCATCATGCTACTGTTCTGCCATTTGTGTTACAAATGATCTCTGCTTCAGTAACAGAACAGTTTTTTTTATATTATAAATTGTCATGGGCAGCTTGTGAAACTCTCCTTAACCTTTGGATAATGAGAAATGTAATTAGGATACCATTTATTTTATGCTAGGTTGGTTGTGATGGTAAAAAGTGATTTCATTTTGGACAACTAACAGACAATTTGTGATGAGCGCATTTTTATAGAAGCAATACTTCATAAAGTAGTCCTGTGTACACAATATCAGTCATAGCTAGAATTCATTATGAAAAGATAGGTCTGAAATGTTCGAAGCAGTAGAAATTATAAACTTGTATTCTTGGCAAATATTATAGCAGAGTCTCGTGCCCACCGCTGCCTTGCTCTCAGACACTGCTGCTGCTCTGATTACCTGCTTCCTGTTACCCCAGCAGTCTGGTCACAGCGCTCTTCCTCTTCTGCTGCCTAGCAGGTCCACCAGCCAGAGCAGAGCTGTTGAACTCCTTCGTCTGTGGCCTGCTCCTGCTTCATCTGACTCTTAAAAGGCCAGAGCACACATCTCAATCTAATCCAGACAATAGCTGGTCACTAACTTTTCATACAACCTTTGATACTGAGACTTTTATGGAGCCTGTCTTGTGCAGCGAGGAGAGAGAGCGTGATATGCATGCACTTCTCTCACATTGTTTAAGAGAAAGGTGGAGGTCTCAGCACTTAGGCCACTATGATCACAACTTTTTATATATCTCTATAACAAATTAAAAGTTGGGTGAAAGTTAAGTGATGCTTTAAGGCCCCTTCCCCTGTGGGAAGGTGCCTGAGCAATAGGTTCTATTTCACTAATGTCCTGCAGCAGTGTGCTGTTTCTACATTTGTCTGCCGTGTACCAACTGCTGCCTGTTTCCCGGATTTTACCCTTCACTGCCTGACCTGATCTGTACCTGATCTCCATTGTGATGCTGAGCAGCCCACCTGCACTTCACACTGTTTATTGGATTGCACGTACTTGGCCTGTCCTGACCTCGACATCGCTATGACTACTAGTTTTGCCTGATCCCTTGGCGCTCTGCACCAGACTACTCTGAGGGATAGCAGCCTGGTGGTTCCTCTGCAGCAAAGTCAAGATCCTTGTATAGTGGATAAAGGGTGAATACCAGGGGGGCCTCTTAGATAGCACCATTGGGCATAGTCCCAAGAAAAATCTGCTCAGGTACCACAGGGGATTTAAACACGCTGCATTACAGCAACATTTCCTTAACTAAGTATCCTGAACTGAATTAATCAATGAAGTCTTAATACACTGAAGAGATAATAGCATACAATATATAAAAGTAATTGCTTTATGAATGGACAGATCTGGTAGGTGTAAAGTCAAAGTTTTGAGCCTCAATAATATATTAAGTTATTTTATTAGATGATGCAAAACATAACACATTTTCAGTTGGAATAATTTTGCAAAAAAAACTCTGTTGTCTAGATAGTGGTGTTACATACTTTTTTTGCACTCATTGCTTTTCTTTTGATTCCCTCTAAGAGTTTCCACATATTCTGTCAAGTAACCCTTTCCCAGTAGGTCTGCTTCACTTCAGGGAATCTTTTTGTATTCCAGTCAAAAAGATTCAGTGCACTTGATATGACTTCTTCTCACCGTCGCTGGTCATATTAGGCAGGGGCTACAAAAACAAGTATATAGCAGCTATATGTAGACACAGCAGTATTTTTAAACATTCCTATATTTTTTGTGATCTAACAGAGTAATGTAACATTTTATCATGGGATAACCACTTTAACTCCCATAGGACCTAGACAATTTTAGCTACAATGCTTTAGTTTTTTCTTTCCTGCCTACCAAGAGCCAATCATTTTTTTTAATTTTCCCATTGGCATAGTGATACTTATTTTTGCAGAATAAGTTGTATTTTGTAATGATACCATTTAATGTTCCATGAAATGCATTGTGAAACAGTAAAAAAAAATTATTTCTAGAGCAGAATAGAAAAAAGGCAATTATAGCTTTGTTTTTTGGGTTTTACTTTTACAGTGTTCACTATGCTGTGGCATTGTGAACACAATATGATAACTTATGTGGAGTTCTGTAGGATTACAGTGATTTCAATTTTTTTAGTTTTTGTTATCTTCAACTACTTAAAAAAATTAAAAGCATTTAAAAATGTGATTTCTGTTACCATCTGGCATCCTTAACTGTTTTAATTTTTCCATTGATGGAGCTATGTCAGTGTTTTTTTGTTTTTGGTGGGTAAAAACAACATTTTTTTGCCATTTTTTTACAGTGAGATAAATAATGTCTTACGTCAATATTTTGTCATTTTCAGACACTGTGATACATTTTTTTAATATGATAAATAGGTATTTTTTAATTTGTATTTTTTCCTTTAATTACAAATGTTTAGTTCATTAGAAAACATCCAGTCCAAATGTATTACAAATCCACAGATCCTAATGTATTACAAATCTACTGATTCTAATCCCAACATACCATAAAAGAACATCTGAGGCCCTCTCTAACAACCCCTAGGCATGTATTTCGTCTCTTGTAAATGATTCATTAGAAAACAAAATTAGTGTAATAGATGCCATAATAACCAGCAGCCTTTCATATGCTGCCTTGGCATCACCATGTGTGCTTGGAGTCTACAAATATGGCTGCCAGGTTCCCTTACATCAGACCATTCACAATTTAAAATGATGGAGTATCCACCCTTCAATGTGGAGAACTAAGCAAAACTCACAGAGACAAAAGGATAAAAAACATCCTGCATGATGTGATAATGACTGCGGATGTCAGTGGCTATACATATCAAAGTAAATCACAGAAAAGGGGGTTCTAGTGCACAAAAATGGATGCAAACAATATATACTGTATAAACTAAGACCTCATTCTGATATGATAAAATCTGAGACTCTTAGCCAATATATTTTGATCAAAACACATCTGTGCCCACCTACCCAGCGTCACGGTGGTCTCAGGTCAGGCAGGTCCTACGCTAAACCTAACTATGCCGTTGGGCATCTATATCTAGGAGCGTGGACGCTGCACATATAGGCGTGTTGCTCCTAGTGACCTCTATGTGCATACAGCAACCAATGAGAGGAGGAGCAAACACACCTATATGTACCACGCAATCAAGACGCTCAATTTGATAGGAAGAGCAAAAGTGCACAAGAATGCTACTCATGATAAGCTAAGAGCGCATTCAGACCCGAAGGTGCCACTCCCTCAGGTACATGTTATAAGCTAAGCAAAACTCACAGAGACAAAAGGATAAAAAACATCCTGCATGATGTGATAATGACTGCGGATGTCAGTGGCTATACATATCAAAGTAAATCAGAATGAGGTCTTAGTTTATACAGTATATATTGTTTGCATCCATTTTTGTGCACTAGAACCCCCTTTTCTGTGATTTACTTCAATGTGGAGACCAACAAAACCTTCTGACCAGTCACAAGTGGTGTATCAGATGGTCTGGTCCACTTTTTCTGGGTGTCATCAACAAAGAAGCTGGTAACTAAGAAATATTCCACGTCATATGAAAGAGTTTGTTAATGGCATTAACTTCTATACATACTTCTATAAATAATGCTAAACCTATTTAAGGAATTTTATGCCTAATTAATACTTTTAATTAAAGGGGTTCTCTGATGAGATATATATATATATATATATATATATATATATATATATATTTTATAATATATTATATATCTACAATAAAAGAATGTTATACTTACTTCCAGAATCCCCTTTGTTCCAGTGCCACAGTTTCTTTCCTCCTTCATCCTTCACTGCATCTGTGACATAATGTTTTAGCTGCAGTGATGACAGGCTGTGTACCGCAGGTTACCACACAGTGGGGAAGATGGAGTGGTGGTGTATATTTCTTTATCTATCTATCTGTCTATCTATCTGTCTATCTATCTATCTATCTATCTATCTATTTATACACATGTATTGGACAACCCCTTTAAAGTTTAATCTTGTTTCACATTCTAAAGCACAGTAAGACCTCTACCTCCAAACAATATAAACTAGATGTACAGGTGCATGCAGTCATGGCAGACATGCTTCTACATGCAGCAGCACTCTCCACACCGCTCCTGTCCTCTGCACTACCTCTGCTGTCTCCATCTTCCGGTCCCCATAGCGTTTATATCCAGTGGTGCATGGGTGTGGTCACATGCACCACCTCCACCAGTGACTGGCTTCAGTCATATAGATACCTAATAATTGTAGATTTTTTGCTTATATGTAATGTACAGTGCCTTGTGAAGGTATTCGGCCCCCTGGAATTTTTCAACCTTTTGCCACATTTCAGGCTTCAAACAAAAAGATATAACATTTTAAATTTTGGGTGAAGAATCAACAACAAGTGGGTCACAATTGTGAAGTGGAACGAAATTTATTGGATCATTTAAACTTTTTTTGTAATAATAAAACTGAAAAGTTGGGGCGTGCAAAATTATTCAGCCCATTTACTTTCAGTTCAGAAAACTCACTCCAGAAGTTGATTGAGGATCTCTGAATGATCCAATGTTGTCCTAAATGACTGATGAAGATAAATAGAATCTTTAAACATCCCAAGGAGCACTGTGCAAGCGATCATATTGAAATGGAAGGAGTATCAGACTACTGCAAATCTACCAAGACCCGGCCGTCCCTCTAAACTTTCATCTCAAACAAGGAGAAGACTGATCAGAGATGCAGCCAAGAGGCCCATGATCACTCTGGATGAACTGCAGAGATCTACAGCTGAAGTGGGAGAGTCTGTCCATAGGACAACAATCAGTCGAACACTTCACAAATCTGGCCTTTATGGAAGAGTGGCAAGAAGAAAGCCATTTCTCAAAGATATCCATAAAAAGTCTCGTTTACAGTTTGCCACAAGCCACCTGGGAGACACACCAAACATGTGGAAGAAGGTGCTCTGGTCAGATGAAACCAAAATCGTACTTTTTGGAAACAATGCAAAACGATATGTTTGGCATAAAAGCAACACAGCTCATCACCTTGAACACACCATCCCCACTGTCAAACATGGTGGTGGCAGCATCATGGTTTGGGCCTGCTTTTCATCAGCAGGGACAGGGAAGATGGTTAAAATTGATGGGAAGATGGATGGAGCCAAATACAGGACCATTCTGGATAAAAACCTGTTGGAGTCTGCAAAAGACCTGAGACTAGGACGGAGATTTATCTTCCAACAAGACAATGATCCCAAACATAAAGCAAAATCTACAATGGAATGGTTCAAAAATAAACATATCCAGGTCTTAGAATGGCCAAGTCAAAGTCCAGACCTGAATCCAATTGAGAATATGTGGAAAGAGCTGAAAACTGCTGTTCACAAACGATCTCCATCCAACCTCAAAGAGCTCGAGCTGTTTTGCAAGGAAGAATGGGCAAGAATTTCAGTCTCTAGATGGGAAAAACTGATAGAGACATACCCCAAGCGACTTGCAGCTGTAATCGCAGCAAAAGGTGGCGCAACGAAGTATTAATGCAAGGGGGCCGAATAATTTTGCACTCCCCACTTTTCAGTTTTATTATTACAAAAAAAGTTTAAATGCTCCAATAAATTTCGTTCCACTTCACAATTGTGACCCACTTGTTGTTGATTCTTCACCAAAAATTCAAAATGTTATATCTTTTTGTTTGAAGCCTGAAATGTGGCAAAAGGTTGAAAAGTTCAAGGGGGCCGAATACTTTCGCAAGGCACTGTATATGCAATTAAATGAATTATATGTAAAATAATTGCTTATTATTTTTTAGCAAGCTTTTTTTTATTTTATTTTTTTTTAAATAAATGTTTTATTTCTTTCTTAAGTCCTATTAAGGAATTGCTGTCTTACAAAATTATTTTATAATATATTAGTATACTCCTGTATGCAAATATGTTATATTCTGTGTCTCAATGACACAGGTTACTGTTAGGGCAAGACTAGTGTGCCCTAACAGCAGGATTATTGAATTTACAGCCATGGGGTCCTTCCTAGGATCTGTGGCTGACTGCAGCCTCTAATCAGATCCCTAGGATTCAATCAGAGGGGGATATACCCTTTAATTATGCTGTCACAGACTGTAGAAATCATAGGGTTAAAAGTTGGGATTGGCGCTCCCTCTGACCCTGGTAGTTAAGCGAATGGCTGCTTTAAGAACCGGAGCTGTTAGTTACAGTTTGTTCATGGAGCAGTAGTACTAACAGAAACCTTCTCTCTCTCAACAACAGCTACAACAAAAGATAGTGGGTGGTCCTTAAGAGGTTAAAGTATTTGTGGCATGTCATGCATATTTCAGTAGCATATTCATCCATTAACCTTTTATTAGGTCAATTGTGTAGCAGTTAAAGGGGATGTGCAGCCAGTAATATTGAAGACCTATCCTCAGGATAGTTCATTAATATCTGATCAGCTGTTTAAAGAGGAGACGGCACTCATACGAGCACTGATTCCTTTTCAAGATTGTGTGTTGTCTCAAAGTCTTGGTGGTGCAGTGTAATTACAACTGCTTTTTCCATTCATTTGATTAGAGTGCGCTGCTGCTGCAAGCGAGATGACGCACAGTGCTCGTACGAGTGCCACTTCCTCTTCAAAAGCTGATTGACGAGGTTGCCAGGTGTCGGACCCCCACCGATCAGATATTGATGACCTATCCTGAGGATAGGTCATCAATATTACTGGTTGCACAACCCTTAAACATAATCATAGCATGCATCTTAAAGGAGTTGTCTAATTTCAAAAAACCCATTTTCAAGTACCCTATTAGGATGGTGTGAAATCCTGATGAAGGGAGCAGGCCTGTCTTGTAATGCAGTCTTCAATCCAGCAGTGCTGCAGAAATATCTCCTTCATCTTTTTCCTGCATATCTATCAAAGTATTTTGGCTTAATACAGGGGTAACCTCTGTTTTTGACTAGTGTCTTTTTTCAGTTTCTGTGCTCAGAAATGTTACCTTTTGGCAATGTTACCCTTTCTTGTATTTTTACCCTATATTGAGTTCGGTAAATAGTTAATCTAAATTGACATTCACACCATACCATGTTTGTAAAAAGCTTTGTGGTAGCATGGAAAAACCTTTTATCGCCTAACTAAAAGTTTATTGATCTATACAAATGTTGATTTTAGATGAACTTTAAAGGTTAAGTGGTCAATAGTTAATCAAAAAGGTTGTTTGATTTTCATGTAATGTCAGATTTTATGCTATAATAATCTCATTGTAAAATATCATTTTAGAAGTTGAAGAGAAAAACATTTATAATGCTGATGTTATGTCGGTGGCCCATGCCAATGCCAACCTACTTCTTGGGTACAGGCACCACTACACATACCTGACTGATCCTGCTCTACAGCTGTCCTGACCTGCTGCCCTCTGCCTCACAATAGTGGGCCCAGCCGTCGGAGACCTGAAAGCCATGGCCTGCGCTTGTCTACACTGTTGGCCCTTGGGGTAGTCACTTGCTGACCCTGATCTTCTTCAGTCATCGGTAACCCTGGGGTACCTAAGGCACCTTCCCCTATGGGGGAGTGATTAAGCAATAGGTTAGACTAGTTACAAGTCCTACAAAGGTGTGCTACTCTGTTTGCCTGTGTACTGACTTCTGATTGTTACCTGTGTCTGACCCTCTGCTGCCTGATCTGACCCATGCCTGGCCATTGTTTTGACATTTCTTTGCCTGCCCTGACGTTGGACTGTTGTATTGGATTGCCTGTATGCTATCTGCCCTGACCTTGGCCTGTCCCTGACGATGCTCTTGTCTGATCCCTTGATGTTCCACACTGGTGTCTCTGACCCCCCGGGTCAGCTGTCAACCACATTGGGACTATTCCAGGGAGTAGTGGCCTGTTGGTTCCCTGCAGTGAAGAGACCAGATCCCTGTATAAAGGTTAAGGGGTGAGAACCAGGAGACTACCAGGATAATGCTCAGGATTAGCCAAAAGTCAGTTTGGTTGACGCAGTGGTTCCACACCCACTACACATAACTGCTGTTTCTAGGTAGCCAGCCACCAAATTTAGACACAAGACTGGTCACCTTTACTTTAAACCCAATGCTGCTCAATGCCTTGCACAGCATCGGGACCTGCCTTCTACGGGTACCGAGGAGATCCAGCCCCAGGCAATCTGTAAGTGTATTACACAGTGCCATACACTTACAGGCAATGCATTACAATACAGATGTATTGTAATGCATTGCAGAGGGGATCAGACCCCAAAAAGTTTAAGTTCCAGAGTGGGACAGAAATAAAGTTTTTAAAAAAGGAAAAAAAAGTGTTTTTAATAAAAAAAAGTTTTAAGTAAAAAAAGAAAAAACACCCCTTTCCCCTGATTTTATAATAAAAAATAGAAAAAAAAAAGAAAAAACACACATATTAGGTATCGCCGCGTCCTTAATGACCGGCTCTATAAATATATCACATGATCCCCCCGTCCGATAAACACTGTAAAAAAAAAAGGTGTAAAAAAACCCCCATTTTTGTCACCTTACATCACAAAAAGTGCAACACCAAGCGATCAAAAAGGCATATGCCCCCAAAATTGTACCAATAAAACCATAACCTCATCCCGCAAAAAATTAGCCCCTACATAAGACAATCGCCCAAAAAATAAAAAAAATATAGCTTTCAGTACATGGAGACACTAAAACATCATGTTTTTGTTTAAAAAATGCTATTATTGTCTTAAAGTGAAATTAAAAAAGTATACATATTAGGTATCGCTCTGTCCGTAACAACCAGCTCTATACAAATATCATATGGCTTAATCCCTCAGGTGAATGCAGTTAAAAAAATAAAAACAGTGCCAAAAAAGCCATTTTTTGTCACCTTACATCACAAAAATTGCAACACCAAGCGATCAAAAAGGTGTATGCCCCCCAAAATGGTACTAGTCAAACCATCACCTCCTCCTGCAAAAAAATGAGCCCCTACCTAAGACAATCGCCCAAAAAATAAAAAAGCTATGGCTCTCTGACTATGGAGACACTAAAACATCATTTTTTTTGTTTAAAAAATTCTATTATTGTGTAAAACTTAAATAAAAAAGTATACATATTAGGTATTGCCATGTCCATAATGACCTGCTCTATAAAATTATCACATGACCTAACCCCTCAGGTGAACACTGTAAAAATAAATAAAGAAAAACTGTGCCAAAACGACCAATTTTTTGGTCAGCTTGCCACATAAAGTGTAATAATGAATGATCAAAAAATCATATGTACCCAAAAATGGTACCAATAAAAATGTCAACTTTTCCTGCAAAAAACGAGCTCCTGCACAAGACGATCAGCAGAAAAATTAAAAAAAATATGGGGTTAAGAAAATGGAGACACAAAAACATATATTTTTTCAAAATGCTTTATTATGTAAAACTGAAACAAACAAACATAGAAAATATTTGATATTATGTCCGTAACAACCTGCTATATAAAAATATAACATGATCTAACCAGTCAGATGAACGTTGTAAAAAATAAAAACTGTGCCAAAACAGCCATTTTTTGGTTACCTTGCCTCACAAAAACGTAATATAGAGCGATTAAAAATTATATGTACCCCAAAATATTATCAATAAGACTGTCACCCTATCCCCTAGTTTCATAATAATGATCTTATTTCATGAAATGTATCATTGAAGCATATTATCCCTCATGCCATAGAATTCAATCATAAAATGCTGGTTGTAATACTAAATATGCAGTCAATCAAAAGGGGAGAGAGTGGACTCAAACTATACAGTAAGTAGCAAGCTAACCCTGAAATCCTATTAAACGTGTATATATATAAAACATCAGAGACTAAAAGATGTAATGTGGCAATTTGATGTTGTCAATAAAATATTAAAATTGCATACACATAATAAACTATTGGATACTATTGTCTAAAAGCAGTATAAGTAATGTAATTATATCACTGCACTATTTAATAAAATTGTATTGTACTATAGTGGCAAATAGCAATAAAAAAATAAGTCCATACAATCTTAAAGGACATTTGTTAGCAGATTTCTAGCTATGAAACTGGCTGACCTGTTACTTATGCGCTTGGCAGCTGAAGGCATCCGTGTTGGTCCCATGTTCATATGTGCCCACATTGCTGAGAAAAATGAAGTTTTAATATAAGCAAATGATGGGGGCAACGGGGGCATTGCCGTTACACCTAGAGGCTCTGTTCTCTCTGTAACTGCTGCACCCTCTCCACTTTGATTGACAGGGCCAGGCGATATGATGTATAAATGCTCTTTCTCATAAAAAACAAATGTCTGATTTGAGTTCTGATATGGGGGTCTGACATGGAGGTCTAAGGCAGCTCTGATCTGATGTCTGAAATGGGGGTCTCACAAGGAGGTCTAAAGGGGGTCTGATCTGAGGTCTGATATGGGGGTTTGGTATTGAGGTCTAAATGGGGTCTGATCTGAGGTCTGAAATGGGGGTCTGACATTGAGGTCTAAAGGGGGTCTGATCTGATATCTGATATGGGGTCTGACATGGAAGTCTAAAGGATGTCTGGTCTGAGGTCTGAAATGTGGATATCATCTGAGGTTTGAAATGGGGGTCTGATTTGAGGTCTAATATGGGGCTCTGATTTGAAGTCTGATACGAGGTTCTGATTTCAGGTCCGATATGGGGGTCTGATTTGAAATCTGATAAGGGATTCTAACATGGGAGTCTGATTTGAGGTCTGATATTGGGGCCTGCTTTGAAAGTTAAGGGGTATGTGAGATTGTATTTTTTTCTTCTGGAGCAGAATATAAGGGGGCATTTTTTGTATTGGCACACATTGTAATGGGGTATTTTTGTACTGGCACTCATTTGAGGGCATTATAAGGAGAATTATTACTACTGTGGGACTGTGGGGAACATTGTTACTAGTATGGGCACAATGGGGACACTATAAATATTGGGGGCACTGTTAACACAATGTACTCTGGCAGATAATTATCTCCATTGGTGGGACTTTGGGGAACACTATTACTGTGTGTGTGTGTGTGGGGGGGGGGGGCACCCTGGCACAGTATTAGCTTAGCACAATTATTTTTGGCGGACATTTGTTTACAACACTTTTACTGTCACTATTTGAGGGACACAGTTATTTTTTAGGGCACTGTGTGCTATTAGTTATTGGAGGGGGCACTATCTGTGTGGTATTAGTATTTTCAGGTGGTCTGTTTCTGCAGTATAGCACTGGGGCGCGTAGTGGACACAGTAATGGGGAGGGCAGGGGGGTTGTTCAGATGGAGGGGAGGATGGAAAAGTAGGGAACTAAGATATCTTTGTGCAGAGGCAAGAGATTTCTGAAAGAAATCATCATGGTGGTCTGGTCTGAATGGATAACATGAGAAAAGAGAGCATTTACATCAGAGGAGACATCACTAGATGTAAGAGGTATGTGGTGCTGTGTTACTCTGTATGGTTTGTAGTACTGTATGTAATGTTTTCCAAGTATGTCTTTAACAGTAGGACTGAAGGGAAGGGGTTAGGTTGAGAGTTTGGCATGGGGGTGCAGCATCAAATTTAGCCTCAGGCAGCTGAAAGACCCCTGCCCCTTGCCACAAATCAATGAGGGAATGGTGGCCCAAGCTAAATTCTTGCACCAGGAGTGGTAATTAATCAGGCTGCTGAACGGAAATCTCTGTGCTGATTGCCCAGAAATGCTGCTCACCAACTCCCCTCTGTAGCATATGTCCTTACAGGTAGAAAACAATCCTCCTCTGCCCGGGGTCTTCACTAGGTGCTGAAATTGTGTAGATATCACAGTCGTTTTTTGTCACATCTGGGCGCAGAGCGCCACTACACTCACCCTGTCGGCGGGGTCACCCCCCTTGGCGGCTGCTGTCTGTTTTCCTCCACAAACGTCTAATGCGGTGATTTCTGCAGCAAACACAGAATCTGCAGTAACTGTACTCTCGCTCCATCTAGGGGCTGGCAGACGGTACTGCGGCTCCTATACCTTCTGTGGAACAGTCATTAGTCCTGCACCTGAATCCTATCTAGAGGCCTATTTAAGGCAGCTCTGTGCACCTGTCTGATGCCAGAGTATCTGGTCTTTTTCCTAGTGTACTCCAGATCTTCATTTGTCCCTGTTCAGCTCCTGTTGTTCCAGTCTTCAGTTGCTTCTCGTCTCAGCTAGCCTACTGCTGATCCGGTCCTCGGCTGTTTCCACTGCTTTCACACGGCAACGCGACTTGCAAGTCTCCGGCTGCTCAAGTCCAACCTGCTTTGCGGCGGGCTCTGGTGAAAACTCGGGGGCTTGTTAGACTCCACACACCAGTACTTGTTAGTACTTCGGAAGCTGGCAAAACGAAACTACATCCAGCCAGCAAGCCTAGTGACATTTTTACTCTGATGTTTCCAGTTGTGTTCGTTTCATAGCACATCTTGTGGGGTACTGAAAATTGCACACTATAAATGTAACTTGGATGGCAATGCAGTGATACTCCTTTTTTACATGAAATACTCTATGCCAAAAGTGTTTCTTCTAAAATGTGAGCGTGTAATGGGTGCAAGTGGATGGTGACAAACTCTGAGTAACACAGGAACAGTACGGTAATAAACTATTGAAATTGTGCAACAGGTAAACTTGTATTCAATAGGGACGCTGTCTTTTTAAGAAGAAGTGTTGATAACAGGGAGGGTATAACTACAGTCTCTGTGAAATAAGTTTAAGGCCTAACTAACTGGGACAAAGTCCTCAAAAATAAAAATACAGCCACAAAATTGGATATTTTTAAAAGCATCCTAATATCTAATTGTGAGAGGTACATACCTTATGGGAATAAAAGGTTAAGGAACAAGAAAAAACCAATGTGGATAAACAGAACTGTAAAGAAAGCAATAAATGACAAACAGAAAGCATTTAAACCACTAAAACAGGAGGGGAGCGAGGAAGCATTGAAAAACTATAAGGAAAAAAATAGAATATGTAAAAGACAAATAAAAACAGCCAAACTAGAGACCGAGAGATTAATCGCCAAAGAGAGTAAAACTAACCCTAAAATGTTCTTTAATTATATAAATGGTAAAAAGTATAAACCTGAAGGTGTCGGCCCCTTACAGAGTAATGTGGGGGGAGTTGCAGAGAGCGATGAGGAGAAAGCAAAGCTACTAAATATCTTTTTCTCCACTGTATTCACTGAGGAAAATAAACTGTCAGATGAAATGCAGAATATAAAAGTAAATTCCCCATTAAAAGTGCCCTGTCTGACCCAGGAAGAAGTAGAGCTGCGTCTTAAAAAGATTAAAATAGACAAATCGCCAGGACCGGATGGCATACACCCCCGTATCCTCAGAGAATTAAGTAATGTCATCGCCAGACCCTTATTTCTGATATTTAAGGACTCTATACTGACAGGGAGTGTTCCACAGGATTGGCACATAGCAAATGTGGTGCCAATATTCAAAAAGGGTCCAAAAACAGAGCCCGGGAACTATAGGCCGGTAAGTTTAACATCTGTCGTGGGTAAACTGTTTGAGGGTTTTCTAAGAGATGCTATCTTGGAGTACCTCAATGAAAATAAACAAATTACTCCATATCAGCATGGCTTCATGAGGGAGCGTTCATGTCAAACCAATTTAATCAGTTTCTATGAGGAGGTAAGTTCTAGACTGGACCGCAGTGAATCAATGGATGTTGTATATCTGGACTTCTCCAAAGCATTTGACACTGTACCACATAAAAGGTTAGTATATAAAATGAGAATGCTTGGCCTGGGAGAAAATGTCTGTATGTGGGTAAGTAACTGGCTCAGTGATAGAAAACAGAGGGTGGTTATTAATGGTACATACTCAGATTGGGTCACTGTAACTAGTGGGGTACCACAGGGGTCAGTATTGGGCCCTATTCTCTTCAATATATTTATTAATGATCTTGTAGAAGGCTTGCACATTAAAATATCAATTTTTGTAGATGACACTAAACTGTGTAAAGTAATTAACACAGAAGAGGACAGTACACTGCTACAGATGGATCTGGATAGACTGGAGGCTTGGGCAGAGAAGTGGCAGATGAGGTTTAACACTGACAAATGTAAAGTTATGCATATGGGAAGGAATAATGCAAGTCACCAGTACATACTAAATGGTAAAATATTGGGTAACTCTGACATGGAAAAGGACCTAGGAATTTTAGTGAACAGCAAACTAAGCTGCAGAAACCAGTGTCAGACAGCTGCTGCCAAGGCCAATAAGATAATGGGTTGCATCAAAAGAGACATAGATGCCCTTGATGAGAACATGGTCCTGCCACTTTACAAATCACTAGTCAGACCACACATGGAGTACTGTGTACAGTTCTGGGCTCCTGTGAACAAGGCAGACATAGCATAGCTGGAGAGGGTTCAGATGAGGGCAACTAAAGTAATAACTGGAATGGGTGGACTACAGTATCCAGAAAGATTATCAAAATTAGGGTTATTCACTTTAGAAAAAAGGCGACTGAGGGGAGATCTAATAACTATGTATAAATATATCAGGGGTCAGTACAGAGATCTCTCCCATCATCTATTTATCCCCAGGACTGTGACTGTGACGAGGGGCCATCCTCTGCGTCTGGAGGAAAGAAGGTTTGTACACAAACATAGAAGAGGATTCTTTACGGTAAGAGCAGTGAGACTGTGGAACTCTCTCCCTGAGGAGGTGGTGATGGTAAGTTCACTAAAAGAGTTCAAGAGAGGCCTGGATGTATTTTTGGAGGGTAATAATATTAAAGGTTATAGTTACTAGAGATGGGTCGTTGATCCAGCGAGTAATTCTGATTGCCTGATTGAAGTCGAGAAGGAATTTTTTTCCCTAAAGTGGGGAAAACTGGCTTCTACCTCACAGGGGTTTTTTGCCTTCTTCTGGATCAACTTATAGGAAAACAGGCCGAACTGGATGGACAGATGTCTTTATTCGGCCTTATAAACTATGTTACTATGTTACTATGTTACAGTCTCTCAGAGGCCACACTTACTGATCCTGCTAGTGGCTGATAGACCCTTCTGGTGCTCGATCTCTATCTCTCCACAGTAGGTGCTCTCTCTTTACTACAGTGGAGAATCTGGCAGGACACTTCTGAGGCATTGCTTGTCTGTCACATGTGCTCCACAATATGCTCCCTTGCACTAGTTTGTGTTGCACTGTTCCCTCAGTGCCATAAAATGTTCTGTCTGCTGCACTGCTGCAGCCTCTCTGTACCTGTCTGGGCTGCACTTCTTTACTTGGATGGCCATATCACACCACCCTTGAGCTCTGGTAACAGACCCTGCTTTGGATCTCTGGCACTGCACTCCTCTTCTTTCCCAGGCCCTGGCTGAACTCCTTTGTCCTCCCTTGTTATCTCTAGCTGGGAACTGGCTCCCTCTGCTGGACTGAAATGATGACAGCAAATCTCTATGTTCCAGCACTGCTACAGCTCCTCCTGACACTACAAGTATAAGAGTCATGCTAGTGGGCTACATAGATATACGTTTCAGCTTGTGAAGAAGGAAACTAGAACTGTCCAGATATATAGTGAGAAAAAGCTATGGGGGGTGGGATAGAAGAGGAAATGAGGTCCATGCTCTTGCTGCATTTAATATGTGTACATACTAATTTAAGGTTTGGATCAATAGTTCATTTCATTTTCTTTTAGGGGTTTAGGGTTGTTATTTCTCATATTTCTTTTCAAATTTTAATATGACAGAATATCCATCCCTGTAATAATAATATAAATAGGCAACTATTAAGCTGCTTTCACACATACTTAGTCATTTCCAAATGTTACTGTGTGTCATAACCATTGGTGGAGGCTACACAGAGATGGATTACATTCATTTGCAACAAAATATTATTCCAAAAATTATACCATTTTGGAGCATCACTAGAACAAGCATAAAATGTCACCTTCTGCTATTTTACATTTTTCTAACTAATGGAAAAAAAACATAAAACATAAAAAACATTAAAAATCTGATAAACCTGATTACAATCACATTCAACCCGGGGAGCCTTCTTAATTCTTCCTACCATTTACTTCTGAACATCAGAAATTTGGCATCATTCAGTAAGCTATGTATAAATGAATCCTTTTCAAGACCAAGGGGATAAATTGCTGCATTTTAATTATTGCTGCAGATAATTAAGTCGTTTTTGCACTGCAGCCAAATTGCCCCTTTAGTGAATCGATAGTAAATTAGCCATGTTTAAATTTTGAGCACAGTCATAGTAAAATATTACATAGCTGTGTTAAATTTGACATGATGTTTCTCATGTCAAACAAATTTATTTGTTAAGCATTTCACAGTATGTCCTTAGTAGAATCTATTAGCATCAAACTAACAGTTGCCAAGGCAACAGAGCAAGTTAATTCAGCTGTAAAAGCCTTTAGAAAAGCCCAGCTTGAGATAATGTGCTATGCTGCAGACATTACTCCTGGTATATCCGGTGGATCGTGTACTTTTCTACATGACCCACAGCAGAAATGTTATCTAAATGGGATGATTGTGCTTTAACATATGTAGTGCTATCATCTACACTCACAGTAAGCAATTGCAGCAAGTCATTTCCAATGTATTTGCACATGTATGGCTTATCTATGCAAAGTGAAAACATTTACTCTACTAGCAATAGTCCGCTTGAGTACCATAGTCAGAAAAACTCTTCGTTATTCACTGTAACAATTATGTTCACACGTTGTGGATTTCTTGCCTCAAATCCGCTGCAAAGTATAAGTCTATGGGATTGTCCAGTCTCCATCTAGTACATGCTTTAACATATGTAGCGCTATCATCTACATTCACGGTGAGCAATTGCAGCAACTCATTTTCAATGTATTTGCACATGTATGGCTTAGCTATGCAAAGTGAAAACATTAACTCTACTAGCAATAGTCCTCTTGAGTACCCCAGTCAGAAAAACTCTTTGTTATTCACTGTGACAATTATGTTCACATGTTGTGGTTTTTCGATCCTCATATCTGCTGCAAAGTAAAGTACAGTATAAGTCTATAGGATTGTCCAGTCTCCATCTAGTCATTTCCAATATATTTACACATACATGGCTTAGGGCTCGTTCACATCACCGTTTGGATTTCCGTTATATTTTAGATCCGTTTCTAATAACGGATCTAAATATAATAACGGAAGGTAAACGGATACAAACGGACAACATATTGTCCGTTATTTTAACGGATAGACCTAACGGATCCGTTATAATAACGGACATAATGCGTCCGTTTCATGTCCGTTGTGTTCCGTTAATCCCGTTTTCTAACGGATCCGTTTTTTTTTTTTGTTTTTTTTTTTCTTCCCCTCCCACTTTCTGCAAGTATATATAGATGGATATGTGATGTGTGCTAGTAGTGTGGCTGTGTTGGAAGCTGAAAATGCTGCGTGCTGATCACATGTTTTCATTGGATTATTTTATTCTAAGGATGAAATGGAAACAAAGGCAAAGACAAGCCAGTCGAAGAAGATATTGGGTTCATCCCATTACCTCAGCAAGATGCACAAGAGGAGTATTCTCTACTTTATACCAAGAACTTCGCCATCACCCGGATAAATTTATAGATTATCTACGAGTGAGTGTGGCAAGCTTTGACCACCTTGTGCAGAGACTTCAACATCGTATACGTAAACGGAATACAAAATTCAGACGCAGCGTGTCACCAGAAGAACGCCTAATGGTAACCCTAAGGTAAGTGTTGATATGATGTACCAAATGTGTTTTGTTGATACCTTGTGAAAGCGTATTGAACCTAAAATTTCTCTCCCTTTATTGTAGGTTTCTTGCCACGGGGGAAAGTCTATCCAGTCTTCACTTTCAGTTTCGCCTGGGTAAATCTACAATTTCTTATATTGTTCAAGACACCTGTAAAGCCATATGGGATCTGCTTCATGAGGAATATATTCCACACCCGACAACAGAACAGTGGACTGAAATTGCAACCAAATTTTATGAGATCACACAGTTTCCTAACTGTCTAGGAGCCGTTGACGGTAAACATATTCGTATTTTGAAACCTCCAGGAAGTGGTTCATTGTACTTTAACTATAAAAAATATTTCTCTGTAATATTGATGGCAATTGCAGATGCACAGTACAAATTTGTTGCGGTAGATATAGGGGCCTATGGAAAGACAAATGACTCTAAAGTCTTCAAAAACTCTAATATGGGACGTAGAGTATACTCTGGTAACTTTGGTTTCCCCAATCCATGTCCTTTACCTGGAACAACGGAACCTGATATGCCATTTGTGCTTGTAGGCGATGAGGCCTTCCAAATGTCTGCTAATTTGATGAAGCCATATGCAAATCGGGGACTTAATGATTGTAAAAGAATCTTTAATTATAGACTCACAAGGGCAAGACGTATGGTCGAATGTGCATTTGGCATACTGACGAACCGATGGAGAATATTCACCAGACCAATTCAATTGAAAACAGACTGTATTGATGATGTAATTAAAGCCTGTGTGATTCTTCATAATTATTGTCTAACACATGATCCTTTGAGTTTGGAATCTGTGCCCTCTGTCTCACATAATGTAGAAGAAATTGCTACTGGCCCACGTTCAACCACGGCAGTTAACCGTTTGCGTGATAGCTATGCCCAATATTTTATGTCCCCAGCTGGTTCAGTTCCTTGGCAGGAACAAATGATCTAATATTTTCTGTTCTAAATGTACCTTATTGATAATGGGTGATGTATCAAACTGGTGTACAGTACTGTTTGCTTGTCCATTGACACCAATCTGATGCCACCTTTTTGTCCTTAGTTTAAAATAAATAATTGAATGTTCAGAATTTTTTGGTTGCTATGGTCAAATTAAATTTTTTTTGTAGATTGATGGTTCACCAATAATGTATATATTTTTGTTATTGTTTGTATTTTGTAAAAATATTTATGGTTGTGATTATGAACATGCAGTGTGTGTTTGTTTCTGCATCACCTGACTCCTATAGATATGACAAGATTATGGTTTTATAGTTTTTATGTGTAGGCTACCTATATATTGATGTTAATAAATTTATACATTTGTTTTTTGTAAACTTATGTAAACACATACACACAGTTTTAACAAAAATGTTTTTACTTTTAGACCTCAATAAAAAAATAAGTTTTTTAAAACGTTTTTGAAATAAATATTTTAACATAAAACTTAAAATCTTTCAACATTTTGTGCAAACATTGCATAGAACTGGCCAACATTGGCCCAAAACATTTGTGGGAAGGGCTTTGGTGGTCTACCTAGTGTCCTGGTTCACTGCTGGACCCTCTGTCAGTGTCGTGGTATTCCATTAGGGCACTCATGAAAGTATCACCCGATGTTGAATATTGTGCAGGAGTAGGGACGCGAGGAGTGTGTAGAGACTGAGATTCAGACGCTGGAGATAGAAGTGGTGAATGGGAAGTAGAAGGAGTAGAAAAAGTGTGAGGAGCAGGAAAGAAAGATGAATGCACACTCCCTGCAGAATAGGATGGGGTACTGGAACGGGATGGGGGATTGGATTGGGAAGTGGAAAAAGAAGTGGAAGGAGGATTAGGTATTGGAGGGTTTGAATATGTGCCATACGATTGTGGCTGGGGAAAGGAAAGGTATGAAGGTTGGTAGTATTGGGATGGGGGGTAGGGTTGTGGTGGGGGAAAGGAGGGTGGTGGGGGATAGGTCTGGGAGGGGGGCGGTGCACAATATTGAACATTGTTTGAGTCAATGCCATCCGACATTGATAATTCTGTTCCATAGACAATTGATCCATCCACGGAGCGAGAGTTAATAGAAAACTCTGATTAGGAGTAAGGGGATCCGGACGCCCCGCCCCCTCCAGCGTACGGATATGAGTAAGAACCTCCTCCTTATTCCTACTCATAGTTTCCTCAACTGTCTTCAAATTATTGCGAACTATTTTTGCTAGCTCCTCTAACTCCGCGAATATTCTCCTACCTGTTCCCCGCCTCCTACGTACTCCAGCAAAATCTCGTTCAAAATTAGAAGTTGCAGTTTCCGTAGGGGCAGACGGACCAGGTAGGGGATCCTCTGTCTCTGGAACAGGATTATCCCTGACAGAAGGTCCAGCAGCCTGTTCACCTTGCTCTTCCGTTGGCCGAAGAGTACTGGAATGGGTCCTAAAAAAAAAAAAGAAAAAAAAGGTATATTTTTACAATTTCAAAAAGTGATCCAAAGAGATTGAATAATGGAATACTTACTGCCTCATTTCCGCAGACCGTCTCAAAAACTGTAGCAGGGGAGCGTACCGGTAAGTACGGACATTCCTTGCTCCGGACCCGCTAGGAACTGTTCTTTCCACGTTGAGGTCACGAATGAACCGGTCCCTCATCGACCTCCACCGGATTATTATGATCTCCCCTGTTGAAATTAAACGATAATATAATAAACTTGCCAATAATTTCATACTATATTTATATCCTGTAAGTATTGGGTCACTGTCACTAGTGGGGTACCACAGGGGGACGTATTGAAACACAGAGGAGAACAGTATACTGTATAGGTACTTCAGATAATATATACTACAGAGGACAGTGCACTGCCACAGTAGGATCTGGATTGACTGGAGGCTTGTTCAGAAAAGTGGCAGATGAGGTTAAACACTGACCTACGTAAGGTTATGCATATGGGAAGGAAGCAAGTCAACAGTACATACTAATGGTAATTGAACTCAGACATGTAAGGACCAAGGAATTTTAGTGAACATATGAAACCAGTGCCAGACCGCTACTGACAAGGTCAATGGGCTGCATCAAAAAAGGGGCATAGATGGCGGTGATGAGAACATAGTCCTGCCACTTTACAAATCACTAGTCGGACCACACATGGAGGACTGTGTACAGTTCTGGACTCCTGTGAACAAGGCAGAAACAGCAGAGCTGAAGAGGGTTCGGAGGAAGGCAACTCAAGTAATAAAATGGGTGGACTACAGGACCCAGAAAGATAGTCAACTTTCAGACTATAGACTCTTTACGGTAAGAGCAGTGAGACTATGGAACTCTCTGCCTGAGTAGGTGGTGATGGTAAGTTCATTATAAGAGATCAGGAGGGGCCTGGATGTATTAGAGAGGGGTCGTTGATCCTTGGAGTTATCAGGTGTCTGATTGGAGCAAATGTTTCACTAAATTGTGGAAAATATGCTTCTACCACACAGGGTTTTTTTTGTCTTCCTATGGATCGACTTGTAGGATAACAGGCCAAACTGGATGGATATATATCTTATTTTGGCCTTGGTGCATATACTATGTAGTAATGTCAACTCACCACAAGCTTGTTTCTCCCGGTCGTTCATATCTTCCCAGTTTTCGATGAGGGCTCTGAATATCTCGGTCCACATTCGCCTTGTTGCTATGTGGTCAGCGTGGAGCCGATGGGACTGGTCCCACAGTGGTGGTCTCTCCTCCACTAGATGTATTAGGAGTTCCTGATCAAATTGTATGTTTGTAGGAACCTCATCATCCGACATGCTCCTGGAACCCTGTTAAAGACAGCAAAGACTAATGAAGTTTGATGCGTAATTGCAAACACTCCAGTTGTGGTGACCCAAGACTTCCAACATGCTCCATTCTTTCACTGTTCTTGGATATAATGGACAGAATGGAACAGGTAGGAGTCTTGGTTTCATCAGTACCGGAGCTTTGCAAAATCAAACATTTTATAGCGGCACAAAATATATTCACTCACAGTCCCACGGCGACCACGGCCTTGACCACCTCGCACACATCTTCTTTTGCGACCCCTTGCAGCTGGGCCACGCGGTCGGGTGGCAGGAGGAGAAACAGTTGTCTCTTCCTAAAGCGAATCGAAATGGTTATAAAATAATATGATGTAACATAAAGTTGTATTTTTATTTATGCATACCTGGATTGACGCCGGGGGAGGAGTACCTTCTAGTTCTGCACCTAGTGCAGATCTTGGGTTAGAATCCTAAACAAAACAAAACAAAAACATTTGGCTATTGAAGGGTTAAAAATTGGCGTATACTATGGCACTTTCTGGCAATACATACTGTCTCCATTAGGTTTCCGGACCTCTCTGTAGCATCTTGTGAGCCGCTAGATGACGATGGCTCCTGAAATATACCCCAAAAAAATGTGTATATATATATATATATACATATATATTGAGTGAGAGAGAGAGAAAGTTTGTGAGAGTTTCAGTGAGAGAGACAGGCATATAGACAGAGAGAGAGAGAAAAACCATGAGACAAATATAAATATTTGTGCTTACCGCTATCACCAACGGTGGGGTGCCACTGTCACTGGTGTTGTTTGACATGTCTGTAAAACAAAGTTCTGATATTATTCTGAGTTCCTCCATAAATTCCGAGACTGGTACAGTCCCATAACTAAAGCATTAACAAATACCATTGCAACACAGTCAATGCTTATATACTGACCCATTCTGGACTGGTCACTATATGGGCATAGAGCCATTACTTTATATATTTTTGATGGCTTTTATGGTTAAAAACAAGGACAAGCATAGTGGCTATGTCCATGTCATTGTATGGATAGATGGATAGATGTGTATGTGGAGATATATGGATGACAATACTAAATGCAAATATTTCATGCTCTCCTGCAACAGACTTTGTATAGGGACATGTTTTTGCAGTTTAGAACTTTAATTAAACTTTTTACTTACTTTTTTTGGCTACACACACTTGCAGCAGTTTCAGTGCTGTAAAAATGGCCGCTGGGAGGGTCAGGTGATGGTCATGTGACCTTTTTTCCATCACTAGAGAACTTTTGAAGACAGAAGACATTTTCATTTGAGCATGCTCAGAAAATAAAACGGATCTTCAAAACGTACGGAATAACGGATCATATTTTAAGCACTCCGTTTCTATCCGTTACTCATTGACTTCAATGCAAATAGTAACGGATCCGTTACTTCTCCGTTATTTTAGACGGGAACAAAAGTCCTGCATGTAGGATTTTTTTCTCCGTCTGAAATAGCGGAAATCGGACGGAATGGAGCCAAACGGAGTACAACTGACACTTTATCAGTTCAATACAAGTGAATGGGATTTTAAACGGATACGTTTCTTTACGTTCAAATCATCCTCTGAACGGAGGAATCGAACGGAAAGATGAACGGTGATGTGAACGAGCCCTTATCTATTCAATGTGAAAACATTTGCTGTGCTAGTCAGAAAAACTCTTTGTTATTCACTGTGACAATAATGTTCAGATGTTGTGGATTTCATGCCTTAAGTCCACAGCAAAGTGCAATATAATATGTATAAGTCTATGGCATTTTCCAGTCTCCATCTTCATGCTGTCAATTTATTTAATAGGCAGATTTGCTTCTGTGGATTGGACTTTCAAATCTACAGCATGCCCATTATCTTGCAGATTAGTTGTGAATTTCTTCTATGAACTTCAATGGAGTCTAAATCTGCAATCAAATCAAAGTCTGACAAGTGTGTTGCAGATTTTTTATTGAAATTGAAATTTTATTGAAAATACCAGCCAAAGTGCCTCATAACACTAGATACAATGGCCAACTAATGTTGGGGCCCATACTGTGTCAGCCATAACATTCACATAATATCAGCTATTGTATACCTACCAACCAAGTGAAAATAGGATACGGAAAAATGAAGATCTGTTGCCTAACAAACGATGAATGATACTGGCCTGCTAGCCCATCCCCTTTCCCCACCCATGCCACCCCCACTTTTTTAGACCAGGCCTGAGCTGGGAAAAGTCGTATCAGGTTCTTTGCACCACAATCTGCGCCAGAAATACACCTATAGATGTATTTCTGTTAGTAAATAACCCTCTATGTTTCTATTGTGGTGACGCTGGCCATCTACACCAGTCCTCTAATGAATGTGATCTCGGGTATGCCATGGTTAAAGCTACATAATCCTGTTATTAACTGGACTTCTGGTGAGATGGAGAAATGGGGACCTAAATGTGGCAATACATGTACTTTTAGGCCTGGGTCAAATTATATTAAGGCAAATGCCATATTTATAAGTTACTGTGGCATTAATTCCTTGGATTCCAAACCAGAATCCATCTTGTCTGAAGGAATTGTCTTTTCCGCCATTTTCAGCTAATTCACATTAAGGGCTCCTGCACACAACCGTATCCATTTTTATGGTCCGCAAATCATGGATCCGCAAAACACAGATACTGGCCGAGAGCTTGCTGCCTATATATATTTTTTTTACTCCTTCAAATATGTTCTATGCTTGTCTGCAAAACAGAAATTCTGATCTTGGTTGGTAGAAGAGGAGCCTGGGATCTGACAGATCTGCATCTAAAAGGAGGTCACCAGGTAAGCGTTCTATTTGTTCCCCAATTATTGTGAGTTTTTTTTTCTTGAACCATAAGCTACTCCACTTACTACACTCCCCACATGTTAAAGGTAACAGAGCCCTAGTGAGAGGGATCATATATAAATGCATAGCACAGCTCACTCGAAGTCCAGCTTGAATGTGTCAGTTCCTGGTTTGAAGGTATCAGGCAGAGCGGATATTCCCCCATATCTGTAACACCCCAGAGTGGTGTTACCACTCCTACGCCCTGCTTCTATCTGTGTCTGCTAACACAATGTCATTCTATGCATTTTATTCCAGGACCTGAAAAAAACGTGTGTATCTATACCAATGTTATGCAACTGTTTTACTATGTAATGTGCCTGGTGTACCAGCAGATGGCAGCAACAAAGGCAGAGCTACTGTATAGTTACTCAGAATAGACCTTTCCATGCCATTCTGCCCCCCTCTATAGAGAAGTGGACTGTTTCCACTTCCTGCAGCGAGGGTGGAGATCTAGTTAGAACCAGTCTAGAGTACCCCCTGCTAGGGGAAGGGTGTATGGGGCACGTCTCTGCTGGACGAGCCCCTGCCAGCCAGAGCACCTTCAGCTCTGGTGGCCAGCGAGGCAAGATTACAGAGCCTCAGCAGCCAGGAGGTGTTTCCCTGGCCCCAAAATAAGTCCGACCAAGGAGAAAAGTGCAGCCTTTGCAGCCATTTGAAGCAATCCAAGTTTACAGCTTGTCAGCACAGCAGTGAGCTACAGAGACACAACAAAAGTTTTTGCCTGCAAAGTTTATATGTAAAATCTGCTGGAAGCCAAGACAAAGCCAGAAGTTTGTTATTTGGATGCAAGTCTACTTAAGTAAAGCTGCATTTGGATTTCATTACAAGGTCTGGATTTATTACTACAACCCTCAATTATTCCCCCTATTCACTGCAACCGGAGCCAAAGTTTGGGGTCCAGCGATTTCCAGGTAGGAGCACCGTGACCCACCACCATATTAGAGACATTTTAGGCCACAGTTATACCACTCGGCATTCCTACACCTGGGAGGCGATATTTACTTGTGGAAAATAGGTCCCTGGGGGATGGCCTGCTGAAGATCCAGGGTGGCAGGCAAATTCCAAGAATAAAGACTTGTGATCCAGCACATTGGAGAATAAAACATAACTTTTACTAGATTAAGATGATGTCCTCCCAGCTACGCGTTTCGCGCATATAGCACTTTATCAAAGCCCATGGAAGGTCACACATGGGGAAATATTTAAAAGCCAATGAAGCACTATAAAAAGAAAAAACATAAGCAGGAAAACACCTTGCCTCATCACCTGTTTACATAATTAAAAAAACAACACAACCGTTGAAAGTGGATACAGCAAAGTCATGAAAATTAAATAGTTGCAATAGTCCTGTTGTATGTAACTTGTGGTATAAGAGAGAAACAAAAATAAAGCAATACAAATAAATACTGAGTTGCTCCTACATTTTGGTAAGCAGAGAGATATTTTGTGTCCATCTAATATATAAAGCTGAGTGTATGTATGTGTGTATGTCTGCTAAAGGAATCCGTACCGTCGCAGCTAGACCCCCTGAGGAAGCCAACCGCGAAACGCACGTCGGGGTACAGGAGATTGTGGTCGGTATAATGCATTATAAATTATGATTGAACCTTGGGGTATTTTATGCCTATACTACTTCTTTTGATTGCACTGGCACTTTACTGTGTTTACACTATAACTATGTGATAACTTGACCTATTTGATGTTTAGTGAATTGTTGTTATGAATTGTTATTATGAATTATTAAGCATTGATGTTGACCGTCCTATACCTCCTGTTTTGATCTTGTACCTGATTTTTCTCCCCCATCATTAAGATGATTTTATTGTATATTTTTTACCTTGTATGAATCAAGATTGTAGTATTTACGGATTTGGGCTTGTCCTGACTATATTTTGGTGTTATAGTATGTGGGTCTGGTCTGGGACTTGCAGTACAATTTTTGACCCTGTAACTGTATAGGTTTTCAATCATGAAATTTGGCACACAGGTACATCAGGTGTCTGGGAAGGTTTTAGAACGGGTCTCAGCTCTCCAGGACGTACTGTTCCTGAGATATTCCCAAAAAATGCATTAGCCAATGGAAGCCTGGTCACTTGACTCTTATCATCCAATAGAAGCTCACAGGCAGTTAGTCTCCACACACACTGTTTCATACCAGGTTTCCATAACAACCCAGCCATTTTTCTTCACTGCTGTAGGTCTGCAGAGCAGGGTGGATGACACTGTTAAAGGGGTATTCCGATAACCATAAATATAACTTCTGTTTTAGACTATCATCAATCATTACCTAATATAATGTAAATTTCAGAAAAGATGTTTTCTTCCACTGCTACCCACTGTGTTTCCTCATAAATTACCATGGCATTGACCTGTAATTCAGGCCACCCTCAAAAGAAGGACTTAAAAGCCCCAACCCCAGGTCCCTCTAAGCCACGGCCCCGACTCGGTCAGGCCACGCCCCCTTCCACTCCGCAGCTGACGGGGATTGAAAAAATGAATGTAAAAATCAACTTCTGTCAGCTGCAGGGGAGGGAGGGTGACTTTCTTCCTGTAGCTCATGTTCAGTGCTGCTGTCTGAGAGTGAGCTGTTCAAAAGGACATCCCTGTGTCCATCCAGGCCCTGACGGAGGACAGGGAGTCTGAAAGCCAGACTGTCCAGCCTAAAACCGGACCTCTGGCCACCCGGTTTTCTGGCTCCCTGTCCTCCGTCCGGCGCATTGCCTGGACGGACGCAGGGATGTCCACCCTTTAATTAGCTCATGCTCAGATAGCTTCTCCTCTGTATCTTCACTGAGCCAGGGGGCGGGGCCTTATGTTTAGGGTTTTGGCTTCAGGTGGACCAGGAGCGTGGCTTCACGTTTGGAGGCATGGCCAGTGAGGTCCGGCTTTCTGGGCTGAAGACAGCGGCCACCCTAGCTGCTGTGGAGGTCACAGTTAAAGGGGAGGGCACTGTGGATGTTACTGTTAAGGGGCAGGCTGCTGTGGAGGTCACTGTTAAAGGGGCGGGCACTGTAGAGGTCACTCGATATATTTTAACGACACACACAAAACATTAAATGAAATAGATGAAATATACAATAAATATTTACAATAAATAAATACTATAACATGTAGAATCATAATAAAGCGATAAGTAAAGAGATTCAAAGTGTTCATGAGTACTAGTTACTAACTTACTAACTGTTTCCCAGTAGATTAATGTTGATCTTAATATCAATATATAAGAGAGATACATTGCTACGTAAATAAACAAAGTAATATTAAAAGAGACCAAAGGGGGGAAAAATGATGCAAAATGTGCAGAGGATATCTATATCTATAATATCTTGGGGATATAGTAAAGAACCAGCCAGAACAATAACTACCCTACATCCACATTGTGGCCGGAAGGCAGTATGGACCAACGTGTCCAGCCACAAATATTAACAAAGTCCTGACTTGCCATAAGAACATTTGGAATTGTTATATGGACAAAAAATGAATACAAAAATAATAATAACCTGGTAACTAAACATGAAGAAGCCCATCCATTAATTATTAATAGTGAGCGATAGTCAAATCTTCAGTAATATATATTAGTTTTAAAATTGATGATGCAACAGATCAGACCTGTAATTAAGGCCTTGTGGAAACCTGATATCCAATTGGAAAATCCAGAAAGCATTCTCTGTTCCATAACATTGCAATGAGGAAATATTGCCATTAAGTTGTAAAGTAAAACGTTTTGTTGCACTCGACAGTGTTGGATGAAGAGGATATTTTGGGCAAGTGTACCACTATACATTTTTAGTTTTCTAATGGTACATATTTGAGATTGCAAGAAGTGCACTTGATAATGTAGAAGACATGTTGACTTTCACAATTAATGTGTTGTTTGATCTAATAGCAGAATATGTTATAGAGGTGAAAGAATTCTTGCGAAACATATAATGACAAATATTACATCTGGGCAACCCACATTGTACTGATCCTGTAGGAGTGCCAGTTATCCTGGGTGTGACAAAAATAAGCTTGTTGAGAGTTGGTCCCTAAGAGTTTTGCTACTTCTGGCCACAACGTTGTTTCCATTTTTTAGGATCTCTGCCAGAATTGAATCCTGATATAAGGGTAGGTTATGTATGATATTGGTGACCTTTATGAAAGTAGTGGAAAAAGTGGAAGGTTGTTTCTTGTTGCAGTTTTTTGAGTTTTATGATGAGTCATTTCTTTTCTGTTTTTTTTAGACATATTTCTGAGCACATTGTATGGACCATTTAGGGTAAACTCTTTGTTGCAATCGTATGCACATTTCCTGACTCTGTTCAGTGTATGAGGAGTCAGAGAAGAAAGAACTTTTTACTCAAGTTAATTGGCCAACAGGGATGGCTTTCAGGGTGTGTGGTGGGAGGTTGTTCGTGGCATGTAAAACTGGTTTACCAGCAGATTTCTCACGGTAGAGTGATTTAAGCACCTGTTTTATGTCACCAACTAATTCAAGGAATCAAGACCCTTACCTTCACTCTTCCCAGTGAACTGAAGGTTGCATTTGTTGTTATTGATGTAATCAAAGAAAGCCGGTATGGGTGCCACATCACCGGCCCACACAAGCAAAATGTTGTTGATGTAGCATCTGTATGCCTCTAAAAGGTTTTCCATTCCGTCTTATGAATTCCGTGATGGATCAGAAGAACGGAAAGCTAAACAAACATTTAAAATATTGAAGGCTGAGGGTTCAGAAACATCATTCCAGACTTACCAAATGCTCAGTAGGAAATGTAAAAAAGAAATACACTTAGTGAAATTAGCAAAAGAAAAATTAATTGAAAACAACATCAAAATGAATCCCAAAACCTTTTATAAATGTATAAATGCTTAAAAGAAAAAAATATAATAATACTGGCCCTCTAAAAGAAAACCAAGGGAATATGATTGTAGAAGACATAGAGAAAACAGACCACCCCTGGAGGTTTTTTGTTTTTGCGCTTTCGTTTTGCACTCCCTGCCTTCACAGAGCCATAACTTTTTTATTTTTCTAGCTGTATGAGGGCTTGATTTTTGCGGGACAAGTTGTACTTTTCAATGCCACTATTTAATATTGCATATGATGTAGTGGGAAGCGGGAAAAAAATTCAAAATCGGCTAAAATTGCAAAAAAAAGCAATACCGCCACAGTTTTACGTTTTTTTAAATTTACAACGTTCGATGTGCAATAAAACTGACAGTTAATTTTATTCTACAGGTCAGTACAAATCCGACGATATCTAATATGTATAGTTTTTCTTGCGTTTTGATAGTGATAAAATATTTATAAAGTTGGAATTTTTTTTTGTCGCCATATTTTGACCCCTATAACTTTTTGGTATTTATGTGTACGGAGCTGTTTGGGGGCTCATTTTTTGCAAGATGATCTGAACTTTTCATTGATACCATTCTGGGGTGTGAATGACTTTTTGATCACTTTTTATTTAATTTTTTTTAGAAAAAAAAAGCGACTCCACTTGCATTGGAGTCTATGATTATTTTACTAGTTTCCTATGGAGCCCTATTACAGGCAAGGGCTACATAGGAAATACTATACAGCAGCCTCCTGCCATTCACAAAGGCAGGGGCTGCTGCATACACGCTCCGGATCCTCCGATCGCCACACGGTGGAACTGGAGCAACAACGGACCATGCCATCCGAGGGGTTAAATGTCCGCGATCGGCATTACTGCCGGTTGCGGACATCAGCCGCGGGTGTCTGCTGTAGGAATCAGCAGGCCACCCATGCCTGTGGTCCCCGCTCTGCTTAGGAGCGGACGCCATCTTTAAAGACCCTCCGAGCGCTGTACTAGTACAGTGCTGGGCGTGAAGGGGTTAAACTCTTACTTTTTGTCTCGGTTCACCAGCAAACTGCCAGTACCAGATCTCATTAAGAGGGGAAGTAAGCAAGGTTCTTTGTCAAATCTCACTGTGTTAATAATAGAAGAGAAGCAGGGCATCAAAGCCAATTATATATTGATGAAGGCCCTGGCCCAGATGGCATATATCCACGTGTACTCCACTTGGGAATTGAGCTCAGTATCTGATAGAACATTGTATTTTATTTTCTTACACTCGTCTGTAACAGGGTCAGTGCCACAGAACTGATAACTAATAACCAGCGTGGAATAATCAAAAACAGGTCATGCCTAATCAACATGCTGGGTTTCTAGGAAGTGAATATAATTCTGAATGTTGGTATTGTGGCATTTGATATGGTTACGACATTTGGTTACAAGACAGAAAACAAAGAGTTGTAAATGGTACATACAGTAGCCAGGTTTGGGGTGGTTCTAATGCTACGCTGGGGCCACTAGACACTGTCGAGGTGTCACTGCGTGTTGCTGCTCTCCAAAGGGGGTGGTAAGGTGTGGTGCATCTCAATGGGAAATAAATCCAGAGACTCAGGGTTTGCAGTTAACCAGTGTGCTTCTTTACTGTACGAACTAAAGTGCAAAACAATACAAGTAAGACTTTGATCTGGCTTCTCGAGTCTCCTTCCTGGCAGAAGAAGGTTCTGTGCTGAAGAAAGGACTCAGCTAGTTGTCTCTCTCTCTCTAAGAAGGCTGGTAACCTGGTCAAAAGACAGGTGGCCCAGAGTCTGTGGTAGAGTATCCCCATCTCAGTGCCTTCGTCTGGTCACTCATGGAGTCTGGCATGAGTCTCTCCTGCTAAACACTGGTTTCTATCTGCAGACAACTAGTGGCTCTAACTGCTCTCCTTATATGTAGTTTCTAGCTGAACTAGAACATTCTAATGGGAGGGGTGGAGTGGAAAATCAGCCTAAACAGAAACAATGTTGCAATTTTAGTCTGTCATAGATATACTTGTATAGATGTTCAGTACAAGTCTATGGAATGACTAAGCAGTTTTTCCCAGATATCAAGTCATCAGATTTAAACAACAGAGTTAACCCAGGCAGCCAAATGGTTAGTGTGTCTGCTTATTCCCTCCAAAACTTTACATAATCACTTACTTACAGTAACTGTGGAAGACTTCTAACTTCTCAGTGCATAGATAGAAAGTTCTAAAGCAAGTATGGCTGTTGTTGTTCCAATATTAAAAAGGATAAAATGATGGAACCATGTAACTACTGCCCTGTAAGTCTGTGGTATTTGACGGTATTCTAAGAGATGACTGGGACAGTATATGTGCATGAATAAAGAGTTGCTTAAAGGACAGAAAACAAAGAGATGTTGTACAGTAAATGGTATATAACCAAAATGGGCTACAGTCAGCAGTGGGGGACCAGAAGGATCTGTGTTAGGCCCAATTTTTTTTAACAATTTACTAATATTTTGATTGGATGGGATTGAGAGTAAGTGCCAGTTTTTGCCAGTGACACAAAACTGTTAATTACTTAAAATATTACAAAAAGACCTAGATATACTGGCAGCATAGGCAACAACATGGCAGAGAAAATTTAAGTAATGCACTATTACTGCATAAATGGAATAAAACTGGAGACACCAGTGCAGAAGAAGGATCTGGTTATTCTGGTTACAAGTAAGCTAAGTAGCAGCACTCAGTGTAATGGCTTTTTGTTTATGATACAAGCTGCAGTTTTTTATTGATACCATTTTTGGTTATTATGACTTTTTGATCATGTTTTATTCATTTTTTAGTGACATAAAAAGATAAACTGCTATTCTGGCCGATCCACGCAACTTTGGAAATAAGTCTATTACAACCTTTCTCTTACAGGTGTGTTCTGCATAATTAAAGTCACTTTTTTGGACCTGCCGAGTTCATCAAAAATCTTTTTAATTAAGCCTCATTCACACGTCCGTGCTCAAATCCATGAGCAGGTGGTCAGTGAGGCATCCGTGAAGCTGTCCGTGAAGCATCCGTGTAGGGTCCGTGGGTTCGTATTTTGCCATCCGTGTTGCATCCATGTTTCATTGACACTGAACAGCTGAAAAATAATTTTCAAAGCATCTCTTCTTAATGATCCGTGAACCACGGATGCAACACGGATGACATCCGTGAGGGATCCGTGGTTTTCACGGACTCTTTGACTATAATTGGCGTGAGGGATCCGGGAACACGGATCAAGATAGGACATGCATAGGACATTGAAATGAATGGTGACGTGTGCTGTCCGTGGAGAACACGTACAACACACGTCCGTGAAACACTGACGTGTGAATGAGGCTTTAGGCAAATAGATTAATGCTAACTCTTTTTCTATATTATATAGCACAAAACCAATTTAATTCACACTAAGTCAGAATTTACCATAACATCCTTTATGGGTGTATAATCATTGGGTTCTGAAATATGAATGCGTTCATTATACAAAAAGTTTGCAGCAACACAGTAAATAAAAATTGTAGTGAACTTTAAATTGGCACTCACCATAATGGCGTTGGAAGTCAAGTTAAAGTTAGTTTGAATGGTTTATTTTATGTGTTCAGGGTTTCAAACTGATGATTGTTACATCTTTTAGATAAATTGCATTCATAGAGTTAAGAGACTTAATTAGACTGACGTTTGAGCAGGATCAGTGCCGATCAACGATAAACACATCAGTTGGCTCTTGTTTGCCTTGGCTATTACTCAGACAAATGCAAAGTGAATGGGGGAGGAAGCCAGCAATATGTCCTGCTGATAATCATACATTTTTCATTCTGATGAAAGATGCAAATCAGCCAATAAACTAACTTGTTTATTGGCGGCACCATTATATGGGCCAATTCTTGGGAAAGAGCATTCCTTCCTATAACTGCTTGTTCCTGATAATTTGCCAAACATTGCTCAGTCTAACAGGATCGTGACACGGTGTGTACACTTCTTAAAAGGTCAATTCTAGGACCTCACCTCTCTCCTTCTTTTACCTTTTCCAATTTATTTGTTGCTATTTTCTTTTTCTTGCTTGTTCACAATAATATACATAATATTTTTACATTTCAATGCAAATGTAAAAGATCTACAAGCCTCGTCAGCTATATTGTTCATGCTATATCATTTTATTGTAATATGTTATGTCTATGCGAACTCTTGAGATATTGTAAAAATGTACTTGTATTTTGGTTTAAAAATATATTTTTCTTATCAATAGGTCTATGTATTGATGTGTATTATTTTTAAGTTCTGTACATGTTTTAACTTTGAAACATCAGGCTAACATTTTAATAAACGTCCTCATTTTAACATTAACATTTTATATTTCTCAAAACTTTTGATTATTTTCTTGATATATTTTTTGTTTTAGTCGGCACATTTTCCATCTGATACGGAGCTTCAACCTGTAGAGCTATAACGCTTAAGCTATTTGTAATTCTCTTTACTGGCCATCACAGCTACATGGAAACTACAAGTTTACTGCATACAATATACTGTATCAATATTGAATTCAATGATAACATATATTGTAAGCACCTGATTCCTCCTATTCTGCGCTACAAACAGAATTAATTCTACCATTTCATTGTGTCTGTGTGTGTGAGGATTTTGAGCTGTAAATCAGAAAAACAGAGGTTTTGTCTCTGTAAAAATATATTAAGAAACTCGACAAGACAGAGGAATATTTAGTGGGCTGCAGGTCAGTGAAACGGCCATATCTGCCACAACATCGTCATAGCCTGTACATGGGGGATCAGGTAGAGTACACCCCCATGGTGTCCCTGAAAGGCCTATGTGCGACCGGGGTTATCCTACTTTCAAAGCCTCTGGTGCCTACAATGGAACCAGAAGTGTGGCCAGATGAACCACCAGGTCCAGGATGCTTGCGCTGCCTGCAGGAGTTCCCAGATGGCGTCCTCCGGTTCAGGGAAAAGCTACAGCCTCAGCCAGAGCCTCTGATTCCTGGACTGCCAGCACCACCACCACCACCACAGTCCTTACAGCTGGGTCAGCTGACCATGTTATCGTTCACCTTCCAATCCACGGTCATCCACCAATACCAGCTGCCGTGGAAGATGAAGCCAGCAGCAGCCAGGAAAGCTGGGTCTTCTTCCCTGGATGCAACCTTTCCGAAACCGCTGCAGCCAGAAGGCCTTACCTCTGCTGTCCCGGCAGGAGGATCCGGAAAAGCGAAATTGGCTGCAGCGCTCGCCAGCGTCACCACCACTTGGACCCGGTCAAGTCCAACTTCAGGAAGAAGAGGGCACTGGCGTTTCACCACCGCAGCGAGCAAGGCCTACATGAGGCAGGAGCGTGCTCTGATGAGCTTCAGCAGCAGCTCGAGCGAGGAACCCAACTACTGACAGTGTAAAGGACACTGCAGGAGGACCTATGGGAGCCACACCATGGACTGCACCTGACGGGTGAGATGCTAGTTGGCAGTTGTTTTTGTTTAGTTTGTGTTGCCCCCGTTTGACTCTCACCCAGATGGGCATGGCTGTCTGGAGTCCCCCTATTCTGCAGAAAAGTCCCAGTTGCGCTTAAGCGCACCTATTTTCCTTTTTACCCCATTCTCAGGTTATTTGGGAGCCCCCTTTGCAAAAAGGGTTCTCTATTTGCTGCTATTCTCTATTATCCATGTGGATTACACATTACCTGTTTGGATTACAATTTTACCTCACGTGGATTACAACTGAATTTTGGAATATGTGTTCCAGACAGTGTTTTATCATTGCCAACTAGGAGCCATAAGGAGAGACTCAAACATATATCTGAGCCTTTTATGCTTGCAAATGTGAAATTGATTGCACTAAAATGTTTGCATACTTATGTCTTTGCTGTATTTTAGATACACTGTTTTTAATGGTTCAGCACTTTAGCCCATTGTGTGTATTCTTTTTCTGGATATGTCCTATTATACACTTATTGTACAGTGTTTTTAGTAAATTATTCACTTATTGATAGCTAGCAACAGTGAGCACCTTTTTTTTCTAGTTCATGTGGACTGCCTCTAAAGACTGTACGCCACGGCCTAGCCTCGTGCGTATGACACATTCACGCGTCAATAGTACGCTAAGGATTCTTACGCACTTTTGTACGTTAATGCTTACGTATTGCATACTTTTAACTACGCTGACTGTACGTACGTAATTTGGGCAGGAATGTTCGCAAAACAACATATTTTTTTTTAACATAGATTCGACAAATGAGTTAGTTTAAATACGAATTTTGTCAGAAATTCGGCGAAGCAAATTTTGAATGATTCGCTCATCTCTAGTGGTGGGTGCAAGGCAGGGTCACCTGTTTAGAGGAGGCAATGATGAGGTAGTTGTGCAGTAGAACAGTTCTCTACTGAAGAATTATGTTCAAACATCAGTTTCAATTCTCACCATGCATGGACTGACATTTTGTCATGGTAGGGAAAAGTGAGACCTGAATTTCTGCCTAGCACTGTCCCTACCTATTTGCACCATCCACCCTAAACAGTGGCCCACAACTGGACAGCAGTCCCTTCCTAAATAACAGCAGGGTCCGAATCAAGAAAGGGGAACCAGGGAGACAAATAACAAAAGACTAGTGATAGAATAGCACAGAAATCAGAAGACAAAAACCAGAAACGTACAAAGCCAAGGTGAATATCAGGAGAGTCCAAACCAAACCTAAACAGAACCAGAGAGGGGTAACCAGGGGTCAAAACCAGGAAAGTCCAAAGGAAGAGTCAGAAGGCAGAGTCAGGTTGTAAATCAGAGTTCAGGGATTCAGAAATCTTAGGGCTAGTGAGACAATCCAAGGATTAGAAACCAATCACAGGCAGCCTTTACCCAGCAAGTTGCCTGTTTCAATTGGCTGTGCTTTCTAGTCACATGATGCACCTGATATCAAGTGACCAGTGACATCAGCACTTAGGCGAAAAATGCCTGTCGATTAGGGATTTTTAACAGTTCTTACATAATGTGCATTTTTCACAATTCTTACAGGGTACATGGCTGCAGTAACAATTATTAGGCAAAGATGTGTTTTTAAACCAATTCTCCTCACACTGCACTTCTCTAGATGAATGCTAAATAAGAATTCAAAATAGGGGTGCAACTTTTTCTCACTATGCAACCACAGAGTGTACCCCAATGTCAGACTATGCTCTGCACCTTTTTTTACAGGATGCCATACTCACATTTACTACAGGTTTCCACTGTTGCATAAATGATAGTGGGCATATCTGGTTTCTGTATTTTAGATTTGTCCAGGGCTGGAAGCTTGTCTCTTCTGGATAATGTCTGCTATAGAGTCTATAGAGTCCTTTTAGCTGGCTTATCTCCCAATGACTACTACTAGAACCTCCTTTTCAGACTGGTATGCTTTTAAGACGTTCTTTTCTCCACTTTTGCTTCTCTAGGTGGTTTTCTCTCTAGAGCTGGAGTGTCTACTCTCCTGTCTATAGTTAGAGTTCCACAGTCCCACCTAATGGCTGGTTGTTAAAGCCTATTAACTGTTATCTGTCTTTTACACAGAAAATGCATAATACAGTATATGACAAAGTACATTTTTAACTCTCTTGCAGCCTAAATACAAGAGACGCACAGAAAACTTGATTGCAGTGACACACTGTCATAGCAATGGATAAAAAATTGAAGGTACAGTAATTCTTATTACATGTCAATTTAAAAATTTGAAATCCCAATTTCTAATATGTTTCAGACCAATTTCGCCATGTAGCACTTTTATTTTAAAAATCCATATATAATATACAATATACATATTAATATTGAAATGACTTATTGAACACATTTATGGCCATCCACAGTAAAGCTGTAAAATACATGGCCAGAGGGTAAATAAAAATAGATGGAATTCAAGATAATTTCTTTTATTGTTTACCTTTAATCTGTCAGAGAAAGGGATCCTATATGAGCACTAACAAATAGCAATGAATGCGTTCCTTGTGTTTCCATGTAACAGGGACATCTAGTGGAGAGTAGTGAGCAGTGGGCTAGGAAGCCATGCTAATAGGATACATTGTTTTTTTTTATCTTCCTTCTTCATTATTTCAAGATTTGTTAAATTGTTATAGCTATATTTTCATATGTATAATAGTAGCATAGTTTATACATAGTTTACAAGGCTGAAAAAATATATTTGTCCATCCAGTTCAGCCTGTTATCCTGTAAGTTGTCTTTACTGTATTCAGCTTTCCTAATAAGTATTGTGATATAGCAGAAACATATACAAAAAAACATACAATAAATAGTAAACTAACAACTGAAGAAAGAGGAGTGGCAGCCCTTAAAGGCTATGGACACCTTTGTGCACTAAAAATCAATAACCCCACATCTTACAGCACATAATAAAATTGCACTTGTTAGTTTACTGGTATCAGCTTTGCTTCACATGCATTCTGAAATGCTCTGATATGAGTTTTGCAGTCTTCTGTCTTCTCCTGAGAAGCTATGTGGGCGTTCCTATTGATTTCTCGTGCACCAGCACAGCTCTACTGCCCCGCCCCCACATCCTGTTACAGCGCACAGCTAGCAGCTTATTACATCTAATATATAAAGCTGAGTGTATGTGTGTGTATGTGTGTGTATGTCCGCTAAAGTAATCCGCACTGCTGCAGCTACAATCACAAAACTTGGCACACATGTACATCAGGTGTCCGGGAAGGTTTTAGAACAGTTTTCAGCTCTCCAGGACGTACCGTTCCTGAGATATTCCCAAAAAATGCATTAGCCAATAGTAGCCTGGTCACATGACCCTTATCAGCCAATAGAAGCTCACAGGCAGTTTCCACACACCAGGTTTCTATGACAACCTAGCCAGTTCACTGCTGTAGGTCTGCATTAAAGAGGCAGAGCACTGTGGATGACAATGGTAAAGGGGTATTCCGGTTACCATAACTATAACTTATGTTTTAGACTAACTCATCATCAATCATTACCTCATATAATGTAAATTTCACATATTTACCGTTCAGTAGTAATAAAAAAATGTTTTCTTCCACTGCTACCCACCTTCCTCCTAAATTACTATGGCATCGACCTGTAATTCAGGCCACCATCAAAAGAAGGACTTAAAAGCCCCACCCCCAGATCCCACTAAGTCACGCCCCTGACTCAGTCAGGCCATGCCCCTTCCATGCCGCATTTGACCGGGATTAAAAATATAGGTAAAAATCACCTTCTGTCAGCTGCAGGGGTGGGGGGAGGGTGACATTCTCCCTGCAGCTCATGCTCAGACTGCACAGTGCTGCTGCTGAGAGTGAGCTGTTCAAAAGGACATCCCTTTGTCCATCCAGGCCCTGTGCATGACAGAGGACAGGGAGTCTGAAAGCCAGACTGTCCAGCCTAAAACAAGACCTCTGGCCACCCTAGGGCCAGGCTGATGTTACAGTGGCCAGATGTCCAGCTTTAGGCTGGACAGACCAGTTTTCTGGCTACCTGTTCTCCGTCCGACGCAGTGCCTGGACAGACACAGTGATGTCCATCCTTTCAGTAGCTGACACTCAGACAGCTTCTCCTCCGTGTCTTCATGGAGCCAGGGGGGCGTGGCCTCATGTTTAGTGGTGTGTCTTCATGGGAACTGGGGGCGCTGTTTCATGTTTGGGGGAATGGCTGGTGAGGTCTGGCTTTCTGTGGTGAAGACAGTGGGCACTCTAGCTGCTGTGGAGGTCACAGTTAAAGGGGAGGGCTGCTGTAGAGGTCACTGTTAAAGGGGCGGACTGCTGTAGAGGTCACTGTTAAAGGGGCGGGCAGCTGTAAAAGTCACTGTTAAGGGGGTGGGCAGCTGTAGAGGTTACTGTTAAAGGGGCGGGCTGCTGTAGAGATCACTGTTAAAGGGGTGGGCTGCTGTAGAGGTCACTGTTAAAGGGGCGGGCCGCTGTAGAGGTCACTGTTAAAGGGGTGGGCAGCTGTAGATGTCACTGTTAAAGGGGCGGGCTGCTGTAGAGGTCACTGTTAAAGGGGCAGCCTGCTGTAAAGGTCACTGTTAAAGGGGCGGGCTGCTATAGAGGTCACTGTTAAAGGGGTGGGCTGCTGTAGAGGTCACTGTTAAAGGGGCGGGCAGCTGTAGAGGTCACTGTTAAAGAGGCGGACTGCTATAGAGGTCACTGTTAAAGGGGTGGGCTGCTGTAGAGGTCACTGTTAAAGGGGCGGGCCGCTGTAGAGGTCACTGGGGGTGGGCAGCTGTAGATGTCACTGTTAAAGGGGCGGACTGCTGTAGAGGTCACTGTTAAAGGGTCTGGCAGCTATAGATGTCACTGTTAATGGGACGGGCAGCTGTAGAGGTCACTGTTAAAGGGGCGGCCTGCTGTAAAGGTTACTGTTAAAGGGATGGGCTGCTATAGAGGTCACTGTTAAAGGGGCGGGCTGCTGTAGAGGTCACTGTTAAAGGGTCGGGCACTATAGAGGTCACTCTCGATATCTTTTAATGACACACACGCACAAACAGTAAATTAAATAAATTAAATATACCCGGGCGAAGCCGGGTCCTTCAGCTAGTACAGTATAAACTGATGGAAGTAATTTGGTAGTGAGATTTCATTCCAATCCACAGGGGCATTGCTAGAGTCTCAAAAGATCCGGGGCCCAAGCCCCAGTGAATATGGCCCAGTTCTCTAAGTCGACCCTCCCCCCGCACACTGCCATGTACTGTATTTGCTACACATCAGCACATACCTCTGACATCCAAGGCCTCCAGGTGACGTCTCCTCCGATGTAGATCTTCTCTGTCATCATCTTCTCCATTCGGTCCAGACAACCTCTTTCAGCCACCTCTTCTCTGCAGAGTGTGACACACAGACATCTTAGCTTCCTCACATTTCTATCATCATTCCTCAACCTGGAGTCCCCACAGTCGATGTGCTACCCAGTACCCCCAAATACTATCCTGAAGAAATATTCCTGTCATACAATAGCCCTCCCCCCATTGTAATAGTGCTCCTCAAAGTCCCACCAATAGTAAGCCCCTTCTAGAGTGCTCTCATTAGTAATACTGCCCCCAACAGTGCCTCCATTAGTAGAAGAGCCCTCCAGTATTAATAATGCCCTCAGAGAGCCCCCAGTAGAAAATAAGCCCCCCTATTGTTCCCCCAGTGGTAATTTATTACCACTCTACATATTACACATACTACACTCTACATACTACACTCTACATACTACACATCACACACACACACCATTACATACTACACATCGCACACACTATTACATATTACACATCGCACACACCATTACATATTACACATCGCACACACCATTACATATTACACATCTCACACACTATTACATATTACACATCGCACACACTATTACATATTACTAGAGATGAGCGAGTAGTGTTCGATCGAGCTGGTATTCGATCAAATACTACGCTATTTGGCGTACTCGATTTCGTTCGAGTACAACGGCGATGGCGCACTTAGAATTCGTTTCCCCTCCCACCTTCCCTGGCGCTCTTTTTCCACCAATCACCATGCAGAGGGGGTATGACAGGCACGCTGAGCACGCTGGCAGCGCGAAAACGGCGTCTACATGCATTGGCTGGAAAAACCATGTGACCTCGAATATTAAAAACTCAGCTCTTCCTGCTCGTACGCATATGCTGCGTGAACTTAGTCAGGGACAGAGGCTGGAGAAGGGAGAGACAGGTTTTAGCTGTTGGACAGGCAGGAGCGTGATTAAAAGCCCTTATCAGGGCTACTATAGTGCAGTACAGTGATAGCTTTACTACAATATAGACTTTACAGAGAACGGCTGCTGTATTCAGGGATAGCTGCTGGAGTAGGGACAGAGAGAGGAATTAGTGGTGTATTAGGTGCTCTGCTACATACCAAAACTATATTTGGCACTACTGCTGTGTACCTTGAACTATAAAATATATAGGCCTTATAATTGGCAACTGTACAGTGCGTTCTCTTGCAAACTAATTTAAATACCTGGTGTAAATACCCACCGTCTGAACAGTTAGTACACGGCTGTGTACCTTGAACTATAAAATATATAGGCCTTATAATTGGCAACTGTACTGTGCGTTCTCTTGCAAACTAATTTAAATACCTGGTGTAAATACCCACCGTCTGAACAGTTAGTACACGGCTGTGTACCTTGAACTATAAAATATATATAGGCCTTATAATTGGCAACTGTACTGTGCGTTCTCTTGCAAAATTATTTAAATACCTGGTGTTAATACCCACCGTCTGAAAAGTTAGTACACGGCTGTGTACCTTGAACTATAAAATATATAGGCCTTATAATTGGCAACTGTACTGTGCGTTCTCTTGCAAAATTATTTAAATACCTGGTGTTTATACCCACCGTCTGAAAAGTTAGTACACGGCTGTGTACCTTGAACTATAAAATATATAGGCCTTATAATTGGCAACTGTACTGTGCGTTCTCTTGCAAAATTATTTAAATACCTGGTGTTTATACCCACCGTCTGAAAAGTTAGTACACGGCTGTGTACCTTGAACTATAAAATATATAGGCCTTATACTAGGCAACTGTACTGTGCGTTCTCTTGCAAAATTATTTAAATACCTGGTGTTTATACCCACCGTCTGAAAAGTTAGTACACGGCTGTGTACCTTGAACTATAACATATATAGGCCTTATACTAGGCAACTGTACTGTGCGTTCTCTTGCAAAATTATTTAAATACCTGGTGTTTATACCCACCGTCTGAAAAGTTAGTACACGGCTGTGTACCTTGAACTATAAAATATATAGGCCTTATAATTGGCAACTGTACTGTGCGTTCTCTTGCAAAATTATTTAAATACCTGGTGTTAATACCCACCGTCTGAAAAGTTAGTACACGGCTGTGTACCTTGAACTATAAAATATATAGGCCTTATAATTGGCAACTGTACTGTGCGTTCTCTTGCAAACTAATTGAAATACCTGGTGTTAATACCCACCGTCTGAACAGTTAGTACACGGCTGTGTACCTTGAACTTTAAAATATATAGGCCTTATACTAGGCAACTGTACTGTGCGTTCGCTTGCAAAATTATTTAAATACCTGGTGTTTATACCCACCGTCTGAAAAGTTAGTACACGGCTGTGTACCTTGAACTATAAAATATATAGGCCTTATAATTGGCAACTGTACTGTGCGTTCTCTTGCAAAATTATTTAAATACCTGGTGTTTATACCCACCGTCTGAAAAGTTAGTACACGGCCTGTGTACCTTGAACTATAAAATATATAGGCCTTATAATTGGCAACTGTACTGTGCGTTCTCTTGCAAAATTATTTAAATACCTGGTGTTTATACCCACCGTCTGAAAAGTTAGTACACGGCTGTGTACCTTGAACTATAAAATATATAGGCCTTATACTAGGCAACTGTACTGTGCGTTCTCTTGCAAAATTATTTAAATACCTGGTGTTTATACCCACCGTCTGAAAAGTTAGTACACGGCTGTGTACCTTGAACTATAAAATATATAGGCCTTATACTAGGCAACTGTACTGTGCGTTCTCTTGCAAAATAATTTCACGGCTGTGAAGGCAAAATATTGTAACCAAAATATAATAAAATGCGGAGGGGGGCTAGCGGAATAGGACGTGGACGAGGACGGGGGCACGGAAATGCTGTTGGGGGCCTTGTTGAAGCCAGTGGGGATACAATGCGTGCTGGTGAGGGTCAGCCAGGATCCCGCTCATCCAGAATCCCTGCCTTTATGGGACAGTTAAGCAGGGGGCGGGTTACACCGCTGTTAAGGCCTGAGCAGGTTGAACAGGTGGTGCAATGGATAGCCGATAGCGCTTCCACACAGTTGTCCACCAGCCAGTCATCCACACAGTCTCACTCTGACCCTCCTTCCTCCACACCTGGCCAACAGAGTCATCCCACCATTGACCCCTCCCAGGAGCTCTTTTCGGGTCCTTTTTCAGATGTGCCGGAAGAATCCCAGGAGCTAGCAGAGGAATTTGTTTGTAGTGATGCCCAACACTTGAGTTT